>PYAF01000301.1:394927-471507 GCA_007407185.1 Glycine tomentella
GTGTTAACTTAAAAGGTTTATCATCATCCCCTAATAAGTCAATATTAAAATATATTTATTTAAGTTCATATCATCTTACTTTATAATTTAATTGACTCACTTATTTTGATCACATAAATAAAGTTCATTAATGATAAATAACTAATATAATTATTTATAATAAATATAAAATTTACACAGATTAATCCTTCAAAAAGTGAAACATGTGCCAATTTAATTCTTGACAAAATCGTTAATAATCTAATTAAATTAGTTCCTCAAAATGCTAAATCAAACATTTAAAAAGAATAAAATGTCATACGTTTATAATTTTGAAAGACTAACTGGTTGGTTTTTTTATTTATTTATGAAAACATCCTCAGCCCCAGTTTTTTTAGAGATCAATAGGTACTTATTTATTTATTTTTATTATTCCTTACTAATTAAAATCTACACGGCCTTTTTTATTAAGCAAAAAGATTTAATTTATAAAAATTCTAATAAGCACGAAAGCAAATGTGTTCCTGCGGTTTTTTGTTTTTGTTTTTACCAATTTTACACATGAGGAATAGAAATCGACAAAAGAAGAAAACGTGTATAAGATGACTATGATGTTATTGTTGTTATCAAATTTCTCCTTGTGTGAGTCATCTTCTTCCTTAGCCGAACTTCTTCTCTACGATGGGATAAGATATCTAAAAGGAGACTTCACGCTCAAGTGAGTATATATAAGAGATGTATGTAATAGATGAATGTCACTTACCTGCTTTATTTGCTCTTCTCTTATTAATAATCGAGGATCATAATTGAGTTGATAATCGTCTATCTTGTCCACTAAAAACAATGAATGATCATGATTATCAGTTAACCAAAACTGACCTCTTGTGAGTCCCATTCAGTAAAATTGTCATGAATTATCAATTGACTATTACACAGCAGAAAGTTGAGAGGTGAAATTAGTCTAATTACGTGTAAAAATCATTCATCTAAAGTTTTAATTAATAGTTTTTTTTAATGTAAATGACCATGATGATTGAATCAGTAGACATCCACTGATCCCCATCCTTACTAAAACTACTGATTAGCATCATATAAGACGATAGCATGAAACACGTTACCTTTGTTTGTAAAATACTTCTATAAGATAAAATGAAAAAAAAAAAAAAAACAACCATTGTTTTATTTAACTACTGTATGATGGAAACAAAAAATTTAAAAGATCCCAATTTTTTTGAATATTTATCTTGTATAATTAACACATCGGACCATATTATCAAGTAAAAAACAAATATCACATTACATTTTTTTTAGATTATAAGTATTTTATTTGAGATAATTTTGTTCGGTAAGATCACTATAAATGATAAATTTCAATTGCATATTTAAAACTTAAACCGAGACATTTGATTAATATGAAACAACATTACATTAACTTATTCACTCATTTTGGTAATATATACTCCGCCATAAATCTTAAACCTTTATCTCTTGAAAACTAAATTATAACATACATTAATTTTGATTATATATACTCCACATAAATTTAAAACCCAAAAAAATAGTAGCTCGTGCTTTATGTTGTTAATACAAATTTATAAAAGTTTAGCGTACACAGCCATTAATTATGCATTAAATGGGAACTCTATAAGACTTGCTTGTGTTGTGGTTGAGACGAAAGATTTCCTTGCGTCTCATCGCGAAAGGTGATGGCGTCAACACTATTTTGTTCCCAAAATCAATGTTGTTACCTAATATAATTCTTCTCAACCCATATAATTCCAAATGATCATTACAATCGCACATAATCACTATCACATCAGAATAGGATTCGCAGAAAGAGTCCCTTGTTTTTCTCCTCCCCCTTTGTTACCTTTCTCTTATTATTTTTACTACTATTAAATTGTATTTCTAATTTTCCAATACAAAGTGCGTCCATTCAATTGTTTTTAACGAATTAATTGTAAAAGTTAGTTATAATAGAATCGGTCTTAACTCCAAGTTTTAAATTTATTTTTACTTTAGAATATTTTTAATTTTTTTTATATTATTAGTGAAACAAATTTCTAAAATTATGATTGTGTTAGACTTAACTCTGAATCAAATACTCTAAAATTATTAGTAGTAAAAATAGGTTCACATTTTTGTTTTTTCTTGTTTCATTATTTTTGCCAACATATTAAAACCAATGAAACGTTAATAAGGGGTACGTAGGAGAAGGGTAACTTCGAAGAACTGTAGTCTCATTCAACTTCTGAACTTTTTTCTTGTATCTTATATTTTGTGATGGTAGTAATTAATTTAATTCTTTAACTTAAAATATTTTGTTTTAAATTTCAGCCTGTCTGCAGTAGGCCGTGTTTGGTTCAGTTTCAAATTGAATAAAAATAATTTTTTTCAACGTTCAACCATGAGAGTCAAAGAAAGACCTTAACCTTAGGAAGTGGGAGGAGCCCCTTCAATCCTTAGCTCGTCAATTATGAATCATTCTTTCCATCAAAGTTTTCTGCTTGGATTTGTTGTCGGCTGACAGGAAAAAAATAATATAATACGAAACCTTCGAATGAGTGGTCAACTGTGTTGTGTATATTATATAATAAATGGATAGAAAAATAAAATACGTAGTTAAAAGACAGATGTTTTAGTTTGAATAGTTGTATGTATTTTACAGCTATTTTATTTATACTTCTTGTCTTGTTTCAGGTAAGATTAAAATAATTATTAAAAATCCTTGACATAGTATTATTTTCTAAACGATGGTGTTCTACTTCTTTTATTGGTACTGTAATTAGATGGTGTTCGGAGCTAAGAAGTCAGTTTGCGATCGCAATGAAAATCTGAATTCTTTATTCGTGATTAAGTACTGTATTCTCGGGTAGAATTCCAAGATTGAAACGAATAGAAAGAAAATAATTAACTTATCTCTTATGTAGATAAACTTTTCCAAAAGTATATATAAAAATAAAAAAATAAGATTAAATGATTGATTATACACTAAACTTAAATTTACCTTGTTATCTTCTTTTGACATTAGTACTTATATAAAAATTATCCAAACAGAACCATAATAATATAGGACCTAATACCAAGTCTCATCTTAAGACCTTAACAAATTATGTTCAGAAATCCACTAGAATATAGTGGAGTACTTGAGTAGTTAGATTCAATAATTGTATCACACAAACAAAAATTAAATTCAAGTTTAAGTGTCAGATAATTTCCATTTTGTTCACTCTTTTATAGTTTTTTTATTGACACTCCTTTATAGTTTATAACATAAATTATGATTAATAAAGTGAGTTGAACCATCTAAGTCAATTCATTTAATCTGCAAAAAATGATAAAATAGGTTATGCGACTCAACCCATCAATCCCTTGGGTTGGTCTGCCTAGCACACTCCACTTAACCTATTAATTTAATAGTAAATAATACATGTATATAAATAAAAATAAGTGTTGTGTGAAAAAAATGAATTAACACTTTTAATATTTTATCTTTTTTGTACTTTTTATGAATTTTGTTAGATTAACCCTTCATTTTACAATTCACCAACCCATCTCTAAATAGGATGAGTTATATTTCCCAATTTAGTTGCTTTTTCACTTTTGTAAAATTTACAAATTGAATTGCGTCAATTTTTCTAAAAAGAAATTATCAAGCGTAGATAATAAAAAAAAGAAAATTTAATATTGAATTAAGTAAAAATGCATAAATAATTTGAAAAAAATAGTGAATACAACTGTGTTGTGAAAATCTAAAACTCTCTTAAATCAATCGCTAGCTATTGGATCTTGTTTCATTTAAAAATTTGCTTCTTTGAAAACTGAAATGCCTATAAAATGTGCTAATCTTTATATACAGTTTTTTTTTTTTTTTTTTTGAACGTTCACCTTAAAATCTTTCATTTATCAATAGAATACATTTTTTTATTGAAGTGTTAATTTTTATTCTTTCCAGTAATGTACAATACGTCATCAAACATAATCTAGTATTACTTCTACTAGTATTGTTCGATTTCGATGTCATACTAATATAGCATTAAATATAATTTTTTAAAGCTTAAAAACTATTTAAAAGTTAAAATTAAATAATATTTAAAATTAAAGTTATTAGTAATTCTATAATCTCCTTAATGTAAAAATTAATTTTAAGTTGAAATTTCTTAAATATTATATACTTGAGTCTTAAAATTTGGAGGAAAAAAAGAAAGAGAAGAAAAAGTCTAAAACGCTTAAAATAGCTCTTTTAAAAAATTATTCTTTAAAAAAATTACCTTTTCAAAAATCCCCTTTCATAAATTTTTGTTTAACTTAATTTCTCCTTAAAGAAAAGAAACCCAAAATAAAAAAGACTAAAATAGTGCATAGTATTTATGAAACTGAAGCTCTCTACATTTAAAAGACAACCGCAGGATCCTGGAGTCACCATCTGAGACTTGTGAGTCCAAAATTTTGAGTTTTATTTTATTTTATTACTAGTGTATATTTATCAAGCCTATATAATCATACCT
Source organism: Glycine tomentella (assembly GCA_007407185.1). Taxonomy (NCBI): domain Eukaryota; kingdom Viridiplantae; phylum Streptophyta; class Magnoliopsida; order Fabales; family Fabaceae; genus Glycine; species Glycine tomentella. The sequence goes on from PYAF01000301.1 coordinate 399,415, forward strand.
TATACTATTTACATCTTATTTTATCAGACTTTATCGAGCCTAAATTTATTTGAGTTAATTATGCATGCTATCTTAATAATTTCAAATAAATTTTAATTTTTATTGTTAAATTTTCTTTATAAAAAAATCTAATACCAGAACAATTGCTTTCAACAAATGATATTTATGCATACGCCTTGTACCCCACCCCCCCACCGTATGAAAAAAAGCAGCAACTATTTATTCATGCACCTGACGTTCTGGTGTAGTATTGAACTTTTAATGTCAAATTCAACTACAAACGCTTTAAGCAATTGTGGCGAATGGAATGCCAACATTATATAAGATGTAGGCATATCAAATGTTTCTAAAATCTTCTTAGGACAATCAATATAAATTGAACCAACTATTTTCCTTTTATAGAATTTTAAAATAGTGGGTATGGCATATATAGAAACAAAAAGTGGCGAAAAATTCGGAACATGTTTGGGCATTATTGAGGAGTTATATTACTAGGAGCCTAGGAGAGGTGGCTTCCACCAACTGCTGGTTGGCAAGAAAAACATAACACTAGCAGGGCTGTTGCTTCCGACACTTCCCATTGCATCATAAAAAACTCATTTTAGAATATAAATTGCAATCTGAAATGATCTTTCCATAATGCAATGGGAAGTACATAAAATAATAATGAGGGAACAAGTTTTATCCAATTAACAGCCAATGTTAGTTTCTAAAAGGAGGTTGTTAGCAATATACTCTTTTTTTATCACTATAATATAAGACATTTGATTTCTTGTTGAGAACCTAAAAAATCTCCACAAACTTTGATCTTTTAAACCAATTATGAAATTAATATTCCACCTAAAGTTTAATCATATTTAAAACTTCTCACTTCCTCCCAAACATGTATTATGTAAAAATCAAACAAATATTCTTTCAAAAACTTAACATACATTGTCAACTCAACTATACTTATTACTTTAACACATTCTTTCTAAAAACAATTATTAATTAAAATTAAATGAAAACATTTGGAAGTTGTGGCAGTGAGGTGATGTGATGGTTAGTGTACGCAAGATCACAAACAAACAGCACGTGACTAAAACAAAGACTTTGTAACATGTTCCTTTTAAGTAAATTCCAGATGTTAGAAAAAGCCAGGTATAGAATTTTCTCCTGCAAGATCAACCCATCATAAATTAAGCCTTGGAGATCCTCAAAACGCCATCCAACTCTACGAGCTAAACACATAACTCATGACCCCAACAGGAAACAAAGATACCATACTGCAAGTCTCGAGGACAAAAGTATCCACAAAACGCCATAGATACCCTTAGAATATATCTGTTTCTATGTTGTATATATGTAAATATATCTCCGAGTTGCAGCAGCAGCAGCAGGAACATGTGAAAGGATGATTCAATGCATGGGGGGACGAGGAGCACGAGGGCGCACTGGTGTCTTTGATGGACTAACCCTGCTTAGCAGAGAATGTTTGAAGAAACATTAAAAAAGTTCCATAGGTTTTAGGACAGTTGAAATCAAAGGAAATGCGTCGATCTAACCTTATAGGCAGTGAACCCAAGATCACACCGCTACAGCTTAGAGCTGCAATTGCACTCTCAGCCTGCAAGGATGAGGCAGATAAAATCTTCAGGCAGATAAAAAAGAAAGAGAAACAGCAATTTCATATACTTATGTGTAAGCACAACATATGATTCTTAAAAGAAAAACATTTGATCAATTTCATAGATACAAAGAACTTTGATTATCAAAACCCTTCCAATATGGCATTTACTAGGGAAACGAAGATTAGGACCACACCAGTGAGAGCTTAGTATGTAAAGCTAAATATATCTTTAGTTTTTGTAAGCTACATCGATACAGTTTTTGTACTATATAATATAGCTTCAGTTTTTGTAAGATGCAAAGCGTAATGTGTTGTAATCAAGCATAAAAAACTGTATCCTTTTGGAATTCTAAAGGTGAAAACTGAAAAGCAAACTTAGGTACCAGATCAAAAACCATCACTGCCTTTTCTAACCTTTCCCTATACCCATCAACTGCCTCTTTTCTTCCCTTTGATTATTCCTATAACACACATACTTATGTACCAGATCAAATACCATCAACTACCTCTTCTAACCTTCCCAATACCCATCAACTGCCTCTTTTCTTCCCTCTGATTACTCTTATTATACACCTTAAACACCAGCTATGTTCAATGCATGCAACATAACCGAAGTGGATTTTCCACCCTCATGCTGCAGCTCAAAGCAAGATATTATAGAGGCAAGCAACTAATGAATTTTGTCAGTCCCATATTACAGTAATCTCCACATTCCATGGATGAATAGAGGTGAATAGTGCACCCATCCATCTAATGAACTTTTGACAGAAAAGGCAGTTTCTTTTGGTGTTATATAACTTGAATTAATGGATATTGTTGTAATTTAATATTTAGTGTTATAAAAAAATCAATTTAATTTGTTTTTTTATTCTTCTCTCTCCTTTCCTATGTGTGGACATCACAGTGTGAGCTTGACATCAAATTCAAAGTTGTCAACTTTAAGGTCCTACCTAAAATGCAAATATACATGCATGCGAGTGCAAACACACACACATACAATAACATAGATAAGAAAAATAATCTTAAACATCAATAGTTCATCACTAACATTTAATCAAAATTCAATGAAAAATGCATAAGTCAGTTGAAACCCACAAATGAAGTTAAAGTTATAGCTCATAATATAAAAAGACACAATTTTATTTACATATATAATGTATACACAACATAATTTATTGCATCCAAAAGAAAAAAATCTTTTTTCTACAACTCTTACCATCAACTATTAGCCACAACCAGCAAGCAAATAGAAACGAGTTAAAAGGGGTGAGATTATTTAACAAAATGTAGGCAAAAAACAGTGGGTCACGCCCAGTAGTCAGCCACAACCAAGTTTGAATGAGACAAGTGTTCAACCACCACTGTGGTACACAAACAAATTCCAATCACCACTCTGCCACCAGTCCACATGTCATCACCCGTTATCAACAAGAACAAACCAACCACAGACCAATTACAGAACACATATTGAGAGATGATGCCAAACAAGAAATTGAGGTTCAGATGGATCTATTTTTTTTTTCTCCCTCCAAATTGGTTTTTGACCCGCCACCAAAATGGCAGCTCACAAAAACATTAAATGTGTTTTGGTTTGTCGTCCATGTAAAAGCAAAATCACGTCACTACCTAATTTAACATATAAGCAGCTTTATATAGCTTCTGAGATCTGCGCCATTTACATGCATATATAGGTAGTGGACGCCGAACCAAACGCTCTTGGCAATCTTATGCCAATCTCACCAATGCAAGTCAGTGAGTGTGATCAAGACTGCTGGTCCTACAAAAACCATAAGTCTGGAGTGAAATCATGATCTAGACAACCTTGCTTTGAATACAGAACAAACCCAAAGCACCACTCCTCTTTATGCAAAAAAGAGAAATATGACCAGTATCATCACTTGCAATCAGTGAAAATTGACTGAGAAGAGACCAAATCTTCATCAAATCTGTTGATGAGAGACAGATTTACAGAACTTTTGACAATTTCTACCAATGGCAGCGATGTGGATGAAGAGATGGTGAATGAAAAGCGAGGGGAAGTCATTCCCAATATTTGACTGCAGATCTGCCATGAGAGATTTACAGTTCTCCTTGTTCTTACAAAAAATACCAGCATATGAAATATAAAAGAAAAGAGAGGATACGAGAGAGAGAGAGACTTTTAGTTTCTCATTTTATACTAATAAATAGTAAATGTTGTTTTACTAAATTACCCAAAAAAATTATTTTAAAAAATGCTTGGGTGCTTCTCCTAAAAAATAGGTATGAGGATCTTTGCAGTTCCCTTTATACACACACACACACATATACCTTCTGCATCCAAATAACACATCTCTCTGATTCTTTTCTTCATAAGGACTGTTTTGGAGCTATTTCAGCAGGCAATATGCAGTTACTATAACTATGAAAGTCCAAAACACAATAATTGAGAGTAGTGCAGTGTACCCACAAGAAGCACAAATAGAATGGATTCTTTTGGGGAGTGGAGGGGTAGGAGGGTAACCACATTACTGCAATCTGAGGGTTATTACTTCACAAAGAGATAGATAATATATAAAATAGCTAAGTAAACCAGAGTTTACACAGATGAAAGCAAGACATGAAAAGTTAGTGAGCAATTACCAGTGCAAACTCAACAAATGCAATTCGAGTTGAATGATGGTAATCCCCAAGAAGCCTCAAGCGATGAACCTAGATGAATAAATAAAAGATAATGGAAAATATTTTACAACATAATCATTTAACCAACAACAAACAGTATTGAACCAAGATGAATATACCAAAATAATGAAAAATATTTCATATGATGCTTAAACTCAACCAGCAATGAATACTATAATCCTAGTTCCATTAAAAGCTACAAACCTCTCCGCAAATAGATTCGAAGAAGTGTTTGACATCTGCTTGAGTAAGCTGCAGAAGTAACAAGAAAATAATTTTTTAAGAATCGCGAGCCTCAACTGCAGCAACAGACACGAAAGAAAGACCAAGTAGTTCCTTCAAGCAAGATTCTGCGAAAGAGTTGAATCCTAAACTACCTTCTTGTCGATATTTGTGCAATAGATTGTTCTTGAGCACATCTCCCTTTCATCTTCAGACTGAGAGATACAGCACCATTAGAAAGGTAACAAGTATTGTTAGTTCACAATGGTCATTCATCTTCTAATACATGTAATAGGCATCATGAACAGAAAAACATTACCCTGGGCAAAAATGTTGGATTGACCGGTGCAATGGCAGTTTTTGAAGGTAGCACTCTCAGTGGGTAATATCCAAGCATGGTACCAGACAGGCTCAAAGCAGCCCTTGCACCTTCTGCAGGCATAACACCATTAATACAGTGAAATACCAATAATAATTTAAGCATATCAGCAACATTTGGCTGCAATGTTACCTTCATCTGTGAACTCAATGAAGGCAAATCGAAGAATAGAGTTAGGATCTCCACATACACGGCAATCAACAACCTATAGCCAAGAACAACGTGTCAATTTAGTACCACAATCCACCATAATTATGAAGAAAGCACATGTCATAAACAAATCGTAACCGTTTCTACCTGGCCACAATTGAGAAAGAGAGCTGCCAGCTGCTCTTCAGTAACCTAGATGCCAACAGAAAAATGACAATCAATTGCATGTATTCCAACAGAAAAACGACAATCATTAGCGTATATTCCAACAGAAAAACAACAATCATTTGCATGATACAAGCGGAAAACATTGCAAGCTAGCAAGCAAGAGAATCCACAACACAGCTAAAATTTATACCAGTTGATCAATGTCAGACACATAAACTGTTCTCCGAATCATCTCCTCCCTTTTCTCCATATCCATTTTATTATTCATTCTTCGCTTCCCAGGATTATAGCCATTCTTCCTCTGTAGCACATAAAATTGCATTTAAGGAAAAGAAGTGAAACCCTTTATACTAGTAACATAATATTGGGAGGAAAACAGCCTAATCTAATAGAAATCAAACCAAATTACTCATACCCTTCTGTTGTTAGTTTGGCCATTAGTATTTCCATAGTTATTAGGCAGTATAATATTGTTAGTGTAACCAAACCCAGCATTAGGTCCAGCTAAAAAGCCATGAGTATTGGATAGTGACGGAGGCACAAATTCCTCAGCCATGGGGTTCAACTTTGACAAAAGCTCTTCCAAATCCCTCATATCACGCTTGAAACTCTCACCCCCATTCTCCCCACTCATGACCCCATTCATTCCATACCCATCATTGTTCACCCCATTTGCGTGCATCTGAGCCTTGTAGCTGAAATTGCCGTTAGGAACTGGCATGGTACCGGGAACTCTCTCTTGGTGCTGTTGATGGTTGAAAACGCCGTTGTTCAGATTCTGATCACCTCTGGTTTTCGATTTCTCAACCTCACACGAATCCGCTGACACTAACCCGTTCTCCAAGCTCTGGCTCGAAGAGCCGATTTTGGCCCCAACATTCTCAGCAACCGCCATAATCACTTGCGTAGAGATGAAAAGTCGTTGCCTTTTTTCCCCGCTTTAAGGTTTTTCTATGAATCTGTATCAACCAGTAAAAAAAAAAAAAAAACCTTAACAAAATGAAAAGACCCAGAACGAGAAAACATTATTTAAAACGAACACAAACCTGGGTTTTGTCTAAAAATCCTTCATTTACATAAGATCAAACTGATCCTGGAGATTGAGACAGAAAAACAAAACAACCTTAAAACCCCAGAAATGAAGAAAAAAAAAAGGAGAGAAATTGGAGTGTGTTTGAGAGAGAAAGAAAGGTTTTGTCTTACTGATGAATAATGTTATAGAGAGAGGGTAATATTCTTCGGATCGTCCGTTTTCACCGCACTGACTTTTTGGACCTTGCAGCTGAGAAGAAGAAGAAGAACGTCCCAAATTGATGATGTTGTTGTCTTGATGGTGATGATGAATGCATCAAAGAAAAAAATGAATAGCGTGACCCAATTTTTTGTATTTTTTTTAATTGTTCATTAATTTTCCACAACTGCCCATTCAGTCACACATGTCGCCACGCGTAGTCAGGATACCCAAAAACAAAAGCCACGGATTTGATATTCAAGACATCAATTAATGAGACACTTACCTTTCATGAAAGGTGATGTTAATGGAATTAAACATAATTACGGAGATTAATAACAACAGGGGACGACTAATACTACAAAATTAATGGAAAGATCCAATAATCTTCTGAATTGTTATTGCTTGTGAATCCAAACGAAACGGGTACTGCTTTTTCCATGTTTGATCTTGCTTTTGCCGTTTTGTTTTGTTGATATCATGATGTAAGCTTACAAATATAAAAAGGAAAATTTTACTGTTAAATAAGAAAAACTAATAATATTATATATTGATATAATAAGTATTTTCAATTTTTTATTAAAGGTTAATACTTAATATTAAAAACGTTGATTTTTATTGCGTATAATTTTATAACAATTTTAATTATTGTTTATTAGAAAATTAGTATTTTAACTTGTAAAATATACATGATAAACGTTCATTTATATAATTAAAATTTATAATAAATAATTTGTTTAATATATAAATTATATTATAATTAAAATTCATAATAAAATATATTTTAACATGAAATTTATTTTTAAAATTTATCATAAATAATTTTGTATAGACTATCATAAATAATTTATATAGTATTAGATACAAGATTACTTTAATTACTAATATTTTCTTAAAAATTATTAAAATTCAATTTAAAAATATAAAAATGATATATTAAAAAAGTGGTTAGCAAAAACCTTCAAAATTATTGTCTTTAAAAAATAAAAAATATTTTTGTTAAAGAATAACTTCTAAAAATACTCTTATAATATGATTATTTTAATTTATATACCGAGTGAATTAGAAGAAATTTATTTATTCACTAATGGTATGACATAACTCACTTACCGTTATAACAAAAGAATTGATGAATTATCCATGACTGTAATTAATACCCATTTTATTTATTTATTTATTTATTAATATGAAAATATCATATTATAAAGATGGAAAGACAAAACAAAAATGACCTATAGTTATTAATGTATGATGCATTGGATTTTGTTTCTTAAAGAAAATATAATCCTTTTTATGTTTGTAATGCGAGAGGATTTCACTTTTCAATTTAGCTTTCATTTTTTAAATTAATCTTTATACTTACATATATTTTTAAATTACTCTTCACTTTAACAAGTGAATTTTACGTGGCTTCATTCATCAGTGATTGCCAAATTAGGAAATACAAGTAGCCACATGAAAGGATTCTTTCATACTTCATGTGTGCGTAAGCTACACAAATTTAGGTTATTTTCTGTTTCATATTAAAAAATAAAAAATAAGAGTGAAATATGTTTGATTAAAATTTTAAAAATATTTTAAAAACAGGTCTAAAACTGAAAACAATGAATCAATATTTTCATTTTTTAAAAAAAGTAAAAACACAATGATAACATGATAAAATATTTGCTTTTGTTTTTCCAATCTTAAAATTTTTAAAATGAAAACTATTTTTAAAAATAAAAATAAAAACAGAAAATAATCGTCAGATCAAATGTCATTTTTGTTACTTAATTTTTTTTCCAACAGAACAAAGGAACACAGGCCACAAAAGGCCAAAAGAAAGATTCTTTTTCTGTTTAAATACACAGAAAAAAGTTGACAAAAAATGAAAATAGAAAATAATTAAATTTATTTTTTTCCTTATTTAATTAGAAAGGATAAATAAAAGGAGAGGGAATTTAAAAAATCTTGAGTCAAAATAAAGGATTTATGATTTGACCGAAATTAACATTTTCTTAATTTTAAAGCTTATCATATATTACTTTAGGTCCGAAATTACATAAATAATTTATTTAGTACAAAATTGGTCTTAATATACAAAATTATTTGTATAAAAGTCTTAAAGGCAAAAAAATAAACTTAAAATATTTAGTTTATGCTTTGTTTGGAACGTAGAAAGATGACAATTACTGTATCCACTCCTCCTTTTTCTTACACTTTTTTTTCAATTTTGTTTTTCAAAAAATTTCTCGTTCAAACAATACACTCCCCTCCCCATTGACATTTCCCAAAACCTCACCCAACCCTAACAAAACCTCACACAACCCCCCATCAAGTTGCAGTAAGGTCTATTACAGTGTTCTAATGCTTGTGGTTTGGAAGTGTATTGTAGGGGAGGGGGACCCGACGTTGATCATATGGAAACAAAGGGATCAATAGTGGGGTCTTATCCTATTAGGAGGTGTATCCGTTGCAATTGGTTCAGCGTATGTGTAATTGTGATTGGTACTCCTGGTACCGATTTTTAATGAGAATCTCTTTTTAGCTAACCAAAAAAAAAAAAAAAAAGTAATGGGGTCTTATGGGTTTGTGTTATTTCTTTTGTATGATCCGGTGTCTTTGTTTATCATCCTCGGGCTTGTGCTGTGTGCCTGTCTCGGTGTGGGTTTGGTGGAATCTGTTTTGGGTGTGGGCTTGTATAGTTGGAGGACAATTCCATGCCCGACTTTTTTTATGGGAGCTGCTATGAATCCCAACCTATTTTGTTATTGGCTCCAATCTCTCCGTTAAAAAGTCCATTTTGTCCCACTCTTTTCCTCCTTCCTCTTTCCCCATCATCTCACCCACTCCATGTGCCCCCCACCTTCTTCTCACCCAACCCCCTGCGACTCCACCCTCTCCTCGCCACAATCGTGCAACCATCATCATCATTGACCACCTCTGCATTGTGTCACCGCCTTATTCCATGTCCTCCATGTTGCACCTCCATCAATCCCAACCATCATTGTTGCGCTCAGCCCTTGCTTGCACGCGACCTCCACCTTATCTCGTCTCCTCCACGCCACGCACCGCCACTAGTTCCTACCATCATTGTCGCGCAAAGCCATTGTGACCTCCATTTTTGAGGTTGCGTGTGCGTAACTCCTCTCCACCATTACTATGCCGCCATGCATATCCACCATTGCGCACTCCTCTGCCATAATGGAATCATAATGAAATCGCATTTCCGCGTGAATATTTGGGTACACGGAGTCATGATTCTATTGGATTAAGTGGAGGAAATATATATATATATATATATATATATATATAATGAAAACATTATTTCATTGTACATTATTGTGTTTTTGTTGTATATATTTTTCACCCCTATTTAATCCAACCCAATTACAATTTTGTTGTACATTATCGAGGTTTCATCATATATGAATACAACAGAACCATGATTCCATTGTGCTAGGGGGCAAAAACTAATATACGATAGAATCATGATTCTGTTGTGCATTTTGTTCAATGGAATTACGATTATGTGAAGATGGTATTTTTGGAATAAAAATGTCTCGACCTCTTGGTAGGGGTCAAGAGCAATTTTAATGGGACCAATAGTAACTTGTTTTTGTATTGCTGTAGTACGCATCTGGTTATCCTTATTTATGTGCATATGGTCTCAGAAGTTCAAACACTTGTGGGAGGTAGCAGTTAAAAGCTGTCGTTTCTTTGTTGTACTGTTGGTACCACTGGTGCCGTATTAATATATTATTCTCTTGGCTGATTTAAAAAAATAGTGTTTGTCCTTGAGGTTTAGAAAAGAGAAAATGGTGATTTATAGTAACAAAGCGTAGTATTATCAGGGGTTGTGTGAGTTTTCTTGGGGGGATGAGTGATTTTTCCTGCTGTCAACAAGGGAGTGTATTTTTTGAAACCGGACATTTTTGAAAAAAAATTGAAAAGGAGAGTATATAAGCAAAGAGGGAGAATGGATACAGCAACTGCCTAAAAAATTATCATCAAAGTAGGGTTATCATACACTCAAGTAGGCATGGCAACGGGGCCGGGCGAGGGCGGGTATTGCATTTCCAGTCCCCGTCCCCGCCCCCAAACCCGCTCCCCTCCCTCGTCCCCATTTCCAGACGGATTTTAAAACCCATCCCATCCCCGCTTGGGGTCGGGTTTTCCCCGCTCCTGTTATTTGATTAAAATTTAAAAAATAAAAAAATAATATAAATTTTTTTATTGAAAAATCGGATAAAAAAGTTAATTATGTAATAAAAAAATCATAATAACAAACCCACATTTAAAATATGGGATCATAATTTTAAAATTACAAAACAAAATCAATCAATTCAATTAAAAAAAATTAGAAAATAATATATTTTTTATTTTTTTAATATTATTTATTACAAGGGGCGGGGGCGGGTATCAGTAACCCTATACCCGCCCCTGCCCCCGCTTTTGGCTACCGGGGAAAACCCGAACCCGAAAAATTCAGTTTTTCCCCATTAAAATCGGGACGGATTCGGGCGGGTACCCACGGGTTCGGGTCCCACTGCCATGCCTACACTAAATTATTTATTTTATTTATTTATTTAATTAGTTAATTATTTAATTATTTATTTTATTTTATCCTTTTATCTTTTAACTAAAAATAGGAAGTTAGGTAGCAACAAAAGGGAACTATATATATATATATATATATATATATACATCATATATTAAAATTTTCAATTTATGTAAAGACTAATACATTAACCAATGGCTCTATTACAAAAGTTTATACAAGTACAAAACTCTTTCCAAAGTCCAGCTTAGTACATAGCTTCTTCAATATATCAATACTACTCCAGATCCTTAAGAAACCTGACCATGGCTTCCATCTAAAAAAACATGAAATAAATCTAGTGAGAAATAAATTTCTCAGTAGGCAAATCTAAACCACCAAACACGTTAGTAGGTTAGTAAATAAGGCAAATCTAATCCATCAAACACATTAGAAAGGTTAGTAAATTATTCAATATATTTATTGAATGCATAAGATGCTTCAATGAATGCATGAATGCATGAAATGAAATTGTCACAGGTGCACATGGCCTCTACATATGTACATTATGTAGGAATGCTGCGTCCGTCTTACGCTAATCATGCATGAATTTCCATGTATTAGCACCTGATCTCTTGTAATATTATAGGCCCGGTCTCCAACATTTGAAACTCGAGTCATTCTCATAAAATCATAGGTCCGGTCTCAAAATTTGAAACATGGATCAATCTCATTTATTCCTCAAAATCCATATCAGGAAAATATTGCTATTCTTTCATAACAGCAAGATGGATAGCACTTCATACCTTGTCCTTATAAAATTATATCAACTAAAAATAAATCTATTTAATATTTAGGAGCTGCCAATTTTAGTGATATAATATATGTAGCAAAGACCGGGTTAGTGAAATAATTCGAAATGATTTCACCATGTATGTTTACCATAGTTAAGGATATGTTTAATATGGCTAGTTGCCATGAAATATAGTATCCAGAATTGACCGGGATATCTATCCTTGGAATATTTGCAGCCTTCATACCACATAGTTAGTTAGTATGGTAAGTTACCTATGATTATATATATATATATATATATATATATATATATTAAATAGCCAAGGCCGGGTTGGTGAAATATACTAAACCCAGCTAGTATCCAGGAGAACTGTACTCTTACTACTTATAGCCTATTAGGTTATTTACGGTTTAATTAGGGTTTATATATATATATATGTATTTATCTATATATATATATATAAGTGTGTATATATATATATATATATATATATATATATATATAAGAATGAAACCAGGATGAAACTATCGTAGTTAGCTGAGTGTAGCTAGCCCGAGTTGGTTGGAGGTGTATTGGAAACGGCATGATCATTCTTATGGAAGGTATATCAAGCAGGGACGGATGTATATATGTGTGAGGGTGGGCACATGCACCCCCTCATTTTAAAAAATTACATATAATTATCTAATATTTTTATATTTTATCCCTCCTAATTTTATATATTTGAACCCACGGTGTCATGTCATTCTTAAGGAACTCACTCAATATTTTGTTCCAATACAAGAAATTACAAGAAACTAAAAAAAATCTACATATTTATATTTTTTAATAAAATTAACATTTTTTCAATTTTCATAAATATAAATTAAAATAAATAAAACTAAATGCGTAACAATATAAAATAAAAGATATGCAACTAATTTATGCTAGAATTAAGATTTGAAAGAGCAAATTATCTGATGAAGATTTGAAATTGATAAAAGATAATTAACTAAATTTCACAATTTAGTAACAACCAAGCAATATTTTCATAAATCAAGCAAAATTGTTCCAAAAATAACCGTCTAGTTACTTTGTCCATTATCCAGAATTACTCCCCATAAATCAAGCAAAATTGTTCCCATATTTTTTAAAACCCACACACGTTCAAGGGACAAGTTTTATCCATTCCAGAAGCTTCCCAAACTGCCAAACCTCACGCGTTCCCTTCGCTCTCTACGCTCTCCTTTCTCCACCCACAAAACGCAACCTTCTCCTCTCTTCCACTCATTAAGGTGTGTGAAAGGGTGGGGGTTCCAGTTTTTTTTTTTTTTTGCTATTACAAATATTTCAGATTACAAATTATTAATCTTACTATTATTATTCTTTTTATATTTTATTCTCTCTGATCAAGATTATTATTTTTTTAAAATCTTGAACAGATCATGAAAAGATTTTTAAAGAGAAAATGACTATCAAATGAGCAAACACCTTCATGGGAATCTTGTGAATCAAACCTTTGGCAACAACAAATTGAAATTAATATAGATGAACTGATCATTCAATGGTTTCAAAACATGAAATCACGTAGATGTCAATTATAAGGTATGTAATTTATTTGATTATATATATTAAAATTTTATTATTTTAATGTTTACGTCTTTATCTTCATGTGTATGATAATGATAATTATCAATTTTTATTTTTTAAAATAAATTGCCCCCACTGACCCTGGGTCCTAGATCTGCCACTGATATTAAGGGGTCGAAATCGAGATGCCGAGATGTGTGTGCTAGTTTGACCGAGATACCAAGGTATTTGCGTGGTTGGTGAGTATGGCCGAGCTAGCCGGGTATTTACATGTTTTGTGCATGGCCCGTGAAGTTATGCATTAAGTGCCGAGATGTCCGAGCTCGAAGCAGTACTACTGTAGTTGGACTGGCATGGTACAGGGTTGTTTGCATGTGAATGTATCCGTAATGGCCGAGGTGCAGATGTACCGGGGTAAATATAAGAAAACGTGATTCCGGCAGTGCAAATGTGTCGGGTTTGTATATTGAAGGAGCATGATTTCGGTAATGTATATGGTCTATGGGTATGGCCGGGCTTTGCATGGATGCTCGGCCGTGGGTGCAGAATAAGTGATGTTATCCGGAAAGTCAAAGTGGAAGGATGCTGTGAAAAATGCCGAGGAGGTGGGAGGTATTACCGGAAGGTGCTACAGAGGTGGCGAGATGTGGGTTTACTAAGTAGTATAGTATGGGCTGAGTTCTGTATAAGGGGGCATGATTTCGGTAATGCAAAGGTGCCGATGTGGGTATATGGTAATTATCATCCGATACTACAAGGGTGGACCCAAGAATTTTTTTTTTATGTATGCACATTTAGTATCGGGGCTGCCCCCCGAAATTTTTTTTTTAAAGAAAATTTAAATCAATGTTTTATGTAAAAGGTTAATGAATCCGTTCAAAATGTAGTTGCTTTTGTAAACCTGTATATCCATATATCATCATTCTAAACAAAATTCTAAAAAATACCTTCCTAAGAAATATATTCCTCCAATACATGCAAAAACAACACGTCTTTCCAAAATTTTTGTTTTTTTAGAAATTAATTTGTTACACATCGTATGTGTATATATTAAAAGACTAAAGTAGTCATTAAAAAAAAAGTGTAGGTCAAATAACTAAAAAGAGTATTTTTATATAATAAGCCCAATGGTGAATATAGGCTCTGTAAGAAACAAAAAGGAGGTCCAAATAGAAAAAAGAATTATAGAATGAAGACTTCACAAATGAGATGAAAGCACAGGCATATTATGCTTGTGTGTTTGTGTCAGCATTTCACCACAGCCCCTTGCAATATTCCTCCAAAATTTTGTGTATGCACTTGCGGACATGAAGACTAACGTAGGTGTTGCGTCACAAAAAGTGATGCGTAACTCACGGCAAGTGTACCGATCGTATAAATTTAGTAAGTAGAGTATCGTCTTCACGAGGATTGAGGCACTAAAATAATTATAATTGTTATCTTTAAAATTGGAAAGAATAGAATTAAAAAGGAATTGAATTTAATGATGATGTTGTGATTTGGATTTAAATAATAAAAACAGAATTTAAATAAACGAAAATTATGAGAATTAATTATGGGAATTTATGCAGTGATAAAGAATAATTGTGATAAAAACCTAATCACCTTTGATCCCTCCTTGTGTAAATTGAATTGATACTTAATTGCGATTGTTATAATTACTTAAAGATATGCCTTCATTGATTGGTTAAACCCAGATTTCTCGGTCTTTTTAACCCTTTAATCCTATTCAAGTGTCCTAATGTCTTAGTAACTCCTTTTCAGATTAAGCATTAAGTTGGCATATAAAAACTTTGCAATCCTTCATCCCTATGTCTAGGTAATGTCAAACTGTCCCTTTATCGATGTCAGAAACTAAAACCCCAATATGTATATTGCGAATTAAAGCCCTAAGTTCCTCTAACAGATTGATCAAGTCTATTAATGGAAATTATAAATTCAAGAACAAGATAAAGAGAAGAAATCATAACAATATTCATTAATCATCAATCCAAGCAACACAAGAGTTCACATTGGCTTTTGGCCTTTACCACAATCACAGAGAATTAGCTGGACATAGTATGTCTAGCTCAATACAATAATACTAAAGAATAAGAAAGAATACAGAGAAGAAGAGTACTCAAACCCCTCAATCTTGGCTTCTTCCTTTGGACCTTGAAATCCTTTGTATTGTGCTTTTCTTCTTCTTATGACTGCTCTCTTTCGTTTTCTCTCAGTTGCTCATGCCTTTTTCTCTCTGTTACGCATACCTTTTGTGACTCCTAAATGTTATATTTATAGTTAGGGTGGCTAAACCTAAAAAGCCCAACTACTTTTATCATAAAAATCACATTTGCTGTCAAATCCGTAACGGCCGCGCGACTAGCGCTAGTTTCTTCCTTTATTGTTCCTAAAATGCATAAAAATAACAATAATTAATAATATTCAAAAAGTACTGAACTTTTGGCTTAATTCTATCATTTATTTAACATTTTCTACTTAATTTTGACTAAAATTATCCTAAATTTCACTATATATTAGCAACCCATCAAATAACTCCCAAATTTAAACATTATTGTCCTCAGCAATAAAATAAAATAAAACTTGATTTCAATGGAATTTGTAATCAATACTTAAGCATATCATCACACATACAATCTTAGAACTATTTTGTTAAATGCAATTGACTACTTATGAAAATTTCAAGAATACTTGTTAAGTCTATCAATCATGAACATAGTCTAAATACTTCTCACTTAGGAATGTAATCACTCATCACTCAAGTGTTTTGGATAAATATATAATCACTCAATTCCTCCAAAGCTATAATATGAACATGAACTTGATTATATTCTCAAATTCCTGAAAATGAGAAACATGAATAGATGCACAATTAATCAAAAGGTCTTTAAAAGGTTGTAATGTGGTCTGGCTTGAGGTAGGAATAATTTGGATAGTAGCTGATTTGAGATTGAAGTCTGTTAGTCTTGATCAACTCTTATCTGATCCACCTCCTTCTCTTATTGTCGTACTCAGCCATTCTTTTTCTTTTCTCCTTTTTTTTCTCTTTTTTTTTTTAAGAGCTCTATTTCTACTTTTCCAACTTTATATTTCCATTCCTTTTCAATTCTCAAGCTTTGCTTTGTGAATTCTTAGCTGAATCCAATACTTTTTCCTTTTGTTTCTTCTTCCTTCTTCTTTCTTGTAACTATTCATCTTTCTATTGCTATTGATCTTGACCTAACTTCTTTGTCTTCAATCTCAAATAAGGTAGTAGTCAGGGATAAAGTTTTTAAGGTGAATGAAAGAAAAAGCTTAAGCTCAAATTGGCTAACTATGGATATTATTTCAAAGGTAAGGTCATTCGGCTCTAGCTTAGAAAGAAAGAACATGCCTTTATCATATTAATCATGCAAATATCATTTGAGAAACAAATCAAGCCCTGCAATATTATTAACCATGAGGTCACTCTAAAAAAACATTGTACTGTATAGGCTCAAACCTCGCAAGCTTATAATATCAGACTAATGTTCCTTTGATTTTCCTAACAAGTATTCTATTCTTTTTCCTAATGTATTCAATCACCTAACTTGTAGTTCTAATCCTGTACTATGCAATTCTATACTTTAATTGTCTCCTACATGTTCCAAATCAATCAACAATATAAAATTTTATCATTGTATCAACAATCTTAAATCTGGAACTTATTTAAGGTTCTAACATTTTATTTATTTATTTATTCCTAATTTCTATTTAAGCATTTTTTTTTTCAAAAATTAACGCAATTATGCGTTCCCCCACTCCCAGATTTTAAACATTGTTGTCCCCAACAATAAATAAAACTTTTTATAAAAGGGAGAAATAAACACATAATTTCATTGATTTTTGTGGGATACATCTATCTAAACAGAATCCATTATTATTTTTTTTATTTTTATTTATTTATTTTATATATAATAAATTAAACTAATGAAGTATAAATGTAAAAATCCTTGGATTGCCTTCCAAGTATCGCTTGTTTAACGTCACGAGCCTGACACCGACCTCTTTAATTTTCAGGGGAATCAAGTGGTATGGAAATAGTATTCCTATCCACTTCCCCTTCATGATAAATTTTAACCTACACCCCTTAATCTTAAAGGGTCTCTCAGCATCTAAAGGTGATATCTCAACAGTTTCATAGGGAAACAAATTCTTTAACACAAATGGGCCAGACCAATGAGATTTGAGTTTACCTGGAATTAGCTTTAATCGAGAATTGTACAGTAATACTTGTTGTCCCGGTGTAAACTTCTTTGGTTGACTTTTTCTGTCATGCCATCTTTTTGTCATGCCATCTTTTTGTCTTCTCCTTATAAATTTTGGCATTTTCAGAAGTTGGTAATTTGAACTTATCAAGCTCATTTAATTGCAACAATATTTTATCATTAGCTTTAGAGAGTTCAAAATTCAAAAATTTAGTTGCTCTCATAGCCTTATGCTTTAATTTAACAGGAAGATGATAGGACTTACCATACACCATTTGGAATGGTGGCATACCTACCAGAATCTTGAAGGATGTCCTATATGCCCAGTGTGCATCATCAAGCTTCCTTGTCCAATCTTTCCTAGAATTTCCCACTGTTTTCTCTAGGATCCTCTTCATCTCTCGGGCTTGTGTCTCCTCTTTGGGCTCTAATTTCGGTGCTTCAATTACTGTATCAGTTTTTTTCTTTTCCAACACTTTTATACTTACCTCAACCTCTTCTTCCAAAGTGTCTGTACAAGTCTGTGCAAGTTTGCGCGTGAATGTCCCTGTGTCTAAGGCTTCAAGTTCCTCGTCTAGTTTTTGATCATCAGTCTTATCTGCATGAAGTACATTATCCAAAACATCTACTCTGAAACAGTCATTTTTGTCAGATGAATTTTTCATTACATCAAAAACATTAAAAGTGACTGATTTATCAAACATTCTAAGCTCTAGTTTTCCTTGAGCTACATCAATTATAGCTCTAGCTGTAGCAAAAAATGGCCTACCTAAGAGGATAGGTATCTCACTTTCCTCCATGTCTAGAACTATGAAATCTGCAGGGAAAATGAGCTTATCAACCTTAACCAAAATGTCTTCAATGACTCTACTAGGTTTTCTCAATGATCTATCAGCCAATTGAAGAGACACCATGGTAGGTTTAAGCTCAGAAATTCCCAAAGATTTACACAGGGATAAAGGCATTAAATTAATACTTGCCCCAAGATCACATAAAGCCTTACCCACATTTACATTACCTATTGCGATTGGAATGTTGAAACTCCCTGGATCTTTGAGTTTGGTTGGAACTCGCTTTTGGATAATGGCGCTGCACTCTTCAGTAAGCACAACGGTTTCACATTCCTTCAACTTATGCTTTCTAGATAATAAGTCTTTCATAAACTTAGCATAGTTAGGCATGTTAGCAAGAGCTTCAGCAAAAGGTATATTAACATGTAATTTTCTAAACATTTCTAAAAAATTTGCATATTGTTTCTTTTGCTCTTGCTGCTTAAGCCTCATAGGATATGGTGGTTTTTCAAAACGTGAAAAATCAAATACCTGTTTAGGCTTTTCAGCTGCTGAATTCTTATCCTTACCTGTTAGTGCCCAATTTTCTGATTCTTGCTCCTCTTTTTGATTGGTTTTATTTTCCTCATCATCCTTTTTCTGCACTACTTTGGATTTCTCCTGAGGTGTGACTACAACTTCACTCCTTGTAGTGATTTGTTGCTTGAGCCTCATAGGATAAGGTGGTATCTCAAAACGAGAGAAATCCATTGGTTTCTTAGGAGCTGCAACAGGTTGCTTCTTTTCCTCTTCCTTGCTTGTAAGTGTTTCCACTACTTCTTCTGGCTCAACAATTTTAGTGGGACGCGTTCTTGCTGGGAGAGGATGGGAAGTAGTACGCCCGGTTCACCAGGTTCTACCACTGCAGGGCCCAATCATACTCAAAAGAAGAGTTTGATCCTGGCTCAGAAGGAACGCTAGCTATATGCTTAACACATGCAAGTCGAACGTTGTTTTCGGGGAGCTGGGCAGAAGGAAAAGAGGCTCCTAGCGTGAAGGTTGCTTGTCTCGCCCAGGAGGTGGGAACAGTTGAAAACAAAGTGGCGAACGGGTGCGTAATGCGTGGGAATCTGCTGAACAGTTCGGGCCAAATCCTCTTCAACATTTTTCTGCACCACTATAGGTTTCTCTTGAGGTATTACCATAATTTCACTCCTTGTAGTGATTGCATTGACATGCTCCCTTGGATTTACTATGGTGTCACTAGAAAATTGTCCCGGCTGTCTTTCTGCAAGTTGCTTTGATAACTGCCCAATTTGAATTTCAAGGTTATGAATAGAGGCACCTTGATTCTTGAACTGGGCTCTGGTTTCTTGAATGAATTCGTTGGTGGTCTTGGATAGCTGTATTATAGCTTTCTCCCATTCAGCGGGCTCTTTAGGTGGAATAGGTGGGGGTTATAAATAATTGTTGGATTTATAGTCCAACCCTCCTCTTTGATATTTCCTCTGAAAATTGTTACCCATAGCAAAATTCTGGTTTCTCTGGAAATTTTGCTGGGGTCTCTGGTCATACCACACACCATTTACTTGATCTGGGTCTGCTCCTATCAGTGTGGGACATTCATTCGTCGGATGATTGTCTTGACAATATTCACAACTGAATACTGGAGCTCTACTTGGTGTGGGTTGTACTGCAGAAATCTGAAGCTTGTCAATCCTTTCGTTCAGCTTGGCTAATTGTTGTGACAGAAGCTTCTGTTCTGCTAGCATAGCATCGCTACTCCCCAATTGAATTGTCTCTCTTTTGGGCTGAATTACAATGCTTTCATTTTTGTTTGTTGCTAAGGAGTCGATCAACTCATAAGTCTGAGTTGCTGTTTTAGATCTGACCGTTCCTCCTGCTGCAAGATTGACTATCATCCTTGAATCAGGAGTCATACCATTGAAGAAAATCCTCACCTTCTTTCCAACTGTCATATCGTATTGAGGGCATCTTCTGATCAACTCCTGAAATCTGTTCCAAGCTGCACACAAAGTTTCTCTAGGATGTTGAGTGAAATTAGTTATTTCATTCACTAATTTGTTATATTTTTCCATAGAGAAATATTGAGTGAAGAATTTCGCAGCTAATTCCTCCCAAGTGGTGATGCTATTAGGAGATTGTCTGTGTAACCATCTGAGAGCATCCCCTTTAACGGCAAAAGGAAATAATCGCAGTCTAATAGCATCATCACTCACCCCTTGATGCCTTATGGTGTCACAATTCGCAAGAATCTGTCCACAAAATCATGGGGGTCTTCATTATCGTCACCACCGAACTGGCTTCTCTCCACCAAATTGATTAATGATGGATGAATATCGAAGTTGGTTGCCTCTATGGGTGGTCTGACGATACTGGAATTTGGTCTGGTGAATAATGGAGCAAGGATGTCCTCCATTAATTCATCTCCCGGTCTTGGCTGATTGTTATTGCCTTCAGCCATCTCTAATTCAACTTGTGAATTAAAATTTTCTGTTCTCTATTTTTGCTTGGCTAGCTTCCTGTTTCTTCTTGCAGTCTTTTCTATCTCTGGATCAAACTGTAAATTTTCAGGTGCAACTAAACCTCGCATAAACTAGAGAAAACAGATTAGTAAAAACAATTTCCAATTTTAAAAATAAAATTACAATTAAATTGGCGTACTCAATCCCCGGCAACGGCGCCAAAAACTTGTTGCGTCACAAAAAGTGATGCGTAACTCACGGCAAGTGTACCGATTGTTCAAGTAATAAATTTAGTAAGTAAAGTATCGTCTCCACGAGGATTGAGGCACTAAAATAATTATAATTGTTATCTTTAAAATTGGAAAGAATAGAATTAAAAAGGAATTGAATTTAATGATGATGTTGTAATTTGGATTTAAATAATAAAAACAGAATTTAAATAAACGGAAATTATGAGAATTAATTATGGGAATTTATGCAGTGATAAAGAATAATTGTGATAAAAACCTAATCACCTTTGATCCCTCCTTGTGTAAATTGAATTGATACTTAATTGCAATTGTTATAATTACTTAAAGATATGCCTTCATTGATTGGTTAAACCCAGATTTCTCGGTCTTTTTAACCCTTTAATCCTATTCAAGTGTCCTAATGTCTTAGTAACTCCTTTTCAGATTAAGCATTAAGTTGGCATATAAAAACTTTGCAATCCTTCATCCCTATGTCTAGGTAATGTCAAACTGTCCCTTTATCGATGTCAGAAACTAAAACCCCAATATGTCTATTACGAATTAAAGCCCTAAGTTCCTCTAACAGATTGATCAAGTCTATTAATGGAAATTATAAATTCAAGAACAAGATAAAGAGAAGAAATCATAACAATATTCATTAATCATCAATCCAAGCAACACAAGAGTTCACATTGGCTTTTGGCCTTTACCACAATCACAGAGAATTAGCTGGACATAGTATGTCTAGCTCAATACAACAATACTAAAGAATAAGAAAGAATACAGAGAAGAAGAGTACTCAAATCCCTCAATCTTGGCTTCTTCCTTTGGACCTTGAAATCCTTTGTATTGTGCTTTTCTTCTTCTTATGACTGCTCTCTTTCTTTTTCTCTCAGTTGTTCATGCCTTTTTCTCTCTCTGTTACTCGTACCTTTTGTGACTCCTAAATGTTATATTTATAGTTAGGGTGGCTAAACCTAAAAAGCCCAACTACTTTTATCATAAAAATCACATTTGCCGTCAAATCCGTAACGGCCACGCGACTGGCGCTAATTTCTTCCTTTATTGTTCCTAAAATGCATAAAAATAACAATAATTAATAATATTCAAAAAGTAATCAATATAGAAGTCAGTAGGTCCGCCACTGGTGCTGTGGCAAGGTCGGGGTTGCATGAATGCCGAGGTAATCTATCAAACTGAAACGTGAATTTCAACGGAAATATAGAAGGACCGGGTTGTATGTATGGAGAATGACAGTACGTGCATGGTTGCCGAGCTAATGCTATACAAGCTTGTATGGATGCCGAGCTAATGCTATACAAGCTTGCATGGTACATGAACGCACCGGAAAGCCGGGGTGTAGGGAGGCCGATTTTGCAGTATTGTGCGTATGGTACTTATAACATAACTTACATGGTGGCGAGATGTTGGTATGTCTTGTGGGTATGGCCGGTTTCACCACGGGCTGCAGCATATTCGGACTGGTATGGTCGGGCTTGAAGAGATGCTATCCGATCGAGTTACAAGAGTGCTGGGTTGGGTGCATGGTTATGCATGGTTCGTGTCTTTATATTATAAGTGCGAAGGTGCAGTGGGTGTGAGTGATGGTGTAGCTGAGAGTGTAGTTTGCCAAAGTAATGGTGTAACAGGGAAAGGCCGAGATATCCGAGATATCCGAGGTGCTGTAGTGTAAAGGTTCCAAGGTCTGTATACTAATATTCAAGCCTTGAATTTAGGTATGGATACTATTCACCCTTTACGAGGGAAAGCTAGGCCGAGATAAACAAAAGTTGGAATTTGCTTTTGCTTCGTTATTATATATATATATATATATATATCATAAATGGATAAGCTATTATTTTTAACATGTTTAAATCATTGCCCAGTACCACGTAAATATAGTATTAATTTATTAAAATTATATACTAAACTTCCCAAATTTCTAATTAATAAGTTATACTCTAAAATTATCACCGTATGAACTTTTCTAACATAGTTTTTCATTTTAATTAAGGACTAAGTCTGACCAATTTAAGCATCTAAAATAATCTTAAACAACTTCTAAAAGTAAAGATTGAAACCTATTCTACCTTCAATAATTTGGTGAATTGAATAGGGAATTGCCGGGGTAATTTTACGTAAAAGAAAGGAAAGTGGTAGAAAGGTTTGTGAAGAGGGGAAGCTAGAAATTTTTTGTGTGCAAAAAGTTTAAATAATCAGACTATTAATACTACTTGATCTAGTTAGGATGGAAAGGAATTTGGTTGGAAAGAAACTTAGCTACTAAAAAATATCTAGATTTTCTTATCTAATTCATTATTACTAATATTCTCTTCATTAATTGTCTCTGTACGTGGAAAACTACTGAGACTTGCTCTTGTTTATCTCTTTCCCCTAATGCCATATGGAAAGGTGATAAGGAAAATGTACAGAAATCTTAGACAGCTTAGGGACTACTCCTTAACTTAAAATTTTAAGTTGCTGAAGATAAATTTAAATATTCATGCTGTTGTAGTTTTATTCCAGTTTAAAAATTTTTCCTTATTCTTCTTAAATCCTATTATTATTATAATATATTTTTGAGAATATTAGATATTCTATTATTATAATTTAATCATATATATTTGAGGATGTTACACTTTCCACTTTAGAAAGCGTATTATGTTAAAACAAATTAGATGTATGATTTATTTCTTAGTTTTATTTTTTAATAATGATCTTGACATGCGATTTTTACAAGTAGATAAAATATGATAATGACAACTGGCATATATGCAGCATGAGAAGGAGCACATCCATTGTCAATAAGCCCCACTGCCACTTGGGAACCCAATTCTAATATTAAGAGATAAGCCACGTGAAATGGGCAATTGCTTCCTGCACTTCTCTAAGAGTATTTTAAAATTTAGGAAAATAAAAATATATCAATTAAAATTTTTTTATTTTCAAAATTCTGTGTTTGGATAAAGAAATTAAATTTCTTCGTTTTCAAAATTTTGTATTTAGATAAAGAAATTGAATTTCTTCGTTTTTAAAATTTTGAACCTCATGCACGGAAAATTGCGAGGTGGGTGCCGTGAGAGTAACGGAGGTCGAAGTACTCGTACGAGATTGAGACGGAGCAAAAAGTGGTGTTGTTAGAGCTTCTAGAGAAGAAGAGAATTTCAATTTCTCACCTTTTAAAAGGAAATTCAAATTCCACATTTTTAATTATTTAAAATTCTTTTTAAAATTCCAAAAATTTAAATTCCTCATATAAAAATATCCAAACAAAGAATTTTAAATTAAAGAATTTTAAATTCCCTAATAAATTACTTTTTCCAATTAAAATTCTCTATCCAAACGCACTCTAATTGTTTTCTTGAATGACCATTCCAAAAGCAATATGGAAAGTGCAAAAAGCAATGTTGGAAGTGCAGAAAAAAACACCCCAAGAAATGCATGTATTAAGCCCGTGTCAAATGGTTAAAGAGCTCAACTGCTAAGACACATTGACCGTTCAAATTCATTGCTAAAGCGCACAAAAGGTGACCATCACAACCCCTTTACACCACAACATACAACACTATTATGCTCCATGGAAAAAGCCCCATCAACATTTACTTTTATCCACCCCCTGTCTGGAGGGGAAACCTTAATATTTTGATTGCGATATTTAGTGATTTTTTTATATGTTTAAAACAATACAACTTGGTGTTGTGTAGAAGGATCGATAAACTTATAGTTAAAGATGTTATCCAAGGTGCAGCGGAAGATAAGACTCCACCGCATATCCTCCTTATTCTTACACTGAATCCAACAAGGAAATTATTACACAACTTTTTCAACAAATGGGCAGTCACAAAGTGTGAAGAATCTTTAGTCCTTCGCAAACACAAGAATCAGTAGCAAACCAAGATGTCTATAGCGTTCAGTATTGGAATGCTCCCCTTAACCACCCTCCAAAAGAGGATTATCATACACTCGGGGCATTTCCACTTCTATACAAGGATAAAAAGATACATGAAAAGGTACAGGAACATGTTACATTTTAGAAGGCATTATTTATATTAAAACAAATTAGATAAATTAATATCTTTTATAAAAAAAAGTTATTTGTACTAAAATTTTAATTAACCATCAATCATCACCAAACATTTTAAACACTACAGTCAATTTTAAAATTTTGCTCAAATTGTGTTTTAATCATTCGACAACAATATCACTAAGATATCCCCGCTTTCATTAAAGTGTAACATTCATCTCTCAAATTAGAGTATAATTTTTATTATAAAAAAAACATTTCAATTTAAGCATCTATAAGAAAAAGTATAATTTACTTTAAAGAACACGTTGATTTTTTGATGGATTAACTCTTCGCAACTTAAAAACTAATTAGAAGTGCTAATAATTGTCATAGTAACTAGTTAAAAGATACAGAGCGCCAGGCTAATGTCCAACATTTTTAAAAGAAACAACACAATCACCAAACTGGTAACGATTTACCAAGAAACAGCCTAGGTACTACATCAATAATTTTCCCTTAAAACACTTTAGTCCAACTCAAATGTAATTCCGATACTGCCCACCAGAATGAGACAATATCACCAGAGAACCACCAGCTTTGTCAGAAATTCAATCACTACCTGACAGCACCTGCAAAAATGTTCATGGTTCGAATGAAGATCGAGTACACATTTTATAACAGACACAAATAAATAGGACGAACTAAAACTTATTTACTACTCCATCCTGGTCACAGAACACTGAATTTATCACCCCAGAAGATCCGTCATCATTTAAACTTCAAAGTCAGCCTCTTCTAATTTAAAAAGTGTTTTTCATAACATTCAAAAATTTAAATTATTCTAACATTTTGAAATTTAGCTCTGAACAAAAGAGAAACATGGTGTAAAAAATTGTGAATCACATTTTATAAAACTAGTTGAACCCTCATACATACGATTTATTGGCATCGCTCTCAAAATCAAGTCATATTCCAACTTCACTACAAGAATCTAATCATGATTCTAAATCATTTTAATTTAAATGTTTTAAATACCTGACGGGGAGATCCAGATCGTGAACGTGATCTTGGCCTGCATAATTTAATGAACAATTCAGGTGGGTATTACAAACAATATATTCAACCTAGTATGTTTTGTATCATAAAAAAAAAAAAAAAAACAATAGTATGTTATGTATACCTAGAAGATTTGATTGGTGAGGCTGATCGAGATCTAGATCTAGATCGTGACCTAGACACAGAACGCTCCAAAGACCTACTGCAGAACGTAACCACAGGCTTTCTGTAAGTTAAAGTAATTAAAAGCTATATGACAATGAACAATAACAAAGCAGCACCTTCTAACTCTTTTTGGACTTCTGCTCCTGCTGGGGCTTCTGCTGCGGCTCCTAGAACGACTACTCTCATGCTTCCTCACCTGTACAAACAACAGTCAAAATTTTTGTCCACTACTTTTTGTTCAAGGGTAATTCTAGAGAATAATCCAGCACTCAAGTTTTTAAAGTATGGGATACAAGATCTTAATAGGGGGGAAAAAGCAAAAGAAAGAAGGGTGCAAGATCAACCACTATGTAATAGTTGTTTGAAGCTTTGAAAGATCTAAAACATTGAGGGATTACTTTAGATACAACCCTAGAATCTTAATGGGGTTAAAAATTTATAAACGCCAGTGGAAAGATGAGAATTTTTATAACCCTAGGATGAGAAATTACCCGAATATAAGCTCTCGCCCAAGGATTTCTAAACTCAGTGTCATCCAATTTCCGAATCTGCAAAAGTGTATGTTATAAAACAGATAAAAGAGGAATCTAGTGGCTTTCTTGGTATCATTCAACAAAATGAAGAACTTACGGCATACTTCATGTCGTCATAATTAGTGTAATCAACAATGCCAAAAGTCCCTAAATAGAGAACAAACAGTATGAGTGATATACATGAAAACTACATTTAGTATGAAAATATGCAAGAATAAGTATACATTCTGTAGAATAGAAAGTTAGAAGTAACCATCTGATGACTCAAGAGGCACCGGCACATCATTATTTCCAGAATACAGTTTTTCTACCTTTATAATAATTATATCAATATAAATACACTCAATTATGTAGATTATTATTCACCTAAGTAGAGTTCAAAGATAAATTTTTCGCTGAAATGGCATAGGTGGCTTTGTGCATTAAAACCTTAATAGATCACATTATCTAGGATGTTTGATGCCCATTACTGCACTGATGCATGGATTAATACAAAAGGATATTATGTCATGTGTTTAGTGCCCTCAACTGCAAACCCTTAATTCTAAAAATTGTAATTTTCCAACTTAACACACTCCAACCAATACAAGTTAAATTATGCAAGGTAATTTGAAATTATACTGCCACATGTTTGATCATTCTCATTACACTTAATAGCGATTAAGATTCTATAATTTGCATAAAATCCATTCGCAACAAGGCCAGCAATTAGGAAGACAGACAGACACCACAGACGAGATAGAATCAGAGTCTCAGCTTGAGTAGAATAGATAGAATGCTGAGGGTTCAACTCTCAAGTCCTCATATTAGACCCTAGTTTCTTTTCTGTTTCAGATGTACCAAAAAAACATGAATCCTCATAACCTTATATCATGTAAACATAGTAAGTTATGCTAAGCAAACACAAACCAAAATGAAGGTGTACCTTCACTATCACGGGAAACCTCAGCAAAACACACATCACCAGCTTTTCGCATATGATCCTGAAACCAAATATTCGTAACATATAGAGGTGGTAACAATTTTAGTAAAGTGTACAAGTATGAACACTTTGATACCTTCAAATCTTGCCAAGATGCAGAAGATGGGAGTCCACGAACAATAACTGTAGATGAAAATAAAAACTAGGCTTTATGGTGTGTGCAAAATATGAAACAAAATACCTTCAACAACTATGGTTGATTTCATAAAACAGCTAAAAAATATTAATTACAAATTATGAACCATATTAAAGCAAAGGGAATACATGCAAAACAAGTTTTTCAAAATGGAAAATCGAGTCAAACATTCTAAGGAAAAAGTCAGAAAGTCTTGGCATCACACGTGCATCCAAAAAATTAAATTCTTTAAAATTTAAAAAATACGTATACATTATACAATTAAAGCAAAGCTAAATGGATGTGCTGTCTGAAGGGAAAAAATATAGTGTTTTAACCCTCTGTCCTTTTCTATATCAAATAAAAAAGATTCTCCTAATGGACCCACCTCGAAATTCAGAATGGCGTGAGATGCCAAAACGACCCCCGCCTGCGCCACCACCACCTCCTCCTCCTCCTCCATATCCACGTCGATCACTAGATGCTGGCCCTCTACCACCATGAGCAAGCTCCACCTACAATAAGAACAGATGAGACATACCATTGAAAAGTATTTATACGTTGCAAGTCAAAAGTTGGAACAGCTCCTTACTCTTAACCGACAACCGTCAAAGTTGTATCCATCTCGACCCCGAATTGCATCTTCGGCATCTCGAGCATTATCAAACTAGCAAGCCAACAAACAACAAATTATCAAATTGCAAAAGAAAAGATAACAACACATACAGAATTGTCCACAAGAACTACTAAAGAGAGTAAGCATAAATACCTCAACAAAGCAATAACATGGAGGGCGGGGAGGAACCTTCAATTCAATATCCATTATACGGCCATACTGTAGTGAGGATATAATTGCAACACAACTACATCAGTCCACAACTACCAACCCCACACATCAGACAAAAGAACTATATTGGAAAGAAAGAAACATCATGTGATAGCTACAGAATGAAGGATCCAAGTGTAGGAAACTTGGTAAATTGTAACCTATTCAAAGGTAAACAGGGTCCATAACAAGAAAATACACAAGCAGGCAGGTTGAAAAGCCCTAGCTCACGAGTCATAAGAATAGTATTAGATACTATTTACTCATCAGTTGATATATTCTTTGAATTGATTATCAACTTTTAAAAGAAGGAAGTGGTCACAAAAAAAATGGTTCTAGTAAGGAAACTCACATTGCATAATTTAGAAAAGCAGAGGTAGATTCCACATTCCAGATAATAGATTAAATTTAAATTTAGAGAAATTTGGGAGGCCAAACCAACTGAACATGCACAAAATATAATGCACTGGATGCAACACAATATACCGTACAAAAAAATTACAAATACAAATTATCAATAATCACTTTTACCAAAAATATTCTTTCATATCTATAATCTAGGTATTATATTGGTGATGGATTCAAATCGAATAATAGGATTAGGATTTCTCAATTGGCAAAATGTAGATGATGAGATGGTCCGTATTTTTTCGTATATATCCAAAAATTTCAATATTGGAATCGATAATTCACACTGTAAGACTTATTTGATCTTTTAAATTGTTAAAATGTTCGAATTTTAGTTTTCTGATAAATTCTGAACCAACCTTGTAGAATAAATCTTCAATTTCTGACTCTCTTATATCAGCGGGCAGGTTGCCGACATAAATTGTGCGAGAAAAGCGACCGCTCATGTTTGATAAGAGTTATACAGTTTGTCTACAAACAAAATTGGAAGCTCGTCAGTAAAGAAGATTTCTCTCACTTATTTAAGCCATGCCTAAACCTAAAATGTCTAATTATTATCATCATCATTACTCTAATGATTACACAAAAATAAATAAAACCAAAACTATGAAGCAAACCAAGAGAGCAATCCTTGAGGTGAGCCGTGCTCCACAAGCTCCATTGCTCATTTGCTCCAAGATGCTCCAAAGCTATAACAATATTGAAATTAAATTTGATCTCCTCATCCATTCCAGTATATTAGCAGGCATACATCTTCTGAGAGTGAGCAAGAATCTCCAATAATTTTAAAAAAATAACCATAACTCCACCCCGATTCTCCCATTCCCTCTCTATATCCCTATGTTTGATTGCAAAGCTCATATTTGTCCAAGCGCTTGTCATCTATCATAAAGAAAGCATTGATGTCATGAGATCAAATTAAGATCGACATATACTTAAACCTTACTCAGCTCTCTTTTAACAGCATTGAAAAATCATCCCTGGCAAATATTTTCAACATGACCCCTTATTGTATTGGTACACCCTAGTTAAATCAACTTAATTGTCCTGGATATGTAGTGGAACCACATTTCTCTACCCTCCCTATTTGAAACACACGTGTATGTACACGAACCATTTATACGTACGAACTCTTTGTTTGAATTACTATAAAACCCTAAAATTCACAAGTTACAACTGAATACCCGGTAACCAGGTTCTTCAACCTCTTATAAAGATTTCCCCCAGTGAATTACAACCTTAACAATCAAATCAGCTAATTTGGAGTAAGTCTTCCAATAACAACTCGGATAAACAACTACAAAACAAAAAAGGGAGAAAAAATAGGAAAAATAAAATTCGAGAGATTAAAAAGTAATTTATATATTGTGCAGAGTCTTCATAATATGGCAACAACAACAAATGGCGTGGGAACATGGGGAAAATTAAAAATTCCAAGCTCATCGATGGAATTTAGGTCAAATTCCTCAAAACCCTAATTGCAAATGGGGTCACTCAAATCCAATAGAGGCATGCGACAAATGTAAATTCAGAGACAAAGGAAAAATTCGATGAACGCCATACCAGAAACAGAGAAGGAACAGCTTGAGGAACCAATCGATGCTTCTCGAAGCCGAAGCCGAAGCTGAAACTGAAGCAGAGAAACACGACCCTTCCGAAATCGAGAGAACAGAGAACAAAGAGCGTAAGTTGAAGGGTTGAGTAGTGAATTTATGGGCCCAAAATGGGTTTGGACCTCCAGCACAGTAGTACTGGCCCATTTTTCCTGTTAAGGTAACGGTAACTCTTGATTAAAATCAGTGTTATCAAAACCG
Source organism: Glycine tomentella (assembly GCA_007407185.1). Classification (NCBI taxonomy): domain Eukaryota; kingdom Viridiplantae; phylum Streptophyta; class Magnoliopsida; order Fabales; family Fabaceae; genus Glycine; species Glycine tomentella. The sequence goes on from PYAF01000301.1 coordinate 430,336, forward strand.
GTTCGGACCGGCCGGTCCGACCGGTTGAACCGGGAACCGGTCCCCTAACCGGTCCGGTTCGGTCAAAAACCGGTCATGCAGTTGACCCGGTCAAAAACCGGTCAAACTCGGTTGAACCGGCCAAAACCGGCCAAAACCGGTCAAAAACCGGTCGGTCGGACCGGTCCGATTTTTTTTTTTTTTTTTTAAATGTGTTTTCTTAAAAAAAATTTGGCTTTTTTTTTAAATTTAGGATTATTATCCATAGTTATTTTAGATTTTGAAGTATGAATGAATTTTTTTTATTCAAATAATGTTAGTTATATACTTATATATAACAGATACATATATAATTTTAAATTTTTAATATATACCGGTTCAAACCGGTTTAATTACTGAACCACCGGTTGAACCACTGAACCACTGACCCACTACCTCGACCGGTTCAATGACCGAACCGGTTTTCACAACACTGATTAAAATTTTGTAACTCATATTTACAATTTTATCGTTGAAAAGTAAAACTTTATAAATTTAATTAATCATCACAAAACACAAAATAAAATTATATTAATTTTACTAGTGTTATCATTAATTATTTTTTATTATATAGTACTTAATAAATCTTAAGCTAAATTTTATTCATATTTTTATTCATTCATAACATATAGAAACTCATTGATACACAAGACTTGTAATCTTGTAATTCACTTTTTAACGTACTCTTTCCAATACAGTTTCTCCTATTTAGTGTAAAAGTGACACGTTTAGTACTTTAACAATGTTAAAGTCAATTTGGACGGAATTATTTAATTAAATAAAATTTAAAAATTTGAAGATCAAATTAAACCATTTAAAAATTAAAGAATCAAGGCAAATTTCAAAAATAACTTAAGGACAAAACTAGTAATTTAGCCAAAATATATATAAAAAAACCCTCAGTTTTATTGTCAACATTTTTGTAGGAATTTTAATATTTTCTTGACTTATTTCTTTGCTTCCTTCTCAAGTAACAAGTACTCACCACAAGCTTTGTATCCATTGAACGTCGCTTTCTACTCATTGCCTGCTCAGTGCTCAGTAAATATCCAAACCAACAACAGACCAAGAGTTTGTTGAAGGGCAAGGAATGTCCCAGGTCAGCAGACCGCGACAATTTGTATCCACATAACTTAAAAATGGAGATATGTAGTATTGTACAAAACTAACAATTGGCCTACAACCATGCATAAACTCTAGACACAATCTTCTTCGAAATTCCATCTGTTTTACTCCAATTAACCCGACGGCTGATATTTTTTCTTTCTTTTTTTGTATGTGTATGTTACAACAAAAATTCCGCTGGAAGTGGTAAGTATAAAGTGAAAAAGAAAAATGTTCTCTTTGTCCTTGAAAAAATAACCCAAATTTAATGAAAGAATAGATTTGAATACCCATATACGCTCAGCAAAGATAGGACTGTGCTACGTTTTTATAACCTATGCCTCTCACAAATTATGGAAAAATTGGATGATGTATAACTGTAGACTATATATGCATATCCCCTCTTAGTCATTTGGATCCATTTCCTCATCTTGATCCCAGAGTGGAGTCTGATTGGTTTTGCTACCATTTTTTTCAGATTCAGATTCATCAACAAAATCATTACTTTCATAGTCTGCCAGGCCTTCATCTTCGGATTTGCTCCCTTCTTTCTCCAATGAACCTGCGTCATTAGCATGTTGCATCCATTTGGGGCATATATCTTCGCCTCCATATAGAACCTGGCCATTCTCACCTCTGACACGATTAGTGGCCTTGGTCGAAGCTATTCTACAGGAGCATTCTGGAAGTGGATGAGAAAGGAACATTGCAGGTTTTGACAAAAGAGATTGCCTTATGAGGCCTTCTTCAGTCAAACTTCTGTTAAGATGTTCCTGTACTAAAACCGTCCAATTATGTTTAGGATGGTACAGATTTTCACGAGTCATGTTGAAAAGTTCCGCAACAGCTTTCCTGTGAAAGACCAGATACAGTAGTATTATAATAAAATGTGAAATTTTGGGAAATATAACTTCAAATTTCAAAATAGAAATTTCAACTACTGATTAAAAACACACACATACCCACGTCATTTTCAGACGAGTAGCATGCTAAGAAGTTTGAAATATGCATGCAATTCTCAAGGAATCAATTGACACACAATTCAGGTAAAGGATTACAACGCCCAAAATGCAAATGTGAAAAGGAGGGCATCTCATGCAAGCATTTAATTATTTGCCTTAATGCAAGGAACAAAGAGTGGAAATCTACAAAAAATTAATGCAGGAAGTGTTTTTTACCTGTCCGGACGGTATGTTCTAAAAGAAGCCGTCTCGTACAGTCGATGGCCCATGACAAGGCTTGAAAAATCTGGCCATCCACTACCATCATTGTTAAATCCAGGAAAGAAGGCATCTGCTTCCAAAGAAACAATGTAATCAAGCGCATCCCAAAGTAACCTGTGTGCTTTCATCCTCAGATCGATAGGGGAAGGATCAGGTTCTGTAGGGGTCTCAGTGATCCAGGCATACCAACCTTCTTTTTCATGCTGGTAAATTGGTCTACCAGGAGGTGGGGGAAGGGGCCGAGGCCGAGGACCAGCCTTCTTCCATTCTTCTTTGAGTTCTTTCTCACTTTTTGCAGGAGGTGGTCGAAAACTATTTACAGGAAGAGGTGTTTCAGGTCCAACCAAGTCAGACAACTCTTTCTCACTGCACAAGGAAGTGCGATCCATAGTATTGATGAACATGGATCGCAAAGGAATTAAAGCACGTTGACCACCAAATAATTCAGAGCCAGCCAGATAAATGATTGTTTTGGCAGGATAACCCATTACTCGAAGGAGAATGCCAACCTACAAAAGGTAAAACAAAAAATCAAACCTCTGCATAGTAGCATTTTGAAATTCCAAAAGACAATCCATATTTATCCACAAAACTGGAAACAATGTTTCCAAAATACTTGTACTACGTAGGAATTGTAAAATTGGTTGCCCTCGGCAGAGGCTGAGATCCCACATAAACAGCCAGGAGCCATTGACATCTTGAACAGTTGCTCTACAGCTAAATATAACTTAATCATATATAACTAGATTCTGTAATTGTGTAAAATATAATGGTCTATTCTTAATGTATTTGTCATTCGTCATTCAAAAATAACAATATTAAACAGGCTTTTGCTATTTAAATTAGGGAAAAGAGCATACAAATACTCTAAACTTTGTCTTTTACAAATAGACACCTCAAATTTTCACCTTGTACCGGTTAATCTTCAAACTCTTACTATTGTTATAAACTTATAATAGACCCTTCAGTTAACTTGGGATTAAGTTATTATAGGTAAACAAATATAACCATCCTAAACTGGGTGTCTTTTGCAAGTAGACGTCTTGGGTATTCACAGCTCGTCCCAATTAATCCTTAAACTCTTTTTAACAGTAAATAGAAGGGTTTATTATAACAATAGTAGGAGCTTGAGGATCAATTAGAACAAAATAAATTTATGTACTTTTTAAAGACTGATCCACGACTTCCTCTTAAATGTATGAGATAACCGTAATGAAATGGACTCCACTCTCCCATTACTATTGATATCTACTTTAAACAAATTGAATATCCTGTTTTTTGGAACTGTTCAAATGATGCTCATCTTTTACCATTGAAGCCAAATATTATATTAAGAAATTAGTCCCAACCCAAAAGTTTCAGGGGGGAAAATATATTTTTTGAATATAACTAACAAACTAATAATTAACATTTTCCGATCAAAAAAAAAAACTCTATACATATGCGAACACATGGCATCCATCCAAGATCAGTATAAAATGTAATCTGGATTACTTCGATTACTGTCCCCAAATGCAAAAGTCCATTTATAATAAAACTCTTAGAAGTAACAGAAATTGTAACTGACAATAGCATCACAACCACTTCATTACTACCAGGACACCCTATAGTAAAATTTAGCATACCTCTTCAGGCATGATCGGACATAGACCTTTTTCTCTTCGCAAGTGTGAATCCACATTCAATTCGTCCTTAAGAATTCCTTCCTTTATCATTCGAGACCTCTGATGTTGAATGAGTTCAGTGTGTACATCCTAACAAAACCAAACCTTTACAAAATAACCAAAGAAAGAAAAGATAAAATGAAGGAGGGGGAGAGAAAAGCTGAACATGGATGACCCAACTCATATATTACCAATTTCTGATGTACCCAATGATACTTAAAGAATTTAGAAGAAATGAACTTTGAAGTAGAATAATATGCTCCAATAACTCTAGGCAATGATACAAAAGAGAAATACAGAGCAAACCTGAAAAAGTTCTGCACAACCATTGTATGCCAAGGTTTCTCTCAATAAGCCAGGATGGAATGCCAAGTATGGTTGGCCTAATGCTCTTAACCTTAAAAAGAAAGCAGAAATCACTTATAAATCAACTCCAGAAAACATTAGTGAGTTGTGACTTATGGGTAGAACATGACCACCATACAGAAAATCCATGTAAAACTGTACCGGCAGGTTAAACCCTATAATTTCTAAGCAACCACATTATCATCTTATTTTGGAAAACAGGAACATGCAGAATCACACATTTTAAAGGCCCACCAAAGTTGGCAGTGCCAAGAAAAATAAGGGAGTAATCTAAACGGAAACAAAGCAAATGCAGATCAATTTGTTCAACCCAAAGGTATACATACTTGTGAACCATCTGACGGCCAAGCGTTTGAATTTCTGGACGAAATTGCAGGGCATGGAAAGCAACCCTGCATCTTAGCCTCTGAATCTCAGCCATACTAGGTGGGAGTATTGACTGCAGAAATGTATATTATTCTCAAAACTCCAGCAACTTGGTCAAATATACACATTCTCAAACAAAAAGTGAAACAATGGAAATACTTGTATCTAAGAAGCTGAAAGCATTGCATACTAAAGAAGCAATGCCCTTGGGACAGCAAATACACAACTCAAAGAAGCATTTAAACAGAGGGGAAAAAAAGGAATGGAAAGGTTAAGGTGACGGTAAAATGCTGAAGGAATTACAATCCTTTTAAAATAATTTCAAAGTGGAACAAGTAAAAAGAAAATTGACTAACAAGCGACATACAAAGTCCAAAATATATAATGAGTTACCAGGAACCTAAATATTAAGCATGAAGCACTCAATAAAAATTGAAGTCCTTCACTTCTTATGTGCATTTGTTAACTTGTTCAGACTTTCCTGGTTTGTTTGAGAATGAAGCTAAGCTGATAAAGTATATGCATGGAAGTCCAAAGTCCATTACAGGTAAAGTAATAAGCAAACACAAAAAAAGGCGGGCCATTATAAGATCTCAAAGTTACCCACAAAGCTTTGAAGTTCTAAAAACAAAGTACTTTTGATAACATTAAAAAATGACATAATTCACCAACTTTCATCTATATAGAGTATAGACAATATTTTGGTATCTGAAAATAACTGATTACAGATGTCTCAATGGCATCTACAAGGTAGCAACAATTGACAATTTAATTAGTAATACTGTAATACCTGCAGAGCTCCACCATTGGCAATAATTAATCCGATAACCTTTGATTTCTTTAGCTTTGGTAAAATTTCTTTAATGTAAAAGTTTAGAGAAGCTGAATTTGTGGGCTTAAATGTAGGAATTTCATTTCTTCTTCTCCTTTCCATCAAACTTTCTGGCAGGCTCTTTGCAATGATTACATCATTTTTGAGAAATGCTATGAACTGCTCCTCATTATAAAGATAGGAAAAACTCTTGAACTTTGAGCTGAATAAAATTTCAAAAACAAATAAAATTGTACATAGGCATCACAGCAAGAAAATATTAATAGTGTAATGCAAAATGGCAGCAGAAACCTTGCAGTACATACCTAATTCCTTTTGAGCGAGTACTTTCTTGAATTTCAGGAATGACAAGAGTAGCATTTAAAAGTCTAGAAATAGCAACAAGATCGGGGATCTATAAAAACAAGAATACTGTTGTTAAATTACAAAGAGTGATGGAATAATTTTTCACACCCCCCCCCCCCCCACACAAAAAAAAAAAGACTTATACACGTCTGGTGGATCATACCGATGATCTTATCTTTGAAAACCCACCAAAAACTTTTGCATATATGAAACCATTGCTCTGCTCCTTTGAAACTGCAAACAAAAGAAACACAAACTTGATGTAGAAGATGGACACGGTGAAAACAAAATGTATGAAAAATGAAGAAATGTATTATTTCTGTTAAGAAATTTTGTCAAAATATCAAAATCACCAATTTAATATCAGCTCATGCTCAATTATGTACATTATAGTCAACTCAAGGCTATGTCACAAATCTTTACTTCTCTACTGAATGGCAGTGAAATTTGTCAGAGAATTTTTTTATTGTCACTACTGGAGAATTTCCAACTAGTTTGTGGTGAAATTTTGTCAGATTGAGATTCTCACACTGACAAGATTTGTGTTGTGGCCTTGTGAGGTATAAGTTATTCAAAGCCTTTGACATTGAAAAACCACATTTTGGACAAGAAGGTGAAGAAAATAAACCTTTTTGTCAAAAAAGTAGATTGATAAAACTAAAAAACTTAAATATATGATAGGGAATGAAATTTAACATGAAACTCAAGAATAGAAAAATAAAGTGAAGGGAGTAAATGGACTTCAAAAGAGAAAGCAGTTAAATATGTGATGAAAGTAAAATATGAGAAACACAAGGAGTGTTAAAAATAAAGTTGCAAGCTAGATAATGTTCTTTGAAATTTAAAAAAAAAAAACAAAAAACAAAAAACTAAATCATAAGAAATAGTAAATGTTCTGAAGGGTGAAGTGTTAGAAATAAAATGGAATGAGAAATTAAAGTGCCAGAATGATAAAGATGCCATAAATGTAAAGGAATTTAAATTTAAATTGCATTGATGAAAACGAAAATTTAAAGGAAATGTAAAATGCAAGACAAGCTAACTCCTTGAAATCCTAGAGAGGATGAATCTGAGGGAGTGTTCCACAAAATGCCAGTCCCAAGTTCATCATCCTAAGTTCCATTTATAGACATAATAAATAACTACTTTGAGTCTTAACAATTATTTAAAAATTTGAATTCAAAATACAAAATTTAAATAACTGGATTTTAGCAGGGATTAAATGAAGGATCACAATCTGCTGAAACCTTCTCTAGATTGAATTCTTTGGGAGCTGTGACCAACTACTTAAGATTTGATCTGGTAACCATCACCCAATTGTAACATCCTTGACACCTATCGCTTTGATTGTCTTCTTGTTGGCACTACTCCACCAAAACTGCCATTCTAATTTCTTATCAATGGAAATATGAAACATCGATGGAGCCAACATTATCTGATTCTATTGACTAGATCAATTTGCTCTTGTACTTGCTACAATAACTACGTCAAAATTACCCTTTTACACTGACATTTTCAGATTTTCCTCTATGATCACCGGCTTATCAAATAATTGTATTAGCATTATACTTCACCATCGGCGGCAAATCTCCAATTGATAGATTTAGTTTGCAAAGTCACCCACATACTTTCTCTTGTTGGAAAAATTGTCAAGAATTGACAAACCCACAAAATATTGGCTCCATCAACTAGAAACCACACAAAGTATGACTGTTAAATTATCCAATCAATTACTGTCCACAGCAAATCTTCAATCGACAAATTATTGTTGATGACAAATCTTCAATCAACAAATTTATCTGAAATAATTGGCAACCGAATTTTCGTTGGCCTACTTTCACTTGTTGATCATGTTGGCTCATTCTATCAGAGCATCTGATTGTGTGCGACATTATGTCCAAAGGCTACCTCTTCAAATTATGCATTCCTAACAAAAGTCTTTATTGAAATTTAATTTTGCTCCCAAAACCACTTCAATAATGCTCAAATGGAAAATGTTTCAAACTAGATCAAAATCTTTAAGGATCTTTTACTATATGAAAGTAATATTTTTGAAAAAAATAATTGCCTGCAATATCACATGGAGCAGAGATTCCCATAATCTATAATCTGTTTACTAGATAATACCTAAGTAACTGATATATGAAAGTGGGAAAAAAAAGTCATAATGATGTAAAATATTTACACTTCAACAAAGTTTAAGTCATACGGTCATATCCACTTATGACTTAACTACAAATCTAATTTGCACATTTCCATTCTTCCCATATCTACCACATAATAAGTTAAGAAATTTGAGCAAAATTATTACCAGAATAATTGCTTCTAGCATTGGCATTAGGTTGTAATGTTTCCAAAGACTCAATGGAACCCCATAGCTTCTTATTCTTTATAACCTGTAGGATTTCAAGCAAATAAAATCAAAATAACTTGGGTGAAACACAAAACACATGACCACACACAATCAGCAAATACATAAATATTAAAATCTAACCTGTCTACCTGACACAGATCCAAATTCTTCAGGAAGACTAGGTAGTGCTTTATACTGCACTATGTTAACAGTCCACAACTTTGTCAAAGATAGATGAATGATGATAGATGCCAGAGATAAAGTGACAACAGAAAGAACAACCCATTTTATCTTAGTTAAGAATGGCATCTTGGCTCAGTGAGTCTACATCACCAATCCTGCACCAGCCAACTTTGAACTAAATAGTTGCGAGATCAATCTACAAGAAAGTGCACAAACAAATTGGTTCATCAAAGAAGTATGCAGCACAGTGCTCATAGAGTCATAGTTGACAAGTACAACAACCAAGAAGAATGTCTTCCATCCGTGTACACTGTACCTCAACTCAATCACCAATCTCCATACAAACTTTATTTAGGCATGTTTGAATAAACTTCCTCATACGCACTTTAAAGATAAGAAGGTAAGAAGGTAAAATAAATTGAGTTTCTCCTAAACTAAAATTAATTTATATACTTAACTTTCATAGAAGTTCTCTCATTTTACTTCTCCAAAAACTAAAATGCATAAGTTGATTACTTGATTATTTTACTTTAGGAGAGAAGCTCAACACATTTTACCTTCTTATTTTCTTCTCGTATAAGCACTCAGTATAGTTGTATCCTTGGAGAAACAAGGTTGGTTGGATGGTTAAGAAAACACGGAAGGAGGGAAATGTAGCAGGTTCAATCCCTCCATCTAACAAACTAACAATTAACATTTACTGATAAAAAGAAAAATCGTATAATTGTATCCTTAAATAACAACATTTTCATTGTAAAAATCCCAATCCGACCGACATTAGGATCAATACCAGGAATTACTCATGTTGCAGCATTACATGCAAATTTTTTAACTGTGTGCAGCAAATAATAGCAATAAGGTAGTAACTTTTAACTGTTAACTTTTTTTCCAAAAATAAATTAAAATTACGATGTTACTGAAAAGACAGATAGTTAAACTAGTCAGATCATAACAAATGCACAGCATCCAAGGCGAACGGCCATGGATTCCTCCTATGTAATCACCGACGACACAAAATGAGAACCGAAGCAGCATTTCCGGGGGCAGAGACAAACATGCAAACACAGTAAGTGCAGGAAAACAACAAATAAAGGCGTAAAAAAAAACGGATACATAAATTTAATGTTGGATCAGAAGGTCAGCACATGCATTTGGCATCGAGCAATAGGATAATTGAATAGGGATTCGAAAGCGAACCTGCAATTCCGAATAAGAGAATTTGGAAGCGAGCGAAAGCACCCAGCCAGCCAGCAAGTAGTAGCGTAGCGTTGGGCGTCTCAGCTCAATCGATTCCGCGATTTGGTGGCAGCGAGATTCGGATTTCACAATTTCAGGCACTCTGAGGAAGGGAATAGCTTGTTGTTTGGGGTAAGGAAAAGGCCGAAAGGGGGGTGGTTTGGATGTGGAATTTGGATTCTGTTTGGGTAGCTGCTCTGGTGGGTGTGAATGTGGATCCAAAATCACTCACTATCGCACGGATCTTTATTCATTCACCATCCTCTTCACTCATCTTAAATGCTAACTTGAACACTAATATTTAATTTCTATCTAAGCGCGTCAAAGGGGAAATAATAATAAAGCATAAATGACAGACACCATCCTTCTAATCTTCTATAAGATGTTTGGAAACAGATTATTATTAAAATAAAATAAAATGTTTTTTTTAATTCAAATAGGATTGTGTCTTAGAGAGGAAAAAAATCTCCCACAAATTTTTTAATTATAAATTACTTTAATATAAGGTTAAGTAATGTAAATACGTTACTAATGATATTTTTTTTTTTATAAAACTAATGATTTTTTTTTATGAATACAAAGTTTTTACATTTTAATTATAAAATATATACAGAGAGAAGTGGTTAGTGAACTTTTGTACCATTCAATTTTTAATTTCATTTCATATATTTTAATGAATTAATATAACTCAATACAATATATTATATAATAGAGAGAAACGTATATGCATTTTATAGTATAATATTTTTTATATGGTCATCCAATCTAAATAACAATATATGATAAACTTCTTGAATTTCATATTAGTAATTATTAACTTAAAAAGCAGTTCAAAATTAATATATAATGGTTGATAGTGTAAATTTTTATTCTTTTAAGTATCTATTAGATGCGAAGTTACATGATCTGGTGTTTGAGTACATGTTTAATTTATGTTTGAGTTGCAGCGACACACGTTATAAGATCCGTCAAACAGATAATGTAGAAGACATTTCAATAATGAGTTTGTGAAACTCGATTTCTATTGAATACTCAAAAACATGCTCTAAGTTTCTTAGTGTGTATGTTTGACATGCGTTCTAAAAAACATTAGAACATGATTTCTAAGAGAAGAAGCTTCGGCGTTAAATGACAACCAAACATAACTTTAGTTGACTTGTTTTTCAATTCTCTATAATACCAAAAAAAAATTAAACTCTATAATACATATTTCTTTGAATGAAGCATCTTTTTTTCCCTTAATTACCAATTTAGTCTGTAAATTATTTAAAATGGTTGGATTGGATCCCTAAATTTTCAAATGATTTGATCATCTTTTCTAATTTTTAAAATGCTCCAATCAGTTCATTTTTGTCAAATTGAAACTAATACCGTCAAGATCAAAATTCCGACGATTTGCATATATAAACAGTGGCAATTTATAACCGTCAATATATTTATTATTATTTTTAAATTAAAAATAATGACCGGGCGTCCATATTGCCATGGTCTCCAACCAGATCTTCTCCTCCATCTACTAAATCATCGTCAACATCGTCGGCTTCATCCTTGCAGAGGACATGCACTTTTGCAAGATCTGCGGGAAAGGCTTCACAATCTGCATCCATTGAGTTTCCCACTGCTTGTTGAGTTTGTTTCTTTTAATCTGAATAACTATGTATTTTTCATCGCAGACACTACTCTTTAAGTCCGATTGGATCACTCTGGTCAATAAAACTCTCCCATCAAATATATTTTTAAATAACTGAATCAATTTGAGCAACATATCATGATAATGAATCTATAAACTTGATAAATTCGACAATACAACGCTAAAAAATCCAGGAGTCGAGTTCCATATCATTAATCATATTATACTGGCAACAAAATTCCAAAAAGAAAAGTAGCTAAGTTGGTTCCCTTTTGTTTATTGTATATGAAAACACAATAGTTAAATTAAATTAAACAAACTGTCAAATTTGGTTTGTAAAGCTATAGATGGCATTCGATCTTTTAAGATTAAAAGGTATGGTATCTAAATGTGCATTTATCACCTATGTACTCGATTCTATATCTAGTCATGTAGGGTGTTGATCATCATTTCCTTTCCCGTGGATATTTCACGGGGGTTGAACATTTACAGGTGTGTTTAAAATTGGATTAGTAATGAATTACATGAGACAATTAATTGAATATTTTTTTAAATGACTAATTCAATATTTAATATTCAATAGTAATATAATTCATGTATAATAATCACTTAATGTGTGTTTGAAATTGCTTAATTAAACCAAGCATCCATTTTAAAAAGTGCAAAGAACATTGTCTCTCCAAGAATCTATTGATTTTCTATCGCTAACCATTTCCTATGCTCCTTGAGGAAGTCCCTTCCTTGAAAAAGACTCAACCATATCCAATTCCTTTCAAAAACTAGGACCCATATACCCATTTGGAAATGTAGCTGGGAACCATTTGCATAAACTGGAATAGCTTCAATAACTACCTTGATCAGCACCTCTTTCCACATTTTATTTAGCAATTTCCCCTTCTACCCCTCCATCTTCAAGAATTTTCTCCTAAATCCAGGATACAGCAGAACATTTAGATCTTGAAATAAGTAATAAATGGGGCTTCCTTTATTGGACTTAACCCAAACAACAAGCCAACGGAAGCAGTTGAAATCAGCATGTGGAATAACAAAAGGGATAATGCTTTTCCCTGTCCTATGAGCATTGAAAGCTATCAACGAACTAAAACAGATTAACCCGACCCATGTTGCTCGCCAATGATTTGTCAAAAATGAGACAAAACAGAATTGTACATGTTAGCCCGTTACACCTGAAGGTAAATTGATGGGTTGACGAGCTAATTCGTCCTTTGAAAAAAATAAACTCTTAAAAATAATTGATATTACAAAGTATTTAAAATAACAAATTGATCTTAAAATATTAATATTAAATCACACAAAATACTAATAGTCTTTAATAATAATTAATAATAATAATAATAAATTTATCAAGTAATTAAATCACTAACACAAAATTATAAATTCTAGAATTAGTCTTAAAATCTTAAATAATATAAAATAATTAAACATAAATCAAACTAAAAGAACTTTTCTACTTTTTTTTAGTAGTCTCATTAATATAATTATTTATAAAACCAATTAATGACCAATCCAGCTCGCCCCATCTCTGGCCCGAAAGGCTCCCAGATTAGGCAAAACGGGCCATAATGGATAAGTAGGTCAAGATCCCTACATCGGCCTGCCAAATTGATAGCAGACTAGAGGATCTACCCTGCCTGGCCCGTTTTATCACCCCTATCGGAAGCCAGTTTTCTTTACAGCGTAAGAAACTTATAATACAGGTTACTTGGCCCATTCCTTGTCAAAGTATGAAATCCCACTCCTACATGATAATAACCTGTGAGTTACAACTATTTTCTCCTTCTCAGAGGATGAAAGACTTCATGAGCATTAATAATACATCTTGAATTTAATAACTGCCACAAAGGAAAAATGACTAGGGATAATCAACTCGTTTATAGCTCTTATTTAGTCTCGATCCCTAAAAATCACGGGATTTCAAAAAACAAAACTGCCATCGCTGATTGGTCGATACCAATCATAATTATACAAAAAATGACAAGCAGGTATCCAGCCAAAATTACGCCCTAGTTAAACTGAATTTCTACTGAACAAAATCGTCAAACGGGCGAGCAACGGACCTGGCGCAAAAATTTAAGCTAGTATTCGGTTTGAAAAGATTAAAATGAAAGAAGAAAATTGCACCTTTTCCCATTAACCTGTGGTAAATACTAAATAAAAATGTCTCATTGGCGTAATCTTTTAAACAACAGATTCTTGTAGAGACATTACATCCCTATATTTTGTGACATGTAGAATATGAAAATAAACAGGTAAATAAGAATATAGTTGCCACAAATATATTAAAAAACCACCAAAATTCAACAATTATGATAGTAGATTGGCTAAGAATCTCTTCAATAAAAATTCTATAGAACAAAACAAGATTTCAATTCAAAGACACAAAATCTGGCTACAACTATATAAAAAGATCTAATCAAACAAGCCGAAACCCATGTCATCGTCACTTTCTTCCTTCACTTCTTCCTGTAAACACAAATTGAAAGGTACAAAATACATAAATAGAAGCCTTGCATAAATAACAAATAGAAAAGAGGAACACAACACTAGAACCAAAAAAAGGTATAAATGTATGCGTGGTGCATGCTGCTAACACAAAGATAATTCAATCCTAGTCATTTTTACTATACAAACGGTAGAAAAACACACAAAGATAATTCAATCCTAGTCATTCTTACTATACAAACGGTAGAAAAACAAAGATAAATTCAATCCTGGTCATTCTTACTATACAAACGGTAGAAAAACAATAGCTGAAGTCCACACAGCATCAAGTTACTTTAAACGTGCCTACTGTTTTTTGACCATTCATTATTCAAAAGTCTCAATGAAAAAAAACACATCATGTTTCCTCAAAATATCAAATTAACTCTCATTCGCAATTATGGACAAAATCACAAAACCAATTTTTTTCCAATCACCTCGAGGCATAAAACCCTACTTGCTAACTCGGCTATATATTTATTTACAAGTAAAAAATACCAAATTACAATCATCAAGAAATTCGTTTTACTGCAATTGGGTCTACCTTAAACCCAATAACAAAAATCAACAAGCTGACTATGACCCAACAATACACGATGCCTTTTATAGGTTTCAATATATTATGATCCTGTAGCAAACAATTATCTGAGTCCAATTGCATACACGTCGCTTATTTTCAAGCTTGAATATATATTTTAAAGATGCAAATATTTTTCTCCTAAACAATGGGAGGATCGAGGTATTTTCCTAAACAAGCTGACTATGTCCGTGTTATTGATTCTTAGGATTATATCCATACATTTTACATCACATTCACACATCAATAAAGTCCTGAAACATTTTCATCATTATTATGCTCACCAAGACACCGGAAAAAAATTAATCATTCGCAAACATCAAACGAAAAACAGAACATCCGTTAACGGCATCAGAAAAAATACCTTCTTTTCCTCGGCGGCGGGTGCGGCTGCAGCGGCATCACCACCACCGGCGGCCGGAGCGGAAACTGCAATGGCGGCCCCACCACCACCGGCGTTCAAAATGAGGTCTTCAATGTTCTTATTCTGGGCGAGTTTGGCGAAGAGGCTGGGCCAGTAAGACTCGGCGGAGACATTAGAGGCCTTCAACAGAGCGTTGATCTTCTCAGCCTGAAAAAAAAAAACACAGAAATTGAGATCTACGATCGATTGATAAAGAATGAAAAATGAAGGGTTAGAATGAGAAAGTGGACTAACGGTGACTGGGATTTCCTCGTCATGGAGAATTAAAGTAGCTAAGACGCAACCCTGGACACCGGAATCCATTGTAGCCCACGCAGAGATTACACGAGTAGAAGCTGCTGCTGCTGCTTGCGTCGGAGAAGAGAGACCAGTCTAGGGTTTTCCTAAGGAGGACGACAAATATATAGTGTGTTTTGACGCTACTTTAGGGTTCTTCAATTTGGGTACCTATTACATGGGCCTTCAAACTGATTTGGATTGGGTATTTCTTCTTTTTCTTGAACAATTCTAAATACACTTCCATCTTTACTTTCTACACTCCCATTTTTCCTTTTGATTTACCTTTATTCCAAGATTGCCCGTTATTTTCTTAACTCCTTTTTATCTTATCAATCATCGCACACTCCTCTTCTCACACCAGTCATGCATACTCCCTCGCACCCCTGTAAATTTTTCGTTTCTTTTTGCTCATCATACTTTTTTCTTTGTAATATTTCTTCTCGTTGCAACACAACCATGAAGAAGTAGGTACTTAGCACATTTCTATTTTTTTTTACGATAGCACATAACACAAACACATTTCTATTTCGGACTTTAGGTTTTTGGAAAAAAAAAATCACGTCTTTTGCTTCCGGAAATAAACTTCTGGGAGTTTAAAATTTCCGAATGCATATTTCACCCACGCATTTAATTCAAAAAATTAAAGGGGATTTCTTTTACTGTAAAATTAAAAATTCAAGCATGGCAATACAACCCAATCAATATGATTTTCAATAAATAACCTATGTTTTTTTTAACACTCAAGTAAGAATAGTTAGGAACCAAATTACTCACACACACTCAATAAGGAACAATATAAAAATGAGAGAAAACAAAAGTTACAATTTTCTTATTGATTACTCAAGTGCACGCATATTCACTTTTAAGAACATACAATACTCATACACAAACACCCTTTTATAATATATATACACATATATTTAACTAACTAATTACAACAAATGCTAATTGATTAGACGATACATAGTGGATGACACTCACTATACAAGTCCATACCTTAGATTGGACTATTCACACTAGACGACTCAAGTCTTAGACTGGAGGACACTCCTCTTGTGCCCATCAAATTAACCAACAACACTCATCCTTAGTGTGAATGACTCAGAGATAACTCCCAACGTATCTCTTAGATCTTTTAACTTTTCTCCCTTCAAGGCCTTAGTAAAAATGTTTGCAACTTATAGTTTTATCTTGCAGTACTCTAATATTTGTTTCCCTTTATTCAGTTGATCTCTCAGAAAGTGAAATTGTGTTTCTATGTGTTTGCTCTTTCCATGTGCAACAATATGTTTAGCTAAGTCTATTGTTGATTTGTGATCCACAAACACCTTGACTTCTCCCGAGTCATTCACCTTAATTTCTTGCATCAATGGCCATACAACTTGACCAACACTCATTAGCTATAATATATTCAGTTTCACATGAAGATAAAACCACTATATAAAAACATAACCTGCAATACTCTTTCAATATGATTTCTCACCACACCAATCTAAATCAGAGTACCTAAGCAATTCAACTTTTGATGTGTCACTACCTTTAGGAAATAGAATTTCATAGTTCAGAGTTTCTTTCACATGGCGCATTATTCTCTTGGTTGCTAGTAAGTAAAGCACTCTTGGTGTCTTCATGAATCTGCTTATTAATCCAACACTCAATCCTAAATCAGGTATGGTGTTAGACAAATATCTGAGTGATCCAACAATCTGCCTAAAGTAGGTAAGATTTATAAGTTCCCTAGTCCCTTCCTTCTCAAGTACCAATCCAATTTCAGTTGGTGTAACTACTGAATTACACTTGAACATGTTGAATTTCTTCAACAAGTCAATTGCATACTTGGTTTGGTGCATCATAGTACTATTCTATGTTGTTTTGAATTTAATCCCAAGAAAGTAGGACAAGAGCCCCATATCACTGATTTCAAACTCATTCATCATTACTTCTTGAACTTTTCAATCTCCCTTTTTATTTTCCAATCACTAGTAAGTCATCTACATAGAGACACCCTATCAACAAATCTATACCAGTGACCACTTTCAAGACCTTGAGATACATTTCATGCTCAAATGTGCATTTAACAAAACCTATTTGGCTTAGAAAGTTGTCTATTCTTTTGTTCCAAGCACGTGGAGCTTGCTTAAGGCCATACTAGGTTTTCCTTAATCTGAGATCTTTTCTTCTTGATCCAAAATCTCAAAACCTGGTGGCTGGATGATATAGACCTTCTTGTATAGTGGTCCATTCAAAAAGGCAGACTTCACATCTGATTAGTGTGTAGAAAGCCTTTTGTATTTGCTATAACTACGATCAATCTTATTGTTTCTGTCCTTGTCATAGGTGCATAGACCTCACCACATTCAACTCCAATTTTTAGTAGAAATCCCTTTACCACTAGTATAGCCTTATGTTGATCACCTCACCATTTGGATTCATTTTCACTTGATAAACCCACTTTAATGCTATGAGGCAGGTTGACAAGTTTCATGTTTGATTCTCCTTGATAGAAATCAACTCCTCTTCCATTGCATTCATCTATTTTGGATCGAGCATTGCTTCAGTAAAGCTTATTGAATTAGATTTATCAAATAATGCATAATACACCAATTCTCCTTCTAAGCAAACCGCAAAATATGACATTACTTCAAAGTCATATAGGGTTGATGAAATTTGTTTGATTTTGGTTGATCTCCTTAATCTAATAGCAGCACTTGTGCTAGTTTCAACTTCATCAGCATTGTTAAGATCTTAAGCACTAAGGCATCTTCAAAAAATGATTCAATATAAAATTTTGATTGACAAATTTATGATTAAAAAAGAAGAAAGACAATTAATAAATCATAAATTTATATAAGGCTTTTTCTGTTTTACGTGATAATCCTATTATAGTAACAGTTTTATTAATGTGTTGTAAAAATAATATATAAATATGACATAGTTGGTGGTCAAGCATGTATGAAGAAGAGTCAACTAGAAAATTGTGGAAAATCCAATTGGAATCAAAGTTGGGTAACCATAACACGAGTCAAACGAAGGTGAAGAAGAAGGGTTGAACGAGTAAATAATTGAACTAGGCGTCAATGCAAAGAAACTTCTAGCAGAGTCTAACTAACCCAACCACCGGATAAGAAGAAAGAAACTTAGTGAAAAATCCAAAACAAGTTTCTCACGACTCTTCCTTTGCACCGTTTCTGATTCGTCTAATCTTATATAAATACTCATCATCATCGTTATCGTCGCAGACACAACAACCTAAGCAGAAGAATAACAGACAAATCAACCACCATCGCCTTCACCAGTTTTTTACAAATCCTCACAACATGTTCATGTCTCTCTTCAGCCACTTCGAGATCGCACAGGCCCACAAGTGGAGGTATTCTTTGTCCCCCGTAAAAGGTACGAATTCGAAGCCCAACACGGAAGCCACTTCTTCCTCCGCAGAGTCCAAAGCCGCCAGAAAAGATAAGAATCCATCACAACCCGGTGGGTCCAGGTTTGCGCCGGAGTTGGATGGACTACACTGCTTTGAATCCATCGTACCCTGTTAGATGAAATGGATTCCTTACACCTCTAATCTGAATTCGTTTATAATAATCACATCATATCAAAGATCATAGGTTATTCAATTCAATTTATTTTTTACTGTATAGTTTAATCAATCTGTTGGGAAAGCTATGTACTGTACGCGAGAGATCAAGTTGTGTTTCCATGTAACTCGAAATTTGAAATAGTAATATTCTTCTTATTGCTGATTACCTTAATTGCAGTTCTTTATACTAGCAAAGTAGCCAGCAGTCTCGATCTATCACCGGGTTTAAAAGATCGTTTAGCTTAAGGTAAAATAAATATTTCAAATTGACTACATCTACTATGAAGGCCATAGCAACTGTACAGCAACCAATTATACAAACAAATTAAAGGGTTTCATTAAGCAATCTTCAACTAAGATAAATTTTTCCCCGTCCACATGACTTAACGAGAATACTATCAAATTTTCCCTGGCCACCATGAATCATGATATTATAGACATCAATGCGCCATGGACGTAGCCAGGGGTATGGTGCGTCGGTTGTTAAGGTGCAGGTGCGGACAAGCAAAGGTAATTCAGAGAGCAGTATAAACGGGGTGGACAAAAAATCCATATCCATATAATAATCTATATCCAATCTAATATAATCTATTTTAAATCCATTTAAATGGATTAGTTTCATATCCAAATTCAGTTTTATTTTATTTTAAATCTAATCCAATTAATTGGATATGAAATAGATATGGATTGGATATTTGTTTGGATTTTTAAATCTAATTTTTTTTTGTCAATTTTGATCGAAATTATTTTTTTGATCGACGTCAACTAATGATATTTTAAATTGTCATCGTTGAGTCTATTTTTCGGTTAATGTTGGTAAGGTTTTTTTAGTCAATATTGATTGAGATTATTTTTTGTCAGACATCAGTCGATGCTATTTTTTTGCCGATATCAGCTAGGTTTTTTTGTCAATGTCTGTTGAGATTATTTTTTATCGACATCAAATAGATTTTCGCTCGACTTCGACTATGATTTTTTTTTGTCGACGTCAGACGAGACTATTTTTTACCGACATCGGTTGAAAAAATATCGACCGACATCAGCCAAAAAAACCTAGTTGACGTCAGCCAAAATATTTCTCCAATTGACACCGATCGAAAAAATCCTAGTTGATGTCAAAAATATCCCTAACTAACGCCAGCCAAAAGAAATAGTCATGATTAATGTTGACTAACAAATCCTATTTGTTGCCAACAAAAATATAGTTTCAATCAACATCTATAGCTAATGTTGAAAAAAAAAGTCCTGATGAATGTTGGCAAAAAAATATCAATGATCGAGATTAGCAAAAAAAAACCTTATCAATGTTAGCAACAAAAATCCTAATCAATGTCAGCCAAAAATTAGTCATGATCGGTGTTGATCGAAAAACCCTTAGTCAATGACGGCTAAAAAATGCACTGACTAAAAATTTGGCTGACCACAACCAAAAAGTAACTCTATCTAAGATCGACCAAAAACATCATTGACCAATGTCGATTAAAAATGCACTGACTAATGTCAGCAAAAAAATAGTCTTGGTTGATGTCGGTCTAAAAATGTTTGGACTGATATCTGTCAAAATTACTTTGGTTGAGGTATGCCAAAAATACACTAATCAATATCTATAAAAAAATAGTTTTAACTAAGGTCGGTTGAAAATAATTCTTAAATGGACAGGTACTAAATTTTCAATTTTTAGCATTTAATAACTAAAATTTGTAAAAAAAAATTTACAACATTTAAGTGGATATAAATTGGATATATCCAAATCCATATCCATTTAAATGGATTGGATCTTAAATCTAAATTGTTTTTAAAAAATATGGATATGGATTTAAAATTCAATCCATTTAAATAAATATGAATTGGATATGGATTGGATTCTTAAAAATCCAATCCATGCCCACCCCTAGTATAAACTTACAAACCAGAAAAAAAGTAACAAACATTAAGGGTGTGTTGGGTAGGAGAGAACTTTTGTTTTTCCATAAATTAAAGTTAGAAAATTTAGTTTTCTTGTTATTTTTTAAAATAAAAATTCTTAAGAAAGAAAGTTTTTCAGAAATATATTTAATCAGTTTCTTATAAAAAAATTCTCATGGAAAAAGTAAAAATTTTATTTCATTCAACTTTTAAGTTTTTTATTATAGTAAAAATATCATATTATTCTTTATTAAATTATATAATATAATAAATAATTAAAAATATGTATAATTTTTTGATTCTTAGAAAATTTATTAAAATATTTTTAATGGTTTAGCTATTTGTGATATTATATCAATAGTTAACGTATTTGTAATAATTAGAAACTTCAGCTGTCAATTAAACAAATTTTATTCAATTGCATAAAACATAATTATCAAAATTCATAATTCTCAGAAATCATGATCTTTGGACATGAAAAGTTTCTTTCCTATCAAACTTCTCTTAGAGGGATGGATAAGAAGTAAATGCTACTACATTTTACACTATTTATCACATAATGACACATACTCTAAATATATATTAATCCTCAAATAAGCAATTTAATGTAATAATATTAACGGTTAAAGACTTATATACTCTCGTATAAGTTAATTTGTAATGCTAATCATATTTTGTCTTGTTATCCACCCGTATATATCAATAAAAAATAAATAAGTACTCAAAATGTTTTGATTTGATCTGTAAGGGTCATGATTTGGAAATATTTTGATCATCTCGCACTTATTGTTTGAGATGTATCCTACTTTTTTCTAACTATTAAAATTAGTGTTATTAAAATCAGTTTGATTATTGACTCGATCGAGATAGTGAGTAAGTGGTCAAACCGTTAGTAATTGGTTCAATTTGACCCTGTATATATTAAAAATTTAAAATTATATACCTATTTATTATATATAAGTATATAATTAATATTATTTGAGTAAGAAAAGTTTATTCATACTCCAAAATTCAAAAGAACTATTACTAATAATTCATTTTTTTAAAAACAATAAAAAAAGTAAATCTAAAAAAAAATGGAATCGGACTGGATCGAATCAGGTCAACAGGCCAATTTTGATTGGATTTGATCAGATTTAATCGGGTCAACTGCATAACCAGTTCAATAATAAAAATTGACCAATTATGCTACCTGATCCCAATATAACCGATTCGGTCAGACCAATTTTGATAACAGTCATTAATATTGTTATCATCACACATATTTAAAATGATGACATATTTGATTAATCATTTAAAAAGTATATTTGGGTGTTTGAACATATGTTTGGAAAGTAAATTTAGTTTCATAACTCCAACGGTATGTTTAGACGTTAAAATTTTATCTAAAAACCCTGTTTTATTATAATAAAACTTGATCTGCTTTTACAAACTCAAATAACTTAAATTTAATTTTATAAACTTTAATCCAAAGATAATGTACATGTACTCCTATTGCAAACTGCTTCCATTCAAGGCATTCAGACAACCCCAAATTAGTGGCAGCCACCATCTCAATATGAAGAGAAAACACTTGCGTAGTTGCGTATAATTTTACTCTTGCACATTTTTTCTCACTTTCTCCCAGTTTACTCCACACCATTCAACGTAATGAGATAACTAAATAGTTTTGGTCGGTAATTACCTATTCCAAGCTATAAGTGAGCAAAATATGAAGCATGTGCAGATTTTGTTTCAGTAGTTAACTTGACCAAATATTCACGCTTGTAGTGCATGTTATTTCATCGCTGCCAAAATTGTGTCCTCCTGTTTTCCCATTACCGACCTTAGCCTGTTTCAAATGCATAGCATTGATTTTAATGATCTTCACTCCACTCTCCGTCGAAATGCTAAAAACCGACCATGACTTCAACTTCAACAGGTGGATCTTCTCGTATATGATATAATAGTTCAATACTAGATTAGAGTCAACAAAGGAAGGAAAAACATTTTTGTGTAAAAATGTTGGTCCGTGGGACGGTGGAGGATACAAAAAAGCAGGAGCTAGTGATATGTGCAGTTCTCATACACCAATGACGTGGCCTTCTTTCAGCAGAGCTTGCTGCAATGACTCCGTAATCCTTTAATCAAGCTCTTGTTTTTATGTTGCGCAGGGTTGTTGGAATATGCAACTATGGGCCACTTACATTCGCCACAGACCATATATAATTCCTACGGAGGATGATAAAATTACCACGATGAAATGAAGAATACGAAAAATAGAAATTACATAATTGTCTCCTTGCTAAGAAAAGGGTGTTTGAATCACCTAAATTTTGACTTTTATAGAGTGATTTAATTTGTTTTATAAAATGGGTCGGATAAATAATTTGACAATTTACTTGTATTATTGTGTAATCATGCAATCTATTTTGAGTTTTGAGAATTACCTAACACGTATATGTTTATTAAAATCGGAGTTAATAGATAAGTGTTTTAAATTATAGCTTTGAATTAATTAGTCGGTGATCTAAAGTATACAATGAATGATCAATATGTAGGTGTTCTTTCTCACCAAAATCTCACATTGAATAGAAACGGAGGTCAAGATGGTTTATAACCATTCTTCTCCCTTAACTTGAAGAATTTTTTAAAGGACAAAATCATAAAAGGCTCACAAGAACTAAACCAGACAACACCTCAAATGCTAACAATATAAAGGATTTTAGCATATCATTGATCCCAGATGAAGGGCCTAGGCCACACATGGAGTTGTTAGGCCTTTTTAACCCCTTAGTTTCAACTACATGCTATTATTTTATTCGTCAAGAACCATTTATAAATACTTTTCTCCTTTAGCTTAGCAAAATATCTTTTGAAAGACAAAATTATGAAGACCTACAAGAACTAAAAGGTCAATATCTATGTAGTGTGTAACAATGTTAGTCAAGCATAACAGTAATTTATTAAAAGAGAGTAGATTTTTTTATTTACTTAATAGAGTGAGATATAAATTTACGAAAAAATAATTAAATAAGATTTAATGAAATGAGATACAGATTGACGAAAGATGTGTCTTAGGACGTATGGAGAAAAGTTATAAAATTGGTGGAAGATTCTATCCGTTATTATCTCTATGTTTTAGACAATCATTTTTTTTAATTTTTTTTCTCTCCTTCTTTTACCTTTCTTTTCTTTTGTCTTATTTCTTCCTTTTTTTTCCTTTTTTTTTTCAACTTTCTTGTATTTATCATTGAATTCATTTATCATCGATCTTAATTAACTTGGATTAAAAATGTTAACGTTGACTGATGCTATTCATTAAAGTAAAAGTCTTAATTAAAAGTACATGTATTTTCCTATCAGATATTAACTGATAAAATTATTTCAGAAAGTGCAAAATTTACATTAAATCTTAAATTTTTAAACTTCTTTTTACAGATCCAGTCAATTTTAGTAGAGGCAATGGATTTACTTTGCGGTTAGGTGACTAAAACACAGATGAAATAAACAAGGGATAATGAGTTTCTTAACGACTGTAAAAAAAAAGAAAAAAAAGAAGCTTATTACAATAGAAATACGGCAAAAAATTAAAAATAATACAATTTAAATATTTAATTAGCAAAAGGGTGTAATTTTTCGAAAATTTAGCAAAATGGTGTAACCAAATACGCCCATTTGGGGCGTGTTTAAACACGCCCAAATGGGGCGTATTTGGTGTGGTGGCGACATGTGGCAGGCAAAAACAGGGGCTTAGGGTTTTCGCGATGTTTTCGTAAATTACGGAAAGTCATAACTTTTGACTGGGACGTCCGATTGATGCGAAACCGATGGTCACGCGCTCGAAATTGAAAGAAGAAGGCCTAAGCAAGTCCTAGAGGGGACTTGACCAAAAAATTTTCCCAAAAGAGGCCTCTAAGTGCCTCAAAATTGCAATTTACTCTTCGGAGCCCTAAAAAAATTTTGTTTTCTGATATTTTATCTACTGAATTAGTGAATTACAAGCTATTCTTTATTTATCTAATTACTTCTCTTAATTTCGAGCGTTTTGACACAAAATACGTCTTCATTGGACATTGCTACGAGAAATTACAACTGTTCAAAGTTATATGCAAGTCAAATCTACACTATAATTTTGTTCCATTTATGCATTTGTTTAGGGTTGTGGGTTAATTAACTATTAGATTTGGTTAATTTTTTAGGGTTTAGTGGGTTCAGTTTAGGGGTTTAGGGCTTTTAGTTAATGATTAATTGTTGGATTAGGTTAATGGTTTAGGGGGATAAGGTTTATGTGTTTAGGGCTAAGGGATAGTGTGTTTGGATAATTGGTTAGTGTTGATGGTTTTAGTGTTAGGGGTTTAGGGCTTTGGATTAACGATTAACTGTTGATGTTGGCTAAGTTAATGGGGCGTACATAGTAGTCCTTGCCATAGCGTGATTTGATTCCGCAAGAGCCATGGCCACAAGGGTTACTCTGAGAGTAGTTTGTGGGAATTAAAGGGTTACTCTGACAACTATGAGCATGAGCTGATGAAGAAGGTGAATGGGAGAACCTAAATCCTAAACCCTAAATCCTAAACAATAAACCCTACACCCTAAATCGTAAACCCAAAACCCCACCCTCGAACTCGACGTAGTGACTAGTGAGCAATGCGGTGGTGGCACGGTGGGCACTTAGTGGCACAGTGGACAAGAGAGTAAGGGTTCAAGTTCGAGGGTTTAAGCGCGTGGGCAAGGGAGAAAGGAGTAAGGAAGTAAGGTAGCAAAGTGAGAGCTAGATGATCGTTTAGGCGCAGACTAAAATTTTACAATTTTTATAAAAAAATTCAACATTCATACAGTGTAGATTTGACGATGCATATAACTTTGAACAGTCGTAATTTCTCGTAGCAATGTCCGATGAAGACGTATTTTGTGTCAAAACGCTCAAAATTAAAAGAAGTAATTAGATAAATAAAGAATAGCTTGCAATTCACTAATTCAGTAGATAAAATATCAGAAAACAAAAATTTTTTTAGGGCTCCAAAGAGTAAATCTCAATTTTGAGGCACTTAGAGGCCTCTTTTTGGAAAAAGATTTGGTCAAGTCCCCTCTAGGACTTGCCTAGGCCTTCTCCTCTCAATTTCGAGCGCGTGGCCATCGATTTCGCATCAATCGGACGTCCCAGTCAAAAGTTATGACTTTCCGTAATTTACGAAAACATCGCGAAAACCCTAAGCCCATGTTTTTACCTGCCACGTGTCGCTACCACACCAAATACGCCCCATTTGGGCGTGTTTAAACACGCCCCAAATGAGCGTATTTGGTTACACCATTTTGCTAAATTTTCGAAAAATTACACCTTTTTACTAATTAAATATTTAAATTGTATTATTTTAATTTTTTACCCAGAAATACAGAATAAAAGAAGTCTCGTTGTGTTAAATATTCTATGATCCTGTCATTTGAAGTTTACTTTTCACAAAGTTCAAGACACTGCAAACCTTACTGGCTTTTTATCCATTTCCCCTCTTTATAGGCCAGTGTTTGCTTCTTTTCATCACCAAGGTATCTTCTCTGCCTCATTGGGCCATCCTTGCCTTATATCATGCAGAAAAAACCTAGTTGTTCAATCCAAGAATTAATCTTTTAAGGGGAACAATGGCCATGGGAAGTTTTTTTGCAGCTGTGCCTGCCGTTGCTGCTGCTGCCGGATTTTATTTCATAGACAGAAACTATATCAAGGTAAGAAAGATTGCATGTATTGTTTTATATCAACATATTAGGGCATCTCAAGGTAAGAAAGGCTATGTATTGTTTCATATTGCTAAAGTTCAAGATGTCTTGTCTATAGGAAATCAAACAAGGGTCATCTGTATTCAATTTAAAAATGCTAGCAGAAGTGAAAGGACGAGCGAAGACCCTTCAAAAGCCAAAATTGGCACCACAGCTTGATGGTTTATATTGTTTCGAAACCTTGGTGATGAATTGAATTTTCTGGGGCACTATGTATCTTGTGCTGAACTGAACGAATGGTAGATTATATATTTGTTATTTATGTGATATTTGCTTCCGATAACCTCGCATTATTTTATTTTTTTTTCATTTTACTTCAAATCATATCAATTCCTTCTTCACAAGGCCAAAGTTTTGACTAACAGTGTAACCGGTGAAACACACGTAATATCTTGACATGTCACGTTTAAAAACATAATGAAAAAGAAAACGAGGAAAATAAAATTAATATGCGATAAAAGCATAGTTTATTTTATTTTCTTCTCTTATTGTTAAAATTTTCTTAAAATTTTATAAATGAGGCAGTTTTTGTGTATATCATTTATTGAAAACTTTAAATAACAAATCCCACCTTGTCAATTTGTAGTTGGATTTTTTTCAAAACTTAAATTAGTATAAACAGACATTAAACACACCGAAAATATGATGGGCCAGGCGAAAACATTATCCAACTAGTATCTCGGTGCTTTAGAAGATGATGACGCCTGACAGAACCAAATGCTCATTAGCTCCTAGCGTTACATATAGAATCCAAAAATCCAAACTGGTGTAAAAATTAATAGACTATTGCCGTTACAGTAAGTGGGGTATTGATAATTCATAAACCCATAAAGGAATTACATAAGAGGAGTAGCTGAAAAATGTAGAATAACGGAAGAATAAGAAGTAACTAAAATACTATTTGTTGTATTTCCTTTTTAATTGCTACTTAGTTTATACAACCATACACAGCTTGAAATTCTCTAGTCTTGACCAGCAACTACTACGGTCCAAGAAAAAAAAAATTCGTCACCTACTCCCTCCACCAACCCGGGGTTTTCTCATTTCCCTTGGTTTATTGTTAAATTATAACTTATTTGGTCCACAATAGAGCCTCTAAATTTTCAGGTAATAATAACGTGACTACAAAGGGTAATGTGGATCGTCCAAAAGAATGGAATTCAAGACAATGCTGCTTCCACCTCTATTTTTAACTATCTTTTACCTATATTAGCAAATCTTCTAGCAACACCAAATAGAAGATACTTTGTCACCAGTCCCCTATCAAGACTACAAGCAAGAGCAACAGCACCACCAATGACTAGCATCTTTGGTATGTTCACGCCCTGTGGTTTCTCAGAAGCAACCAGACTTTCATTCTCTGCTGAATTATCATCGGCACCAATGGATTGCAAGTACTCAGGACTTATTTTTGTGTTGACTTGGGCCATAAAGGCTGAATGAGAGAGTGCAGCACCAGAAGCTCTTGCTTCTTGATACGCTCGCAAACCGGGTTCAATCTTCTGAACAGTTCCCCACATCCCTTTCCTTACTCCAAGCTTTGCAATTTCCCATGGAATGCCCATTTCTTCATGATGGAAGAGCAAGACTTCACAGGCAGTTAACTGGCCATTACCTCTATTTGATTCCACTGTTAAAAAAATCCATCATATCAGTCACATATCTAGTAGTGAAGAACATATAGTTTAAATAGTGGGTTTGACAAGTCCAAGCAACTGATCTAATGAACAAGTTACATGGATAATTCAATAACAAGGGTATCAAAATTCACCTGCTCTAATGCACCAACTAGAGTAGTACACATCAACACGTCTAGGTTTATCTTTTTTAGAGATTAAAGGGCAATCTACTCCCTGAAAGAACAAATAAAACAAAAAGAAGGTAAGAACAACACTGTAATAACACAGTGGAAAAATAACCATTATCAATCAACATCTTCAAATATTCCAGAAGAAAAAAAGTGAACTTTATTCTCATACCTTAGTCACACAATAGTAATGCCTTCCAGATTCCCAGATTCTCCGACCAATTATGTATTCTCTATCTTTACAGAAAAAGGGAAACTGTTCCACATATAATTAGCATCCATTAGCACACTGAACCAAGAAAACAATTCAACAAACTTAAATCAAGTTAAAAATGTTATTCACCTTCCGTATCCACTGCACTTTCATGGTACCAGTAGTGGGACACTCTTCAATGATTGAGGAGGTTGCGAGCATGTCATCCCATCTCGGTCGGAACTCATCATCCCAAAACAAGTCCCTCACCATCTCAGGGGTAGCATCTTCAAAAATAGTGCTGCTTCTATATTGGGGAGGACCATCCTAACAAATCAACAAGACAAAAATTAATAAAACCAAAAGATGTTATCAAGGAATAAAACTTTACAATATAGCAAATAATCAAATATCATACCTTTGGTTCTCTACGCCATGCTTTGTAACTCATGGTGGGGGTAGAACGATCCATCATCTGAATCCAAGGGAGACCTCCATCTTTCTCCTCCACAAGCTGCCATAGATGATGTAAATCCGCCATTGTCACAGCATCAGAAGTTTCCTCGCAGGATTTGGGTGAACTGCATGGTAAAACAAAGTGATAATTAAAACTACATGCTTATACCACATTATAATTTGTCAATCACAAAAAAACAGCTTGCAGCTGCAAGAACATGTTACAAATTGATAGCAACATGTCCGAATTCCTTTTTCACCATCTTATTTTCCCAATTTTATTGTAAAAAGAATAAAAACAAATAGATGGATTTAAAGACCCTATATTTATGCAACAACTATTTATGTTATATTATCCGAATAACAGAAAAGTGGATAATTGCGAAAATACCTGACGGAACTTGCAAATTTCACGGGTGAGGATGATGAGGAAGCCTTTTTATCCACCCCTTTTTTGAGGAGCAAAGATTCAGGGTTTGGAGGTAGCATTTCAATGGAATTAAGGCAAGGAGAGGAAGAACAACTCTTCATAGGAGACACTAGAAACTTAGAAGGCGAAGAAGCCGAGGAGGGTGAGGCAAAATCTAAGGACTTGGCGAGGGAAGTCGTCAATTTTTTTTCCCCCAACCTCGCCCATTTCGGTTTCCACAACCATCCAACGATGACACCAAAGAAAAATGTTACCCACAGAGGACTAAAAAACATTCCAATAACTGTGCACAGACCCAATATTGCAGGGTTCTCCAACATATCGTAGAAAGACTGTGACAAAACCATAACACCAAGAAGAATAAAAAAAACTAGGAGGGAATGAAAAATGAATAATAATAAGAAGAAGAAGAAGAAAGGAACCCCCAGAATCTGTTCAGCTCCTCGCAAAAGTTAAAGGGGGGGAGGGGGTGGGAGAAGGAGCTGCAGAATATTATTTGAGGCGAAGAAAAATCAGGGAGAGGGTACAAAAAGAAGACAAATTTGGCGAAAAATCAGAGGGAGAGAAGGACAAAATCGATAAGGGGGGTGTGGATTGAGACACGAAGGGTGGAGAAGGAGGAACGTTTGTTGGGTGGCAAACGACGGCGTGGCGTGATGGGGGCCAATGGCGGTGTTTGGTGGATGGAAAGGGATAAGTGTGTTTTGGAAGAGGCAATGTGCGTGATGGGGAATGAGTAGCACCACATAAAAAAAGAATGGTGGCGAAGGAAGGAGTGATGCGTGTGAAATGGCACTGTGACGTTGAAATGGATCAAAAATCAAAGCGTGGGGGGTTTGAAGTCTAACGTTGTTTGTCAATTTGACTGACGTTGTTGGCTCGGTTGTAGGCAAAATACAGTATATATAAAGAAATGAGAAAAGTGAATTGAGGCAATTCAAAGGTGCCAGGGTGTTTGGTTTTTTAAGGCTACCGAGTCTTGACTAGCCCTTGTTTTTCACGTTGTGGAAACTCGTTTTTCTTACATTTCTTATTATCTATTCTGCTTCTTCACATGGGAGGAACTCATCACCATTTCTGCATATATGGATTTTTTGTTTGATCTTCACTTTTACAGTTTTACCCATTACCACTGATAAAGAAAAATAAATTAATTCTATTTTTACTATTTAAATTTTTACTCTATAAACTTTTATTTAATCGATTTTGCTTCTTAAACTATTTTTTGTTTGATTTTGATCTTTCTCGTAAATTCTTACTGTTAAATAATGACAACAATTAATTTATGGTGATTATTTCTAATGATTTAAAATCACTATAAATTGTTTGATAAGATTATTTAAAATGTAATTAACCATTTTCTTTGGCCAAATTAAACATATGCTGGTGGTGGTAGTACATGTTTCTCCCAATATTCGCTAGCCATGTCATGTTACATAGTATAAAGGGTACACATAGTACCAATCACAACATGAATTAAAAAAAAAACATACACACACACAAGCACAACTGGTCGGTGCCGCAACTGGAGCTGGTATGGGTAAAAATATTTGGTAAAGGGTCACAAACGAAGAAGTCAAGAGTGGAAATGTGAGAGGTGCACTTTATTTATTTATTTATTTTAAAAAATGTAAGCTTAGT
The DNA here is from genome assembly GCA_007407185.1 of Glycine tomentella. Classification (NCBI taxonomy): domain Eukaryota; kingdom Viridiplantae; phylum Streptophyta; class Magnoliopsida; order Fabales; family Fabaceae; genus Glycine; species Glycine tomentella. The sequence continues at coordinate 461,210 of PYAF01000301.1, forward strand.
GAGAGAAAAAAACATATTCAGGAATTGTTCTAATATTGAGGGATCATTATATGTGTTTTCATAATTTAAAATTTTAATATATTTTTTAAAAAAAGAAAATTAAATTATTCATTGACAATGTAAAGAATCATTATTATAAATAAGTTAACTTTTATAACAATTGTCTTCAAAATTATATCAATAATAATTTTAATTTATTAATCAATTGAAAGTATAAACATTTTTATATTGATAATATATAATCATTAAAATCTTTTATAAAAACTAATTTTAGCAAATATATATTAAATAAAATATTATTCCATTAAAGTTTTTCATGTAATTTCGTTGATTATGATTTCATATATTAGAAAATTAATATTTATTTGGGAATCTATATTTTATTGAATTTTACTTAGAATATTGTATCTAATTATAACTTTTAATTAGAATCATTTATAAATTTTATTATATTAAGGTTAACTTTATATTGAATAATTATATAATAATGAAATTTTATTTTCTTCAGAATATATGTTACTTTAGCTTAGTTAGTGATTTTAAATTTAAATTTTAAATATAAAATTATGTTAAATATTTTAGATAAAGAATTTTGTAACTTATAACAATCTTATTTGACATATAATCACTTTCTATGAAAGATGCATGTAGTTCATGCAAAAATAATAATCTATATTTGTATATAAAGAAAATTGTAATATTATTTACTTTTAACTTATCATATCTTAAATTTAATTTTAAAATTTCAATTTTTAACACATCATATGAATAAAAATAAATGTGTGTTCAAACACATGCACTTTCAGATATCATAATCTTGTGGCTGATCAAATGGCAAAGAGAACCTTGTCCGGTTCTTCTTTATTTTCTGTTTTTCAGGACCCTCCTTAATTTATTTTCTCTCTGCTGCGTGTTGATTCAGCATCTTTGGTTGTTTCATGGTTCTGTTTTTTTTTTTTTTTGGGCTGTTGCCCCTTTGATCCAGAAAAAAAAAATAAAGCTGTTGATTTGAATATTTTGTTTTAATAATTTCTCCTTAATTTTATGGGTTTTATTTCTTTAATTAATAACAATGAAATTATCTACCAATATATTTAATTTTTATTTAAATATAAAAACATTCTTATGATAAGAAACTCCTTAATTTGCTAAAAACTATAGGCATGTTTGGTAAGATTTTCAAAAAGTACTTCTAGGTATTAAACATACTTTTGGAGAATAATTTAATTTTCTGACATGTCTAATTACCTCTCAAAAATACATTTGCACATTAATTTTTTTTCTTAAAAACTCAATTTTGTAAAAACAAAATTTGAGTTGCCTTTACAAACTCAGTTTTCAAATTTAAATTTAACCTACACTTAAATTTACAAATTTTAATTCAAAATAGGAACTATATATTTCTCTTTCTAATATAATCATATCAACAAGACAACAACATTGAAAAGACTCAAATCGATTTAAATATCTTAACTCTTTGTAAAAAAAAAATAAAGCTGTTGATTTGAATATTTTGTTTTAATAATTTCTCCTTAATTTTATGGGTTTTATTTCTTTAATTAATAACAATGAAATTATCTACCAATATATTTAATTTTTATTTAAATATAAAAACATTCTTATGATAAGAAACTCCTTAATTTGCTAAAAACTATAGGCATGTTTGGTAAGATTTTCAAAAAGTACTTCTAGGTATTAAACATACTTTTGGAGAATAATTTAATTTTCTGACATGTCTAATTACCTCTCAAAAATACATTTGCACATTAATTTTTTTTCTTAAAAACTCAATTTTGTAAAAACAAAATTTGAGTTGCCTTTACAAACTCAGTTTTCAAATTTAAATTTAACCTACACTTAAATTTACAAATTTTAATTCAAAATAGGAACTATATATTTCTCTTTCTAATATAATCATATCAACAAGACAACAACATTGAAAAGACTCAAATCGATTTAAATATCTTAACTCTTTGTAAAAAAAAAATAATATCATTCAATAAATGAATAATGATAGGGTTTTCAAAGATAGTTTTATCAACCATTACTCTAATTTTGATAATTAATAATTAAAAATAAAATAAAAATCAATTATCAATATAATACTTTTACTAATATATTTATTCTGTAATTTTTAACAAAAAAACATTTTGTTTTTTAAGTCTTTAACCACTACCGGTAATAATTAACAAAGCAATTATATAAAAATAACTAAATAGAATTAAAGAAATAAAGAAAGCCTAGGAAAGGTAAATAAGACGGAAAGGAAAATAGAACGTTATGAATTTGTAAAAGTTTGAACGAGACCAAAGTGGAATCTTGACCCAGGTGAATTGATCCTTAAGAATGATATTAATACATTAATGCTTGGGATTTGAATGTGAGAAACTTTAACAAAACTTTTTAATATTAAGTAAATTTTATGTTAATTAATTTAATTAAACAATAACTAATCAAATTATTTAATAACACACATATGTATAATTTAAACCTAATACTAATGTTCTACAATAATAAATCAAATAATATGTTAGCATCGTTCTTAATTATTTGACAACATATTTAGTCAACGTACTTAACTCGTGCTACATAAATATAATAAACTGGGTATAGCTTGGCCTTCAATTCCCAGTGAAAAGTCATCAAACACGGTTTTGAAGTACAAGTAATACTTTTTTTTCCCTGAATGGGAACACGCATTTAGACCAACAGGACACTAAACAAAGACTTGGGTTTCATAATGAGAAGGGAGAAAAATGTATCCACCACTCACAATGCTCCACATTGTAGTGAATTAATAGAGATTGATCAAGGGATCATATATATATATATATGCTATCCGCATTATCTGCAGCAACAAATAGATGTGGAAGCTGACACTAGTGGAAAGTGGAAAGTGGAAAGTGCAAAGTGCAAAGTGCAAACATAGAGAATATTAGCAACAGTGGTTGTGTTTTCCATTATCGGCAAATATATATTGGTTACTATTATTGTCATTAAGCATAGTAACAGTCACATACAATAGCTAGTGGTGTTTAATCTATAACATCGACTTATCGTAACAAACTATTGCTAAATATTTAAAATTCAGTGGAATCTTTACTAATAGAAAAAAAAAATTGGAATATGTTGACAACAAAGATATAAACAAAAATTATTCTAACATATTTTTATCTTCAATTTTTTCTTAAACAAATATTATTATTTATATATTTTATTTACAATGTAATGTATTATGATATAAATAAATTATTAAACCAGAAAATCAATAATTTTTTTGTTATTCAAACAAATTTTTTAAAGATTTTTTAAAAAATATATTTTTATAAATAAAAAGTATTTTTTACTAAAAAAAACTTTGAAAAGTCCGGTCATTATCTATCGACTTTCTATTACAATTTTTTTCTTATAAAAAATATATTATAATAAAAAAAACAACAACGATGAGAAATTAGAAACTTGAAACTTCCAACTTTTCACAAAAATATTAATATATATTGGAATTTAACACTACAACTAATATGTATATTGAAAATAAAATACATATAACTAGTATATGTTGGAGAAAACCTTTTATAAGACCTCAATTTGTTGTTGAAGAGAAGCTAACAAATTTTTTGCATTAGTAGTTGAGGACGTTATTGCTTATTATCCTCATTATCCCTGAGAACATGAATTTCATTCTGGATACAGTTGCATTTAGATAAAGTTACATGGTAGTCGTCCTTTTGTACGCTTGATAGTTAGTACAGGTTTTACATTTATAGCGAAATTGACTGTATTATTTTAAAATATATATATATATATATATATATATATATATGAATGATTATTTCCTCTGTCTTTATGTGTGTTAACTATTAGTGGGCCATTGGGCCAACTAATCATCATCCCTAGATTAACTCCAAAAAACACTTAGTGATGATGTACAGTATAACTCTGTTGCAGGTTTGACATAGATATTATTCATTAATAAAATTGATAAATATCGTATACTAATATTATTATATATATAAAATAGTATAACTCTGTTGGAGCAATTGGCTTTCTTCCTACCAAAAAGATAATGAAGAAACAATTTTGCAAATTAATTAAAAGTAACAAACGACGAAAGTAATGTCCACCATAACAGGGATACAAACAAAATGGTTTGCCAAATTGACAGGGACTCTGAAGGTGGCCTTTGCATTTTTTCTACATTCTTTTCACTGGGAACGAATCCATAAACCTTATATAAAATGGATTGGAAATTGTTTAAATGTCTAAATTTTAATAAATAATAATTTTTAAAAAGATTTACAATTTTCACACATAAAATAAAAACCAATTTTATATTAAATGATGATAATTTTAGTTATTATCATAATAACAATAAACACATAACTAGTTTTACATAATTTTATACTAATTATCATTTTAATTTACAATAAAACAAAAAATACAATTAATTTTACATAATTTTATATTGATTAACATTAATCATTATTATAATAACAATGTATAAAATTATTTTATATATATAAACACACGAAAAGTTTCAAGGGGGGACTTCTCCCCTCTCAACTCCCTTTTTATAGATCCGTCGTGTTTCTTAGTTAGGAGTGTTTGGTTGTAAGGAGGAAAGAGGAAAAAAAAAAAAAAGAGAAAATGATAAAATTCAATTTTAAACGTACAACTCAGATGAGATTAAAAGAAGAACGGTTGTACAAACTAAAATTCACACAGTATCAAAATATAATTGTTAATTGGAACAATAAATTAATTAATAGTGAATATACTAATTGTATTAAGTTAGTTCAATTACACGTCTTTTAATTAATATCAAAAGCTTTACTTTCTTAAAATATATCGAGCAAGTACAGACTGTACAGTGTATACAACTCATTGTTTCTTTTTGTAGTATAAGAGGTGGATAAAATCAAGACGAAACGCGCACTAGTGTTATTAACCAGTTATATTTTTTTGATCATTTGTGAACGAGTTATATAAGTCATTACTGCATCACTAAAAAAAAAATGTTAATATTGACACATGTAACTCGTTGATAATTATTGACACTACATATACGAATCATAAAAATAGATATAGTGGACTGGATAAACTGTATGATCTTATCGCTATTAATTCTCACTATTTTCCTTCTCTTGCTGCATTCGTTGTTTGCAATTTGTTTTAGGATCATTTTAATATATATGGATAATAGTTGGAAGGAAGGGAAAATTTGTCAGCTATTCTTTTTAACAAAAGTTTTTTTCAATTGTTGGTGGGTAATTTTTTTGCATAATTATTATCGAAAGGTATTTAGTCAGCACTTTTTGGCGATATATAACCGGATAATTTAATTTATCCGGTGTTAATCTATCCTATAATTATCTTAGTAGAAAAGTTTCTTTTTCTGAAATAAATTGACAATAAGTTATCTAAAATTAGGAATTTTCTATGTTTCTTGATAAGTACTATGCCAATACTTAATTTAATATTTGCAATTGCAAGTTGTAACATAGACAATTAAAGATTTAGCTATTGTCAAGAGTTTGATAGTATGTAGTAAGATATCTATAAACAAACATTTAATACAAAAGGTATTTTACTGATTTTTTTAAAAATAATTGAATATAAAATTTTACGCTAACAGTGTATACAAATTAAATTCTGATTATTAAGTGAAGAAAATTTCTAAGTTTTCTTCTCAACTTTTCATGCTTGTTGCGTTTTATTTGACAGGATTTCCAGAAGTTTGTTGTTTGAAAACCGAAACTAAATAAAATTGTAAGTCGGTGGTAATATATATATATATATATATATATATATATATATATATATATGAACAGAAAATTAGGGAATCTAGGACAAAATTATCTTTTTAGTTCACTACCAAAATAGGTCCTGCACTAGTTCGGTACGAAGGTGATTGTCATGTGTTGGGTTGCAATGATCGATTCTGTAATATTTAGAGGACTAAATAAAAACGAGTAATATTCAGAGGAATAAAAGATATATGCAAGTCTATGTTCCAATTTCATATATTATAACAAGTCACCAATATTTAGTTTGTTTGGTTTTTGTTGTGATTGTTGGAGTTTTTGTTTAAACTCTATGGGTTATGAATAAGAGGCGGTTAACAATTCAAAATAGTAACTACTCCTAACTGCTCTTGGGAAATGTTAGAAAAATAACTACTCCCAACCGCTTCGATAACCAACGGTTATGATGGTTCATCGCCAAGAGTCGCGATGGTTCATCTCCAAGAGTCGCGATGGTTTACTGATAACTCTTCACCAGAGTTGTTTGTTGTCTATAAATAGACACAGAGACAGTCAGAAGAAAGGAAGGAATAAAGGAAGTAGAAAACTGATAGAGTTTTGATAGTTAATCTTTTCTGATAGTCTTGCTTAGACACTAGTGCATTTCATATCACATAACTCTGTGGTTCCTCAAGCATTGTCTTTGTTCGTTTGGACTGTTGATTTGAAGTGTCATCAATCTTCAGAAGTTGATCCGTTCTATCCTGGGAGACAATTGTTCATCAACCTTTGGCATCAATTGGAGGGAACAAATTGTCTTAAGGAGACAACATTGTTGGGCTCGGATCTTTTCATCTCTTTGCATCTGTGTCTGATTCATACTTATCATACAGGTTCTATTTAAATTGGTTTTTTGTACAGTTGTAGTAGATTATATTGTTCATCTTGACTACTCAGATTCTGACCCTTATGCAATTGGATATATTCCAATTCTAAATTAACTAATAGTTCCAACAATCTTAAGACAATTTGATTGAATCTAGGTTCAGTATATTCTATCTTTGTGAATTATATACTGTTGTCTACTCTCTGTACTTTTGAACGATTAATCTGTGTGATTAATCAGTGTTTCTGTTTGTGTTAACGAAAATTTTTCTTCTGTTGATAGATCAACTGAATTGTTAGATCTAATATATATTGATATATGTGATATGAAATATGTACCATCTAGGGGTAATAAGAAATATTTTATTACTTTTATTGATGATTGCAGTAGATGTTGTTATGTTTATTTACTTAATAGTAAGGATGAAGCACTTGTGGCTTTTAGACAATATAAAAATGAAGTTGAAAATCAACTTAACAAGAAAATTAAGGCTATAAGGAGCGATCGTACGGGAGAATATGATGGTCCCTTCGAGGAATTTTGTATAGAATCTGGGGTTATACATTAGACGACTGCTCCTTATGCACCGCAATCAAATGGGATTGCAGAAAGGAAAAATCGGACATTAAAAGAAATGATGAACGCTATGTTAATCACGTCCGATTTACCACAGAACTTGTGGGGGGAAGCCATTTTGACGGCAAACTATATTATTAATAGAGTTCCTCACAAGAAGATAAAGAGCATACCATACAAAATATGGAAAGGAAAGCAACCATCCTTGAAATACTTGAAAGTGTGGGGGTGCTTGGCTAAGAATATCTTGTATAACGGCAAGTCTAGACATATACGTCGTAGACATGATACCGTTAGACAACTATTCTCGAATGGAATCATCTCAATAGACTATGTGAGGTCTAAAGAGAACATAGCAGATCCATTAACTAAAGAGATTCCTATAGAGTTAGTTGAAAATTTGTCGAAAGGAATGGGTTTAAGGCCTATCAATTGTTGATCATCGCGGTAACTCTACCTTGATGAGTGGAGATCCCACGAACTAGGTTCAAAGAGACAACTAAGTCTTGATCGACTGTTAAACACTGTGGAGTTTTTAAACTTATACTCATTCCTATGACAATACAGTGTATATGAGGGTAAGCATAATGGCTTTTAATGGTTTCTTAATCTGATGTGTTCAGATGATGTATGTGGAGGTATATCACAAGAAATCACCTATGTGAGTGTGAAGTGAGGGTCGCTTCAATGAGAACTTAAAAAGGCCGATTCTCTACAACACTTGCAGAACCAGGAAGGTGTCCACGGCCAAAATGGACACAACAATGAGGACGAGCAATGCTAGAGAAGCAATTGTGTGTCTCCTATTGTCTCGGTATACACCATAAAGGTCGACGGTTCAAGGCATCACGACCACCGATTGACCTAGTATACCCGATAGGTTTACACTAGAGAAGGTTCAAAGGTAACCCCTACCTATCTCGATGCAATTGTTTCTCGTCGAGGAATCACACTTGCATACATATTCATATGCATTTAGTCATGTTGAATTGATCTCTTATTCATGTGGGGGATTGTTGGAGTTTTTGTTTAAACTCCATGGGTTATGAATAAGAGGCGGTTAACAATTCAAAATAGTAACTACTCCTAACCGCTCTTGGGAAATGTTAGAAAAATAACTACTCCCAATCGCTTCGATAACCAAGGGTTACGATGGTTCATCGCCAAGAGTCGCGATGGTTTACTGACAACTCTTCACCAGAGTTGTTTGTTGTCTATAAATAGACACAGAGGCAGTCAGAAGAAATGAAGGAATAAAGGAAGTAGAAAACTGATAGAATTTTGATAGTTAATCTTTTCTGATAGTCTCGCTTAGACACTAGTGCATTTCATATCACATAACTCATTGGTTCTTCAAACATTGTCTTTGTTCGTTTGGGCTGTTGATTTGAAGTGCATCAATCTTCAGACGTTGATCCGTTCTATCCTGGGAGACAATTGTTCATCAACCTTTGGCATCAATTGGAGGGAACAAATTGTCTTAAGGAGACAACATTGTTGGACTCGGATCTTTTCATCTCTTTGCATCTGTGTCTGATTCATACTTATCATACAGGTTCTATTTAAATTGGTTTTTTGTACAGTTGTAGTAGATTATATTGTTCATCTTGACTACTCAGATTCTGACCCTTGTGCAATTGGATATATTCCAATTCTAAATTAACTAATAGTTCCAACAATTGGTGCCAGCACTAATGCACCGGATCCCATCAGAACTCCGCAGTTAAGCGTGCTTGGGCGAGAGTAGTACTAGGATGGGTGATCTCTTGGGAAGTCCTCGTGTTGCACCTCTATTGTTGGAACTATTATTTAATTTAGAATTGGAATATATCCAATTGCACAAGGGTCAGAATCTGAGTAGTCAAGATGAACAACATAATCTACTACAACTGTACAAAAAACCAATTTAAATAGAACCTGTATGATAAGTATGAATCAGACACAGATGCAAAGAGATGAAAAGATCCGAGTCCAACAATGTTGTCTCCTTAAGACAATTTGTTCCCTCCAATTGATGCCAAAGGTTTATGAACAATTGTCTCCCAGGATAGAACGGATCAACGTCTGAAGATTGATGGCACTTCCAATCAACAGCCCAAACGAACAAAGACAATGCTTGAGGAACCACAGAGTTATGTGATATGAAATGCACTAGTGTCTAAGCGAGACTATCAGAAAAGATTAACTATCAAAACTCTATTAGTTTCTACTTCCTTCCTTCATTCCTTTCTTCCTTCCTTCCTATTTTCTGACTGTCTCTGTGTCTATTTATAGACAACAAACAACCCTGGTGAAGAGTTGTCAGTAAACCATCGCGACTCTTGGCGATAAACCATCGTAACCGTTGGTTATCGGAGCGGTTGGGAGTAGTTATTTTTCTAACCTTTCCCAATAGCGGTTATGAGTAGTTACTATTTTGAATTGTTAACCGCCTCTTATTCATAACCAATGGAGTTTAAACAAAAACTCCAACAATCCCCCACATGAATAAGAGATCAATTCAACATGACTAAATGCATATGAATATGTATGCAAGTGTGATTCCTCGGCGAGAAACAATTGCATCGAGATAGGTAGGGGTTACCTTTGAACCTTCTCTAGTGTATACTAGGTCAATCGGTGGTCGTGATGCCTTGAACCGTCAACCTTTATGGTGTATACCGAGACAATAGGAGACACACAATTGCTTCTCTAGCATTGCTCGTCCTCATTGTTGTGTCCATTTTGGCCGTTGACACCTTCCTGGTTCTGCAAGTGTTGTAGAGAATCGACCTTTTTAAATTCTCATTGAAGCGGCCCTCACTTCACACTCACATAGGTGATTTCTTGTGATATACCTCCACATACATCATCTGAACACATCAGATTAAGAAACCATTAAAAGCCATTATGTTTACCCTCATATACACTGTATTGTCATAGGAATGAGTATGAGTTTAAAAACTCCACAGTGTTTAACAGTCGATCATGACTTAGTTGTCTCTTTGAACCTAGTTCGTGGGATCTCCACTCATCAAGGTAGAGTTACCGCGATGATCAACAATTGATAGGCCTTAAACCCATTCCTTTCGACAAATTTTCAACTAACTCTC
>PYAF01000301.1:471607-518910 GCA_007407185.1 Glycine tomentella
TTGTCATAGGAATGAGTATGAGTTTAAAAACTCCACAGTGTTTAACAGTCGATCATGACTTAGTTGTCTCTTTGAACCTAGTTCGTGGGATCTCCACTCATCAAGGTAGAGTTACCGCGATGATCAACAATTGATAGGCCTTAAACCCATTCCTTTCGACAAATTTTCAACTAACTCTCTAGGAATCCCTTTAGTTAATAGATCCACTATGTTCTCTTTAGACCTCACATAGTCTATTGAGATGATTCCATTCGAGAGTAGTTGTCTAACGGTATCATGTCTACGACGTATATGTCTAGACTTGCCGTTATACAAGACGTTCTTAGCCAAGTACCCCCACACTTTCAAGTATTTCAAGGATGATTGCTTTCCTTTCCATACTTCGTATGGTATGCTTTTTGTCTTCTTGTGAGGAACTCTATTAATAATATAGTTTGCCGTCAAAATGGCTTCCCTCCACAAGTTCTATGGTAAACCGGACGTGATTAACATAGCGTTCATCATTTCTTTTAATGTCCGATTTTTCCTTTCTGCAATCCCATTTGATTGCGGTGCATAAGAAACAGTCGTCTAATGTATAACCCCAGATTCTATACAGAATTCCTCGAAGGGGCCATCATATTCTCCCCTACGATCGCTCCTTATAGCCTTAATTTTCTTGTTAAGTTGATTTTCAACTTCAATTTTATATTGTCTAAAAGCCACAAGTGCTTCATCCTTACTATTAAGTAAATAAACATAACAGTATCTACTGCAATCATCAATAAAAGTAATAAAATATTTCTTATTACCCCTAGATGATACAGATTTCATATCACACAGATCAAACAGAAACACTGATTAATCACACAGATCAAACAGAAACACTGATTAATCACACAGATCAAATAGAAATACTGATTAATCACACAGATTAATCGTTCAAAGTACAGATAGTAGACAACAGTATATAATTCACAAAGATAGAATATACTAAACCCAGATTCAAAAAAAATTGTCTTAAGATTGTTGGAACTATTAGTTAATTTAGAATTGGAATATATCCAATTGCACAAGGGTCAGAATCTGAGTAGTCAAGATGAACAATATAATCTACTACAACCGTACAAAAAACCAATTTAAATAGAACCTGTATGATAAGTATGAATCAGACACAGATGCAAAGAGATGAAAAGATCCGAGCCCAACAATGTTGTCTCCTTAAGACAATTTGTTCCCTCCAATTGATGCCAAAGGTTTATGAACAATTTGTCTCCCAGGATAGAACGGATCAACGTCTGAAGATTGATGGCACTTCCAATCAACAGCCCAAACGAACAAAGACAATGCTTGAGGAACCACAGAGTTATGTGATATGAAATGCACTAGTGTCTAAGCGAGACTATCAGAAAAGATTAACTATCAAAACTCTATCAGTTTCTACTTCCTTCCTTCATTCCTTTCTTCCTTCCTTCCTATTTTCTGACTGTCTCTGTGTCTATTTATAGACAACAAACAACCCTGGTGAAGAGTTGTCAGTAAACCATCGCGACTCTTGGCGATGAACCATCGCGACTCTTGGCGATAAACCATCGTAACCGTTGGTTATCGGAGCGGTTGGGAGTAGTTATTTTTCTAACCTTTCCCAATAGCGGTTATGAGTAGTTACTATTTTGAATTGTTAATCGCCTCTTATTCATAACCAATGGAGTTTAAACAAAAACTCCAACAGTGATAGGCTAAAAAAAATATTGACCAAGGAGAATACCAAAATTACTCAAAACAATACACGCAGTTCAAAAGTCAAGTCCTCAACAAGACTGGACTAGCCAAGTTCTAATAAAGACCATAACCGAGCTGAGCTTATGAAACATGCTCGTGTTAGTCTAAATTTCTAATAATGAGATTGTAGAAAACTACAAGGTTTAATTTAGGCAATCAAGTGCAACCAGTATCATAAGCTGAGTGTTGGGTTTGAAATCCAATTCGATACCAAATTGCTGAAACCAGATACTTTTGCTTTTAGAGAGTGTTTGGTTCACATATGATATCTATGTTTAGAACAAAATCACATTAAAAACAACACAAAAAGAATTATTAGTTGCGTTAGCTAGATCCACATCCAGCACTATTTAACGTGTTTCCAAACATGCACTTGATCCATGATCACCCTCTTAGTTTTATTAGACTTATTGTTTCAATAATGTCCACATAAGAGTATCTGAAACTAACATTGTTCCTAGCTGACCATATGGACCACATAGTTGAGTGACACATGATTTTGTTATCCAAAACATTAGCATTGCTTTGTTATCTATATCCAAAAAAAAAAGTATGGTTGTTATCGCAACTCACAAGGCCTTCGAATTGGGCATAATTAATGTTCTCTGCAATTATTTCGTACTACTGCTGTTAAGACCAAACCTTTATAAATTTGGGACATTAAAAAATTATAAATGCTTTGTGGGCTCCTCATTAATGCCATATCGTCTGCATACATTGTCTGTTGCTAGCACGATTCCTTTTATGCAGATTAGCCTTACATTGAATTCTATCTAGAATCATCTTTCCCCTGTTATGCAGATTACCCTTAGATGAAATTCTATCTATAATCATCTTTCTTGAACATGCATTAACCTTTACAGGACCACTTTCTTCCAAAATAAAAGAGAAGTTATCGGTAATTGCAGAACTACTCAAAATTTGTTGGTGTTTGCAGATTGCACAAGCACAATGTAGACTCCGCTAACACCATTTTTTATCTCGTCTCACAATTTAGCTGAAGATAAATTAGTATTTAGATTTGACTCTTTTAATTAGTCTAAAAGATCAAAACTTGTTAGAATACTTATGATTTCCCTGGAAAATCAAAAACTCTAAGTAGATATTGTTTAGATTTTCAATTCTCTCATTTATCAAAACTAATTGTTGTAACAATTAGATATTGTTTCTATTTTCTATTCAGTCTTTCTTTTCCTTTCTTTTTTTTCCTAATGTTTATTTATGATATCTCTGTATTTACTCAAAAAAAAAAAAAAATTCACAAAGCACAAAGTGCCTGACTTGCATTATACAAGCCAGAAATAATTTTGAGAGCCTTTTTATTGGAAATATAATGTTTTTTTTATTAGAGAAGTTCTCAAAAGTACTTTTTTTTCACAATTTTTATGACATAATTATAGTTATTCTTATTTTATTTCTCTTTATATATATATATATTTTAATATGATATATCACCAAAAAACAATGTATTTTTATTACAAATATTATTCACAATATATACACGAAAATACGAATAATTGAATGTTTGACACAACTTATTTTAAAAAAAATCCTACTAAAAGATGTAAAGACATTAAATAGAAAATTTATCAATTAAATATTTTTAATCATTGAAAATTTATCAATTAAATACATCATTGAAAATTTATAACACATGCACTAGTATTTTCATTCACTATCTTTGTTCTTTTTTTAAGTGTCGTTTTTTTTTTAAATGTTCTTTTATTTATTATTTTAAATTTTAAGATAATACTCATTATTATTTTATTACTCAATTTTTAATTATTTTAAACTTATTCTAAATTAAAAGAAAGAAATGAAAATAATAAATAAGATAGGTGAAGAAAATATAATAAAATGAGAGTCTTGTTCTCTAAAAAAATACTCAAATATATAATAGAAGAAAAAATGTCATTGTAAATTGCATTTTTTAATTTTTGTATCACAAATTTAAATGACACTGGACAAAACCGAGGTTGCATTTTAAAAAGTGTTGATTAATACATTTAAAGTATTGGTTAATAAATAAAATGTTTAATATTTGGATAAATATTAATTATTATTTTTAAAAGCATGTTTTGAAAATTGGACCCCAGTTTTACTTGAAATTTTGTGAATGGTACAGTGTTTAGTGCAATTATTTTTGCATATTTTGAAATTTTAAAACGTATAAGTATTTTATTTTTAATTTTTAGAGTTATAATGTTAATAAAGGTATAATATTGCCCTATATATATTATTGTTGTTATTTTTTTATTAATTTGATTAATATTTGACTGAAGTTAAATTATTAAATATTCAATCAATGCATTGACTAGTTCAATAAACATCCAAATTTAAAAACATTTTTTGTATTAAAAAAATACTCTTTTTGTTTAATTTTATATCACATTTAAGATTTTGATATAAATATTAAAAAATGTAATTAATATTTTAAATTTCATAAGTATTGTCTAACTTCCTAATAATTAATTAGATTTTTTTTTTCTCTTTTACTACTCAACAACAACTACTCCCATTAAGAATATTCATGAAAAATATGGAGTGCTTCATTAATTTTGTAAATCGAAAATTACTTTCACTAAAATGTCATATAAAAGTGAAATGGAGGAAATGTTCCTAATATGCTCATTTTGCATGCACGTGCAGCATGAGTAATTTTTATTTTTATTTTTTTATCATCAAGAAGAAAAAATAAATATTATAAATTTACAACAACTCAAGCACTTTATTTATTTAATAAGCTGAAATAATCATTAATGAAGTATTTTTATGGATTAGTGAACAATACTACTAGTAAATACAAATAGTTAAAATCTAGTAAACATTTTCGTAAGAAAGAATTACCAACACTATTTTTCCATAATTTCCGATAAATATTTTTACAAATTCGTCCATTTTATTTATTAGTTTCTTAATAAATCAATGATCACATCAACACTTGCAATAAATAGCCTAGTTTTTATTTATGATGCTTTGTAGTTTGTAGAAAAACTAAAAAGAAGAACCTGAAAGTAACGATCCTCATAAGCGGTTTTTGAGGGGCGTGGTTCACAAGGCATCCACGTTTTATAAGCCATTTCTTTCTTTCCTTTGTTTGTTTGCGTGTGTGTATACGCACACTGCTGAGGTTTTTCTGAATTTTAAAACTCAGTGTCACTTTGTCGTCTACGTGGCAGTCACCGACGACTAACGACGCGCATTGCGCACTCCCTTTGTTTCTCTCTTTACACACACCACACTACTCCTTGCAGTGCCCGTCCATTCTCTCCAGAACCTTCCCCATGCTCTGCTCGGCCCAGACCGGAAAATCCGGTCTGAACTGGCTCGACCGCCTCCGGTCCAACAAGGGCATCCCCACCGGCGACGAACCCGACCTCGATTCCTTCCTCCTCACTGCCCATCCGCAATCCCCTCAGGCCCGCCCCAATGACCCGCCCCGGAACCCTCCTTCCGAGGCCCGTGACGAGCCCATGCCCATGAGCACCATCCTCGCCGAGCTCTTCTGCATGGGCGCCTCCCTCTCTAAAGCCAACAAAAAATACCCCCGGAAGCAGACAAACCCTAAATTCTTCCTCGCTTCCTCCGCCACCACCACCACAAACTCCAAACCCTCCGTCCCCCCCGCCGTGGCTGCCGATTCCAGCTGCGACGCAGCGGTGCAGGACGTGGAAGAGGAGGCCGCCGCGGATCACGGCGAGGACGAGGAAAAGGAGAACGAATTGAAGGGGTTCACGAAGAGCGAAGTGACGGTGATCGACACGAGTAGCCCCGGGTGGAAGGTGGACAAGTTCGTGTTCAGGAAGAACAACGTTTGGAAAGTCAGAGAGAAGAAAACCAAGAACAAGTTTCTCGCCAAGAGGAAAAGTAACTCCACTCTCGCGCCTCGTGACGTCCATGTAAATGCAATTGAGAACTCCAAGTAAGACCGTACGTAGCTTTTGTTTCTGCATATACACTGCTCCAATCATTCGATACATTTGTTTCAGTTTGAACTTCGAAATCAAAGTTTTCTAATCATTCTATGGCGTCTGTGTTTAATTAATGAAATGTGTTAGTTGCTCTTATCACAGCTAATACCTTCGTCACTTGCTTTGTTTTTCATTTTTCTGTATTCTGTGTTGCTTTTATGGGATGTGTTGTGTTGTTTGCATCGTTATCGCATGCTTGGAAAATGGTGGTGCCTTTATATTTTATGCTGGTTTCGGCGGATTGCTCTATTTCCTGTTCAAGAATTGTGTTGGTGGGGGTTTGGAGTGGCAATGTCAGTAGTGTTCTTTTAACTGTTTATGATGGTTTTGCCATCTCACGTACGGAAGGTTTAGCTTGGATTTGACAGTGATTTGATGAAGAATAAAATTGCAACTTCTAGTGCAATGTGGAAAAGTGATTAGTTTTCTTCCTCTCTTTTTTAACGATTGCATGGGATCTATCTCACTATTTCGTATCTCTTTATGGTTGTGTACTACTTCTATTTTTGGCTTCTTTAATCATTAAATTTCCTGTTCTGGCTTTTGTTGGTAATACTTGATAAGCTTTGTTTGCTTTCTGTAGGATAAAGATAAACCCTTCAAAATTTTCACACTACAGCTTTATATATATATATATAAATGTTGGTGTTTTGTAAGAACTAATAGAGAATTATAATACTTCTCTCATTACATATTCCTAGCCAATTCCTTCTCCATGTTTATATGAGTTGTATAATCTTTGATTAAGAGTGCTTTGTGTGTTCTGTCAAGTTATTGAAGTCTAATATTTCCATGTTAGTATGATTAGTTTACTCAAGTTTGAATATCAGAAATTTTAGTTCAATTTTCTTGTGACATTAATATACTTGTGGTGTTGACATGGGCAAATTGTTTTTACTTTGGTAAAAAAAATATAATTAGGTGCTCACAATTCATAAACACAATGGTATATGTTTCAAGAGTTTTCCATGTATAGAAGCATACAGTGTTGAATAAAAGGTTTATTACCTGTTGAGTCCGAGTGGTCCTTTTAGGGAACCTTTTTCAGCATTTCATACCATTTTCCGTTCTCCCTGTTGCTTAATTAATAGAGCAAGAAATTATAAAGAAAAATATACATTACTATAAATGGGCAAATCGTTGTCTTACATTGCTGGAGGTTAATGTGATGCTCATGCCCTCCTATTTTTTTTTATTTATTGAGATTGGCTTGTAGATCTGTTAATATTACTTGTATAGTCGCTCTTTCAAATATAAGTATGATGATGATTCCTTCAACTACATACACTACTGTTGTTGGTTGACAACTCCACTTGACACCCAGAAGTAAAATGAGAGGATAGCATCATATGATGATTAGTTTTACTGATCGGAGACTCTGTTATGCACAAGCTTCTTACTGTGTTTTTTAAGATAAAGGATAAAGCTCTCTGAAAAGCTCAGTTTTCTATTTTTCTTTTATTTTAAGCTGTCATAATTAATTTTAGAGTATTACTACTTGCACATGCGTCTTACTATTTCGGTATTTCCCTATAAGCCTGTGTATATTTAACTAGCCCTTCTTAAACTTTCCCCAAATGGCTTAAGTTATTCATACACAACCATTGTGAGACAATTAATCATCCTTCATAATTTTATCCTGAACTGTTCTTTCTTTGTCATTAAAAGAAATGGTTCCATTAAATTCCAATCAATAATATTATCTTTATATTTTTTAAGTAAGTTTTAACACAGACTTTGCAATTCAGCACAAATTTTCCATGTGTTTCAATAAATGAAGTCTGTTGTACTTCAATCTGCATACCCTTGCATGATTAGATAAATATATATAAATTCTGTTATTGGTGGCCAGCCAGTTTGTTTTATTTTACCATTTATGCCTCACTCTAAATTTCCCAAGATATCTCTATGTTGTCTTGTTCTAGAATTGAGAGCAAGCTAGTTTTCTGTCAACACCTATTTTCTGCTCTTTGGGAACTACCTTGATGATAGACATCGTGGAATTAGTACAAGTTTGGCCTTGGTATTATTTAATTTTGTTTCTACATAAGTAACACTGGCTGATAACATAAATATAATACATTTGCATTTGTTCTATCAATTCATATAGTTTATATGCTGAACCATGTTACGTTTCATTAGGTTGTGAAGCAAGTGATTGTATGCAATGCTTTTCACCTTTGAAATAAGTTGCAATAAGTCAATCAGTATAAAAAAAACTGTTCTATTTTTAGGGTCATTGCAAGGAGATTATATCCACATCTTGTGGATGTGGCTTGCTTCAAGTACATATAATTTTGCAGTCCTAAGAATTTTTATATTTCTTGTGCTGTCATGTTCAGGGACAATGTAATCAACATGAGAGGAGAGAAGCCTGTAAAGACACAAAAGGTGATCTAAAGCCTTATCCCAAAAAGAGGCAAGTATACTTGCTGCAAACTGCTTATGGTCACTGATTTTTTCTTTTGATGCTTTAATCAGGCCATTTTAGTAGGAAGTATGTGAAAAACATGGAAAGTAAGGAGATCAATGTAACTAGATTATAAGGTAGTCTGGATAGGTTGATCTTCTTCCTTTCACATCTCTTCAAATGCTACATCGACTAGAAATATACCATAACACCTTGCAGGTTCTCTCTCTTCTTTTTTTTCAGGTTTTCCAAAAAATCCAGAAAGGAAAATACATCTGTTATATTAATAACAGACACTCTTTGTAAAAGAGCACAGGAAAAACAACAAAGTTTTAAAAAATCAAGAGTCAGAAAAGAATTCAAGTCTTTACAGGTCATTTAACTTGAAATTTTAAGTTAGCAACAACAAGTTAATGCAGGTTTCGCCTTTGTACAATTTGATGGTGGCACTATTGGTCTTCCATTGGCATTTATCAATTAAAAACTACGTCCTCTTGGAAAGAGATTGGTTTTGGAGTTCTAAACATGCGCATTGAAGTGTCAAAACATTTGCCTTTGTAAATTTCGGTTCCATTTTTCCTAAATTGAAACATTTTTTTCTTCAATATATTTGCAGCCGTGAGTTGCTTTTCTTTCCTTTGTATTATTAGGATATTTTGCTTCATGTTAGATAGAGACTCATATTTGGGAATAATTCTTTTTAAAAGTGAATGACTAATAATAAGAGGATGGCCTTGTGAAAGAAAAGAACAATAAAAATTGTAATTGGGCTTACCATTATTTATGTCGGGTTTAAAATTCAAGGGGTTACATTTGTTAAAATGTTTACGTTTATGCTATAATGTTAGCAGCTATATTAGAACATAGGTTATTAATCTTTAGGTTCATACGTTGTTTTAGATTATTTTTATTTTATATTATAGAAGTTTGTAACTAGCTGCTTAGAGTTTCAAAGAATCCTAACATTTGAAGTACTCCTAGAAATTTTAATAGTCTTTTGACAATTGAGATCTATTTGGAAAGTTTTGAAACTATGAAGATTAAGTTGCAAAAAAAACAAACAAACTATAAAGTTACATGTTCTTTTATTTTAGATTTTGATAGAACTTTTTCATAAAATTGATTAGTGTTCCCCAGGTTAGATGATGATGGAGCGACGGTTGTCGTTATTGTGGTGGGGGGTATATAGAAGTGTTGGTTGTTTGCAGAGATTCTGACACCCAAGAAACTAGTAGAATAACGATAAGTATGTAGAAACTAATAGAACAGCTTAAGTTGATATGGATAGAATAGAGCGCACTTGAGAGAGGGGGGTTGGGTGGGATAATGTTGGGTTATCTATAAGCATTTGCTAAGTGATGTGTTAGGTTATTTGTTGGGCAAGAATATGGCGAGTATTTCATGCTACATTAGGTGTTAATTACATGCTAGACCTATATCTTTTTTCTAATCTGCAATGATATTATTAATAAAACGCACAAGTTGTGCTTCAGTTACACGATAATATAACCCATCATGTATATGACAGCGCAAGATATGGTATCGATCACCCCACAAAAGATCATAGAAATCGAATCTGATATCTGTGATGGTGAAGTAACTTAACTAGTTCAAGGCCGGGGTGCGTAGCCGAATATAGGTTACTCCCATAATTCGGAGACTGGGTAGTTGCTAGACCAATGCCGATAGTTGACAATGGTCCATATATAAAATAAATTACTACAAAAATGTGTTTAAATTATCTTTATTAAAAAAATTACATTAAGATATGTTTTTCCTTGTGTCTAAAATTGATTATGATGATGAACCAAATAAACCTTAAGTTGTAAGTATTTTTTTGGGTATTGATGATGGAGTTTTGATGTGGTGGGTTGGGGGGGGGGGGGGGTGATGGGTTTATTTTTCTTCTTTTTAAATTGTAAGTTCTAAATAGTACAAAAATAAATGAAAGATTATTAGAAGCTTGCATAGTAACCTTTTATATAGTTCTTTTCATTTACTTGGATTCATATTATTTTATGGATTTCCTTTGAGTTGATTATCTTGTGTTAAAAAAAGAAAGATTAAAATAGAGCAAAGATTAAAACTTGTAGGCTGTGACAATGACACAATAGTACGGTGTTAATTTTTTATTTGCAATAAATAAATTAGTATTAATCAATAATTAAAATGTTATTTGATCTTATTAATTGACGTAGCGTTTACGAATTTTGTTGTTATATATCGGTTATGAAATATGAGAAGAGTTTTATATTAAGAGTGACATTGTGATGGATTAAGGCGATTATTGTGAGTAGCGTTGAGAGGTCCCTACCTAATGTGTGAGAGTTATAATTTATATCCATGCATAATTTGGACATTCTACAATTGCTTAAAATTTCATCCTTTGGTCCCTATTTTTTTCTCTCCAAAAATCCAACTTTTTGAAAATGCAAAAATGTGTTAAATCTTAGGCGTAAACTTGTGACTGCATCAATGTGTACAAGTAATGAAACACCTACATTACATAACACATTTGGTATAAGTACAATAAAAATATTATATGTAAAGTTTTGAAAGGAGTTTAGAGTACAAACACCTAGATGTATAATTGGGTTTAGTTCAGTTAATTTTAGGATGTTTAGAAATTCAAACCAATTAAGTGATATCATATTAGATTTGGTTAGGTTCTATAATTTTTGTGCAGTCAACTTGAACTAATCCAACCATATGTTTATTGGGTGGTGACACATTAATTAAATAAAAAATCTAAAATATTAATCTTATTGCTATATTTTTTATTTGTGTATTTGATCACCTTAATTTTTTTTTTATTTTCATATATCATCTTGTATCTTCTTCTCTAAATTGAAATTTAACCGTTCCTTTTAAAAAATGTCAATAATTAAAAATAACTTTATATCATAATTTAAATTATTTTTTACAAATATAAATACACTTTACATATAAGAATAATATTTATTTATAAGAAATTTAATTGTTAAATAATTTATATATTATAAATATTTATTTATTTTGAATATTAATTGCATGAAAATAAAAATTTATTCTATGATGCAATTGGTAAAATGCTAATTTTTAATTATTGTTTTTTTTCACTTTCCCGGGGATAATTCAAATTTTAGTTGGTGATGTTTTGGGAACTAGCAAATCAGTTTATCCTTGTCTCATTCATTCCGGTTGGCATATTTTCAGCACTGCCACTTCACATAAACCGGTGCGCGCAGCAAACATGGTGTTGGCACTTGCTTTATCCGCAAACCGTTCATGTTTGTGTTCTTCTACCACCTTTCATCCACACCCACTATTAAATCCTTCACCCTCCCTCCATTTTTCACCTTCGACCTTCCATCCTAAACTTCTACCTCAACCCCAATGCTCCCTCACCAAACAACACATCATACCACAACCATCAAACAAGGCCTCCATTCACCGCCGCCGCTGCAGTAACTCCCTCGCCATTGCCGACGCCCAATTCGGTAGGTAAATGACTCACTCACTTCTCAGAGTCAATTTCTCAAACACCTACAAGACTGACTCACTCACGCTTCGTTTTTATTTTAGCATCGTTCATTGCTCTGTTTCAAGATATTGGAATCGGCTTTGAAGAGACTCAAGTCCTCTTGTGCAACAACCATGACCTAGCCTCTGTGTCAATTGACTCATTGCACGTTCGCGTTCTCTCTCTGCGCTCTCTCGGCTTCGACCCTCTCACTCTCTGCAAATTAGTCACAAAGCGCCCAACCATATTAACAGCCAACGAAATTGACCCTTTGTTAACCTTTCTGAGAGACAATTTGCAAGGAAAACTCGAGAAACAGCAGCTCAATCGCCTCTTATCTGCTACGGAACAAGAATTCTTGGAGAGTTTTCCTCAGAAGGTTCAATTGCTAGTTGACCGAGGAATCCCCGTTGACCAGGTTGTACACGTGCTCAACAAAGTGAATTTGTCAAAGGTCTTGTGTCGCAGGTCGCTTGAAGAAATTGACAGAACCATATCCTTCTTAGAACCTTTTGGTGGCATTGCTTTGATTCTGAAACGTCCTCAAATTTTGAACCATGATTTGGATACTCAAATTGTTCCTAGAGTCAAATTTCTGATGGAGCTTAGTGATGGAGATGAAAATAGTGTTGGGAAAGTGCTGCTTAGGTTTCCCATATTCTTGAATTACAGTGTGGCACATGTGGAGGAACATGTAGAGTTTCTGAGTTCTTTTGCTGAGTTTGATTACAAACAGATATTTAGGATAATACAAGTTTACCCGGCTATTGTTACTACTAGTAGAGAGAGGAAACTGCGTCCTAGAATACAGTTTCTCAAGGAATGTGGGTTGGATTCGGATGAGATCTTCAAGTTCTTGATTAAAGGGCCCACGTTTCTAAGCATTTCGTTCAATGAGAACATCGCTTATAAGCTGGTGTTGCTGGTGAAGATTGGTTATAGGTATAGGTCAAAGGACTTGGCAATGGCGATTAGGTCTGCTACTAGGACAAACTGTGGGAACATGCAGAAGGTCATTAGTTTGTTCTTGAATTATGGGTTTTCGTGTGAAGACATTGTTGCTATGAGCAAGAAGCAGCCACAGATACTGCAGTATAATCATGCCTCTTTGGAGAAGAAGATGGAGTACTTGATAGAGGAGATGGGGCGTGACATTGAGGAGTTGCTGCTTTTTCCTGCATTTCTTGGGTACAAGCTTGATGATAGGATTAAGTATAGGTTTGAAGTCAAGAAGCTTGTTAGAGGCAGGGGAATGTCTATCAATAAGCTTTTAACTGTTTCTGAGGAGACATTTGCTGGCAAACGAAAAAAGGTCATGTCGTAGCCCATCTTGAGTTAGATAAAGGTGAATAACTCCATTTTTTTTTCCTGTTTTTAGACTCAGTTTCGATGCCCCTTGTCTCATTCCTTGTGTCTCAAAGGCTTTCCCAAGAAACATTATGGGAAAGAGTCATACTAGTAGTTCCTCAGCTCTTCCTATTATTCTGGCGTTGAAAAAGGGGGAAAATGTTGAAGTGAGACCGCTACAATCAAATATGAAAACTGGTAATTGTGTTTGCGGCCATTAAGGCAATCGTGTTCTCGAAGTAACATTTTTCTATAGCAAACTTATTTTTCACTGGCAACTGCTGTGGATATACAAACCGTTAATTGAATTTCTAGAAGCATAAAAGAAATTAGTTTTGCCATATCGGGATGAAGCAATGCTGTTTCCTGCAGAAGTAACCATTGAATCAGAGTTTGTGCTTTGTAGTGTGATATTTGTTTATGTAAGACACCTTGGATTACATATTTCTAAGAGAATGTCATTGTCATCAGATTTTGTACCAGTTATATTATTTATACAACAATTTTCTATTACATTAATTTTTTCTCTCTATTTCTTTCTATAACATTAATCATTTTATCACTGTAATATCTTTTTGTTATACAACATTTTCTGTAAAAAAAAGTTATAATACAATTTCTCAATTTTTATTATTGTGCGTATATAATTTGTGGCTAGCTTGTTTCTTTACTTCTATTATTTCGAGTAACGATGATGTTCGATAAAGTTGCTTAACATTACACTCTTACTATACTACATCAGTTCTATTTACTTTTAATAACTTACGCATTTCTTCTCTCTTGGCAGTGCGACTCTAACGAATTTATCAATTACGTAACAATTCGTTCCACATTTTTATATCTCATTCATCTTTCTTTTTATAAAATCTTAGACCTATTTTTTTTTATTATAAGCAGCAGTTTCTTATCTAATATATTAAGAGAAATAAAAGCCGAGTCAAACTACTCTGTCAGTGCAAACCTGTATGCAATCGTTTCATTTATGCAAAAAGTTAGGCAAAGGGCGGCATACATGCTCTTACTTACCGAAAAGTTCTAGTATATCTTTGGTTCTGCCTCACTGGGGAAGAAAGGAGTGAAATATTTGAAATCACTTCTACAAGGAAATCCATAATATGTATTCTCTGTATTAACATTTCTGACTACGATAATTTCATCTTTCCGTAAATAATGTAGTATAATCATCCTACTTTTCTAGACAAAAAGATGAAACACTTGACAGAATAGATAGTCCTTACATAAGGAATCACTGGCTTTTCCTGCACTTTATTACAGGATCAATGGTTTGGCCACTGACCTGGATCATGCACCCAAAAAGAAAAAAAGAAAGTATATGGTAAAAAACATCTTAACAAACTTGCATTTCTCTTGGTGGCCAACATTTTACTTAATCAACTCTACACAACACGCAAAAGAATTGCTAGACAAACAATTAAACAAGGGTCAGAAGAGAAAAATGATTTACTTTTCATGGTGTAATCTGGATAAGCAATAGACAAGAGAGCAGAACAAAACCAAAATAGTGTGTGGAATTGTTAGAGAAAAGGTGTATTCTGGACATTATATGCAAATGCTGTGCATGGAAAATGGTGCATCTCTTTCATTTTACAGTGATTAGTCATCCAAGCGTACATCATACTTTAAAACTTGGTTTGCACTTTAAAATGTCAGAGACGCCATTGAAATTGCCTATGCACTTTTGGCCCAAGAAACCGCCGTTAGTATCCACTAATCATGTACCAGCTCTTATGTCCTTACAAAAAGAGTTTCTTGTGGGAGCCCATCATTCTTTCAGGGAGGATTCTATAGCTGGTTCAAGCACCACAGGCTCCAATTTCTCTGCTTCACCATCTCCTTTGGGTATAATGAGTCCATATCCTCCTTCTTTTCTTTTGTACACAATATTAATTTCCCCTGAAGCAGAGGAAAAACATTTCAATTCCCAGGATATCAAAAGATAAATTACTCATAGTTTGACAGGGGGACAAAACCAAACAAAAGATATATACACTAATTGCTCACCAGTTTCTTCATTTCGAAAACCATAGAAGTCATGATCAACATTTTCAAGCTGCTCAATAGCTTCAGCCACAGTCAATGGCGGCATGTCAAAGTACTTTGTGCGAACAACCTGTTAAAACAGCTCACAATTTGGGTAGGAGCAACGTAAGGAAAGAGAAAGAAAAGCACTGTCTCATTATAAGCAATAATGTATCTACCAACAACAGATAGCACAGGAGTTTTTCAATATGCGTGCAAAACCTTATCCCACAGCAAACACCCATCAAATTTTCTATTTTGTTCATGTAGAACAACTTTCACTTCTATACAGCAAAACCTTATCCCACTAGGTAGGGTCGACTACATAGATCACGCTACGTCCTTCAGCACAGTTAACAATGAATACAAATGTTGACAGGTATACAAATATGAACCCAATTCAAGATGTGACAATCAGAAATCAAAGCAAGCATAATAAAGGAAATTGGCATGACATGAAGAAGAGATAAAAACGAAACCAAACAAGACCAACTGTTAAGTACCAACTACCAACCTCGTCAATTGATTCTTCCTCCTCTTGTGGGGATAATATTTCATCCTCTTCCACAGGTAATTGCTCCACGGGCTCCCTAACCTTCAGCCTATTGAACCCCTTCATGTGGCGACCATGATCTGACACCTTTTCCTTTATTTTCCTCAACTTCCTCTGAATGATTGATGACACCAAATCTATACTTCCATAGGTGCTTTCAGCATCCTCCTCAGCCCGCACCACACCATGCCTTTTCGTGAACAAAGTCACCTAATGCAAATCCAAATCAAAGAATTGAACCCACTAGGTATGTATGTATATGTGTGTGTGTAATGCTGCAATTAATCCCACCCCAGATTACCAAAATTGGAACTTGAAAATGAAAATAGACTCACCTCACATCTACGAGTTCTGGGTCCTCGCCCAAATTCACCTCCTCCTCGAAGAGAAAGCCTCACATCAACCTCTCTCACTAGGTGACTGTGCTTCTGAACCGCTTTCCCCACTTTGTCTTCCACATGTTGCTTGACTGCATCAGTGAGCTAAACACCACGAAAGATAACAGATTAGGCCAGGTTCAAATTGTTGCTTTTAAGAGAGGAAACAAAAAAGTGGGGGTAGCATGTGCGAGTAAAACCAAAACCCAAGCATACCTCGAGATTTTTACCCTGAATGATCAATTTGACGGAAGAGAGAGGACCGTCCCATGACATGTGAGCGGAGAGTGAACGGGCAGGGATGCTTCCGGAAGTGGCAGCATATTTGAGGGTTACGGTGTGGCCCAAGAAATTTGTGGAAAGTGTCTTGAAGAAGTGGGGATAAGATGAGGAGGGTGAGGGTGAGGGTGATGAGGGAAGATAACAAGAGGGACGAAGGGTGGAGTTGAAGTTAAAGAGAGTGGCCATGGAAAAGAACGTGGAGACGGAAGATTTTTCCTTTGGGTGTAGGGGAAGAAGGTGAAGGAAGGAGATGATGTGTTGGGAGGCAGTGTAGTGTTGTGTGAGAGTGACAGCAATGGATATGGGGCGTCTCTTTCTTCTTGTCGGATGACCATGAATATTCAAGTGTCACACGTGGCCAATTTTATCTATAACAGAACAATTTCTTTTATAAATTTGGGATATTTAAGTTTTTTTTTTTCTTTCATGTCATTGGTATTTTAAGCTAATTAAATCAGAGATTACTTATGTTTCTGATATAAGATGGATTTTTACACACAAGAGGATCAAATACAGGATGGATTTTCCATTAAATAGGATGTCCCCATGTGAGAGCTGGGCGTTTATCAAATTACTATACCAACCCTTCAAATTTAGTATATTTAAGTTATGAGGAGGACTAACAATACATTAGAAAATACGCACTTCTTGAGTATATACTTTATTATTGATTGAAAAATTACAAAATCATGATATGATAGAGTATAAATGAGTTGTGAGACTCACAATTTTTGGTAATGTCCAATAAATTTCAATAAATAAGAAGAAGTGCATTATAAAAAAGAGCATGTGAAAGAATATATTATTAGCATTTTTCTTTTAAGTTTTTAGGGAAATATTATTTGTATAATGGATTGTATAACTAAAAGTGTGTTTTAATAAACTTTCATGATTTTGTTCAATAAACTTTAATTTGAAGCTAGGCTCCCTTTAATACTAGAAAATTAAAGATTTGAATTATGATGATTTTTTTTGCATTATTTCTCTGTTTTCTATTTTTTGAATTTTCTTTCTTCTTTTAGGCGTGTCAACCTAATTAGTCCATGAGCTAAATTGTGTTTGCAGGCCTAAAAAAATGAAACCCATTTGAATTACGGGCTCAACAGAAGGGTTAAATGGGTTGCATGAGTATGAGCTTAAATTAGTGATCTCGACACTTATATTCTACGCCTAAAAGAATATACTCAATAATAAAAACCCAACAGAAAAGAATACACTTTTCTTGCACATCCCATTTTTAAAAAACCCAACCTACCCCTGCCCCTTCTATCTTCTTCTTTTTCTTCCCTTTCTTCCTCCCGCAGACCCTTCCATTCCTTCTTCTCTTCTTCTCGTAGCACACCGATTTTCCAGTGCCAGAGGTTCTAACTATGCCAGAAGTTCCAACTGAAGTCTTCTTCCATCTACGCACAGAGGTTCTAGCCCTCTCCTCCTCCAACTCTCCATGATAGGTACATTTTAGCGCATAAATTTTGCACCTCCCTTTTTTTTGTTTCCAGAATGACCATTACGAAAAAAGGTTTTCTGGAACACCTATTTTGGAAGTAACTTCTTTTCTGGAAAGCCTGTTCCAAATTTTTTTCTCTTCTGGATAGGCCTTTTCGAAAGCCAAAAATCCGTTTTGGAAAGCTTGTTCCGGAGTGCATGTGCTTCTTCCAGAGTGGGTTCTCCGTAAAACCAGTAAAACTTTCCAGAACACCCCTTTTGAAATATCATTCCTGACATTTTGCTTTCGGAATGAATGTTCCAAGAAAAGGCTGTTCCAGAACACCTTTTTTGGAAGCTTATTTTTTCCTTATGGAAGGTCATTCTGGAAAAATTTTTCTTATGGAAATGTCATTCCACAAGCTTACGGAAAAGCCATTCTAGAAGCATCTTTTGCTTATGAAAATTTCATTAAAGGTATTATTGTATTTTTAATGAATAATAGGAGGTGCAAGATACACATAGGGAGGTGCAAGATGCAAGCCCCCTAACTCTCCTAGCGTGTTAACTTGCACACGAAATTCTTTGAGCCCGTGAGTTATGCTGTTTGAGATGAAAGCCCCACATCTAATTGGGCTCCATATTTAAAAGCCTAGCTCACACAGGTAACGGGCTAAATGGGCCACGACGGGCCGTAGCACAGGCACCTTGTTCTAACTCATGTATTCTCTTAATCAAATATCATTATGAAAAGCTCCTCAAAACCGTCGTCGCGTCATTGGATTGTTTTCTGTTGCTTTCATTTCATTGTAGCTTGCAATAAAAAAGTTGAGGCCCAGTTCATCGCCCTTAATTTGCACATGCTCACATGCACGTGGCTTTCCACCTATTTACCTAAATACGGATCAGAAGAACTAACCATTCTTTTCTTGCCTTGTCGTATTAAATCGGACACTAGTCACTAGCGCACTACACCCGTAAAAGTTATTTACATTGTCACCATAATATAGAGGAAATACTCATTTATAAGTGTACTTCGTGTCAGTGCCACTTAATATGGAATTTTTAATCTCTTGAGCTTGCTTTATCTCTTTTCCGAAGGTAAATCCTATAGTATGAATTGGATATGTTGTTCAAATTGAATTTAGCTAGCATTAATTTTATGAATCATTTTCATTTTTTGCTCTAGAAACGAAAATATCTTCTGTCCTCCAGTATTCGTTATGCAACAACTAGGCCCATCAATGTACATAGATATTTTATAGATACAGGAGCACGAACAGTTTCTCCATCGAATAAAAATTTAAGCCAATCGCAATTGGTTAGTGATAAAACTGTACATAATTTATACGAGAGCGGTTGTGAATTTATACATTCGTGTTACTAACAAAGTGACAGTCTCAGATGAAATAGCCAAATACACATACGTGACTTTGTTCTCTAGCATAATAAGATTTCTAATTCGAGTAATTTAGACTTTTAAGCTCCATGTATGCAAAGTCAACACTAACTAATAACAAGCACTTACTAATCAATGTAGCCCATGTTTGCCACCAAAAAAGCAGTTCCTAATCAATACTAAGTAAATATTGGTCACGTGTTTAAATACTTATCTCCATGATATATAAAAAATTAACACAGATAAGTTAGTTTTTAGAAAGGTAAAGTAGCATTTTCAAGGAAAACAAAATCTTACTACAAAATGAAAGAAAGCTTATCATTTAGAACTTAAGAGGAAAGAAATAATATACTATTGGGGAAAGAATAAATAAAGAGAAATGGAAATATTTTGCTTGTTTAAACTACTAAGTTTAGTCCATATAAACATGGATGAATTTAGGAGTGTATTAAAGGAGGTGTTAAATTATTTATATATTTTTTATTTTCATAAATACAGAGAGTTCTACTGGAGCAAGAGATAATGATGATACACCTGCCCAAAATAAAATAGTAGGGTTCTAGAGAATAGAGATGGGAATAAGAAGAAGGGTCTGTAAGGAGAGCCAATAGGATATGAAAAAGTGTCCATGGGTTGATTTTAACGTCATCCCACCCCAGCGCTCAGGCTCAGCCTCAGTGTGCTAACTCTCTCTCTCTCTCCTCCACTCAAACAAAGTCAAACACCAATCGTGGACGGAGGAGCGAGTATCCAGCACGACACACCGTGGGCGCGTGAGGAGCTCCTCTCCCCGTAGATAGCGTTTGACAACTTCAAATCAAAGCCACAAAACGAGACTCTCCCCTGGAACAGTGCCACGTGTCTCGGTGTCGTCCATGTGATACATGGGCAACCTCAAATCACTCAAAAATATCTATGAGAGTTGGTTTAAATCTTAATATCTTTCTGCCGGCGGGGCCCACGCATCGGCTATTGTCCCACACATAAAATATCCAAATGCCGCACACATATATAAACATGAAATTGGGATATTTTTATAGATTTTGGATTTGGATGGGAACGAAGAACAACGGAAGCGAAGTAATACGAACCAAAGAAAAAAAATATAAAAGCTGGTGAAAAAATATCCACCACCAGCACAGCACGAGAACCCAATGGCTTTTTTGCTTTAGATCTTTGGTCGAAAATCAGATCTGATTGCTGACGTGGATCATGTGGGCCAGCAAGTCCAAGTGTCTAGATATTTTCGGTAACCAGGATATTTTCGGAAGCCGTTGGATCCGAGGGCGGTTAACATCCGTGTCTCATCCCACGCCGTTCGATCAGTCCGCTGTTCAACTTAACGGTGTCTCTCTGTCCACCCTTGCTTCCATATATCGCCTTTTTCTTTCTTGCTTTTTATTTTTTCGCCTCCAACCTTCGATACGAGATATTGTGTGCTTGTTCAGAGAGGTTTTGGTTCCGCAGAAGATTCTGAATTCTGATGCTGTAGTGCTATTCCATGGGAGAGGTGGTTATGATGAGTGGAGAGAAGAAGTCAGTGAGAGTGGAGGGTGTGGAGAAGGAAGATAGTGGTGGAAGTGGGAGCAAGGGTGGTGAATTTAAGGGGTTGATGAGGTGGGAGAAGTTCTTGCCCAAGATGATTTTGACGGTGCTATTGGTTGAAGCAGATGATTCCACAAGACAGATTATTGCCGCGCTTCTCAGAAAATGCAACTACAAAGGTAACACCAACTTCTTTTATTGCTTCTTTCCTTTCGTTTCATTAAGATGGTTTTGTTTTAGTTCTTTGTTCCTTCTATTTTGTGAATTCTGGCTTGTGTTTGTTTTAAATTTTTTATTTTTTGTATTCTTTCCACTCGACCTGGATATGGGAACTTGCATGCTTCTTTTATGGTCAAGGTTATATAATTTTCACTTTTTTTATTTTAAACTTGCACTTGTTTGTTTGCACTATGTTAGTCTCTCTGCCCAATTTCCTATTTTGTGGTTTGCTGCTAAGTTGTTTACTTTAATATAAAGCATGTGTAGGTTAGGTCCGATTGTTCTGCTTTTTCCTCTGTCACTCTTCTGATTTTGAAGGATGAAACCGTGAATTTGATTGATTGTAAGCATTAACTTCTTTTCTGGGGTCATTTTGAAAAGAACCAAAATTCTGGATTCGATATGGAACCATTTAGTATTTCTCTATTGATTCTCATCCCATCAAAATACTTTCTATTCAGATTTTTTTCCATATCTAGAATCACTTTAAGCTATTAGTAAATCCAAGACTTCTGAGTCCCAATTTGAGAAAGGACTGACATATGATCTTTGGTATTGTAAAGTGTGCCAGCAGTCTAAAATCTTATAAGAAGTTAATATTGAAAAGAAAAATAAATTAGGGAAAGAAGTGAAAAATTGAGCGCACAAACATGAGCCTTTTGTTTATTTTATATAGTTTTAGTAAATTTTATTTTTTAAAGAAATTATCTATTTTCTTACAGTTTATGTGATGGGGATTTGGGTTCAATGAAAGTCTAAGGATCTAATGGCTCCTAGTCTGGAAACTACATACTTATATGATAGTGATACAATTATTTTCTTACGTGATATGATTATTTTCAGTTGTCTATTTGCCATAAAGAGTTTCTATTATTGACCTTTGTTCTTGTTTGAAATTTTTAATGATAGAATATTAAGTACTTGAAACTAATTTACACAATATTAGAACTTCAAAATAATTTTGTTCATCTGCTTTGAGCAGTGGCTGCTGTTCCTGATGGCTTGAAGGCATGGGAATTACTCAAGGGAAGACCGCACGATGTTGATCTAATTCTGACAGAAGTGGATTTGCCGTCCATATCTGGCTATGCACTTCTCACATTAATTATGGAGCACGATATTTGCAAAAATATCCCTGTTATAAGTATGATATCAAATATAGATGTTTTAGCTGTTATGGAATTTTCCAGCTTTGTTAATAATACCACGAGTAACTGATCTGCATTCTTTTTAATGCTTTTCAGTGATGTCTTCCCAAGATTCAATTAGCACAGTATACAAATGCATGTTGAGAGGTGCTGCTGATTATCTTGTTAAGCCTATTAGAAAAAATGAACTGAGGAACTTGTGGCAACATGTTTGGAGAAGACAATCCGTAGGACTTCTATTCATTCATTTTTCAGTTCTTTTTTCTTTTTTTCTTTTTACTTAAATACTCAGTTATTAATATATTGTTGACAACTGATTGAATTTTAATTTATTATTCATTTTCTTTGTCAGTCAACTACTGGGATTAATGGCCCCCAAGATGAGAGTGTTGCACAACAGAAGGACGAAGCCACTGCAGAAAATAATGCTGCTAGTAATCATTCAAGTGGTGATGCTGCTTGCATTCAGAGAAATATAGAATTAATTGAGAAAGGAAGTGATGCACAGGTTAGTTTTCCAGACCTATAAATTATTATTTATTTTTATATTATTGCAGTTATTTAAAGACATATGTGGCAAAGGACAAAGAACAACGCAATCAAGTACATTGGGTATATCACCTGACTACCAGGGGCTGTAGAGCTTCAATGGAATAATCTAATTATCATTCTATTTCCTTTTGTTGGTTAATTCATTGCAAATGAGAATGTTTCTTCTAAGATTCTTGGATAATATGATACTATATTCGTAATAGTCTCCAATGTTGACTCTTTTGCATTCTAATCTCTGTTAAGCTCAGAAATTCTATCATATCAATGTCTGAAATTGTCCACCAGTTATTTCCTATGTAATTTTTCTTTTAAACTGCTTTGGAGTTTGGAATATTACCAAAGTACCAAACCTTGTCACCTTTTGGAATGGCAGCAGTCCTCCAAAAATCTTCATTTAGTCAATATACTTCAAATGCATAATGTTTGCCAATAGATATTTATGTATCTTTATAAACCTCTTATAGTTAAAAGAAATTTGCTTTCAATTTGGGTTGTCTATATGAAGTTTTCATGTAGAGACTAAATGATTGCTTTCTGTTGCAGAGCTCTTGTACGAAGCCTGACTGTGAAGCTGAGAGTGGCCCTGTCGATAACATGCATGAATTTTCTCTGCTGAAATGTGGGGAACCATATCCAAGTGGAACAGAGACACAACAGGTTGAAACAAGCGTTTGCTTAGGCCAGACATTAAAGATGCATGACAGTCATGCTGGAGGTAAGTTTCTGCTTTTTTACTTATACAGTTACTTGATAAGGAAGAATATCTAGAATTTAACCAAACTTGTCTTTTTTTTAGGATTAAATGTGAGTATCCTCAAAAATGGTGAGGCAAGCACAACTAATGGCAAGGATACTGATACAGAGCATTTTGGGAATGCTAGCATCAGTGGTGAGGCTCATGACAATCACTATGTTCAAATTAACTCTTCCAAGGAAGCTATGGACTTGATTGGAGCATTTCATACTCATCCAAACTGCACCCTTAATTGCGCTGGCAACTTTGACCATTCTCCTCAATTGGATCTTTCTTTGAGAAGATCTTGTCCCGGAAGCTTTGAGAATGACCTCACTGAAGAAAGGCACACCCTGATGCATTCTAATGCTTCAGCTTTCAAGCGGTAAATGCTAAAACCCTTGTTATTCTTATTTTAAAATTTTTTGAAGTTGCTTCTAGTTCCCATTATCTGGTAGAAATCAGTTGGTTTCTTGTATTTCTCTGCACATCTTCCTTATTTAATTAATTTACTATAAAGGAATTCAAGGGATGCAATGCCTTAAACAAACTAACTAGTGTGGAAATATTCTCAGAACTATGTAAACATTTTCATTTTTGATAGCTAAATTTTACGTAGTTTGATTTGTATCCTTTTTAGGATGGGGAAGAAACGGTAACTGCCTTGCTGAATTTCTGTATTTCTATATGCTTGTCATTGAAATGGATTTTCATGCAGGTATACTAACAGGCAATTGCATATCTCGACGCCTGCAGTGTTTGTTAACTCCTCTGATCAACAAAGAGAACAGATAACAAATTGTGAGAAAAACATCTCACACATCACTACTGGCAGCAACTCAGATAGTTCAACACCTAGTATGCAAAGATGTATCGTGTCCCCAACTACAGTCCAATCAAAAGAATCTGAACTTGCAACCTCGCACTCCCAGCAAGGACATTCTCTCCCAATTCCAGTAAAGGGTGTAAGGTTCAATGATCTATGCACAGCCTATGGTTCTACACTTCCATCAGTGTTTCGTACACAGTCAGGTCCACCAGCAATGCCAAGTCCAAATTCAGTTGTGCTCCTTGAACCAAACTTTCAAGTAAATGCATTTTATCCGTCAAATATGAAAGAGAGTAGTTCAGAGCAGCTTTATGAATCTTGTGGTCCAAATGGAAACACCACCCAAAATCACATTGTGTACACACAGGAGCACAAATCAGAACATGCAGAAGATCGAGGACATATCTCTCCTACAACTGATCAAAGCGTGTCAAGTAGTTTCTGCAATGGAAATGCAAGCCATCTTAACAGCATTGGTTATGGAAGCAACTGTGGAAGTAGCAGCAATGTTGATCAAGTTAACACTGTCTGGGCAGCTTCAGAGGGCAAGCATGAAGACCTCACAAACAATGCAAACTCTCATCGATCTATCCAAAGAGAAGCAGCTCTAAACAAATTCCGCTTGAAAAGGAAAGAGAGATGCTATGAGAAGAAGGTTCGCCACTATCAGTATAACTTTATATCATACAATTGACTATCATTGTTTCAAAAGATGCTAACTTTTTTCTTATACTTCTTAACAGGTTCGATATGAGAGCAGAAAAAAACTAGCAGAGCAGCGTCCCAGAGTTAAAGGACAATTTGTTCGTCAAGTGCATCCTGATCCTCTTGTTGCAGAAAAATATGGCAATGAATATGATCATTCACAGGTTTCTGACTCACTGGAGAGGAAAGCATGAATTCCTTAGAGTATATAGTTGCTTCAAAATTTTGTTTTCCTGAATCCTTAAATGCCAGAAGCACTTGATCTGTATATGCTTTCTAAAACCGTTTTCCTCATTTGCACTTTCTGTAGATCGTGATATATAATATACCTGATGTATTATATCATTGTAATTTTACAGTCTTATAGGGATCTTCGTGCATCATTATTTATTTATTTATTTATTTATAAGGAGTTGTTTTCTTACAACTTACAAGTTACAAGGACTGACTGATTTATCTTGTAGGAGTTTTTACATAGTACCATAGCATTATGATTTTTTATAATAACTGCCACTACCAGTTAACTTTTATATTTTATTCAAAATTTGCACCTTTATTTTAAAAAAAATCCATTTACCTTAAGGTGGTTGCAGGTTTAGCCATCAAACTTTTCTTAAAGAGAGCATTTGAAAGAGTTTCGAAAGTGATTCCCGTCCCACCACCACCACCCATATTCCTTCCCCACAAAAGGCACAAAAGGAGAATTGAAAAATGAAAAAAGAAGTAAGATTGATTTCCATTGGAAGCTGCATGATATCAGGACGCCATCTACCTTTTTAAGGCTTTGCTATGTTATTTCGAAGTTTGTGGCCAACTTTTTAATGTAATTCAAAATAATTATTTATCCATATTATAAAAACACTCTATTAATAATTTTTAAGTTTTTAATAGAGCCAAAATGAAATTCTAAGCTTTCTTATTACTAGTTTTGAAACTTTGTGTAAATTTTTTATTTTACTTTTCGAAGTCACCAAATTGATAATAAAGGCTTGAAATTAGCTGTATTGAGAATCATGGAGAGAAAAAAGTATCACTGTAAAATTCGTTTTGATTAAAATGGATTTAAGTTATTTATCAGAAAAAGAAATTGTAACTTCTAAAAATTGATGGAGTGTAATTTAATCATATATTATTTTAAAAATAGGCCTTTTCAAGAAAAATAATATTTAAACAAAAAATATGTTTCAAGAATTTAAAAAAGATTGGATAAGTTATTTTATAATATAAAAAAGCTTAATAATACTCTCTTTTTTTAAGTTAGAAAAGGTAGGTTTGTGATTTTCTTTAAAAATGTCATGAAAATTTTAATCATATGTTATTGGAAAATATTTTTTTTCTAAGATTTATCCAAACACACTTTTTCTATGGATACAAAGAAGTAAAACAAAAGGCAGAGCTTAAAAACAATTCCTTTTCACATGCTATTACCGGAGTTCGGATCCTTGTCACCTGAATTTTGAATTGCGTAGTTGCCTTCAAGAATTGCAGGTAGCACTAAAACATTTCCATTCTCTATTAAGTTTGTGAATAAAAATTGAGAAGAAATGTATGTAGACAGAAACAGAATACATACTTCAGAAATGGACAAAAGCTAGTAGCCAAATCCATATACTCCATCAGGGGACCCTTTGTTATTCTGGAAATAATAATGCCAAAGGTTGTCTAAAGTTTAAACAACTCAGTCCCCCACCATCCCCTTTCCTTGCTTGTACTTCCCAACAACCAAATTTGAAGATGAATAGATGATTCACTTTATTTAGTGCTTTAGCAACACATACAGTTAGCCTATTTGATTGGTTTATCAGGTTTGTTTTATTGCTAGAGATTTGCACTTAATATACAGTTGTTCCAAGAACCAACATAATCACTAAGCTATGTTAGTATAATAAGGAGCAAGTATTGAGGTCTCAAGTTTAAGTTTTGAATAAAAAAAAGAAGCTATGGGAGAATTTTGTCCTATAAGTGAATTCGTCCAAATTAATTCAAATTGGAGTCAAGATCCAAAATAATTTCTAAATACAGAAAATGAAAGGAAAAAAGAAGAAAAAACCCAACATAATATAGAGGTGCGGAAGTTGTGTTTTATCTCCCAATAAAACTAAGCAAAATATTGTCTGTCCCTTAAATAATCTGAACATAATAATGGGAGTCGTTATGGTCCATGAGCAAAGACATAACCAAAAGAAATTGAGAAACAGCTGAGAAGAGGAGAAACAACTAGGCCATGGGGCCATCGATTTCTATTGATTGAAGGGATCAGTACTCAATAATAACTGAAAAAGGAACTTCTAATGTCAAACGTCTTTGCGGTAGTATCTAAACTCCTAGCTAGAACGGTCCTAAATGGGCAAATGACAGAAAATTAATGCAATCAAATGGTCCACCATCACCATGTATTGATATGAATGATGGAACTTCACTTGGTAATCCTTTACTTAATTAATTATTTATTTGGTTAATCAACTACTTAAAAGTTTATCAAGACTATTCATATCAATCAAACAAATGAAACGATGAAAACCCAGGCTGGGCCATTAACTAG
This sequence comes from Glycine tomentella, assembly GCA_007407185.1. NCBI lineage: Eukaryota > Viridiplantae > Streptophyta > Magnoliopsida > Fabales > Fabaceae > Glycine > Glycine tomentella. The sequence goes on from PYAF01000301.1 coordinate 498,948, forward strand.
AAAATCATCACAGCCACAAGTCTCAGTAATCTTCTGAATAATATACATCACACTATGCAGCTAGGATGATATAGTTTCAAATGGGTACAAGCAAGAGAACATGCCACTAGGCCAATTGTACCATATCTCCAATCATGAACAAAGGCTATTTGGGCTATATCCTCTACGTCTCTTTTAAAAAAAAGCATTGCTTTTGCCTTTCTTTTCTAATCACTCATTATTGCTTAAAGAGTTAAACCGTATCACCGTATCCTCTTCCTTCAATCATCGTGGCAGTATCATATTGTATATTGTGTATACAATATACTATATAGTATCATTTAAATTTGCAATTCCCAAAATATCGTTATCTAAGCTATCACAGGGCAATAGGGCATCCATTATATGTGACACTGGAGACGTGAGGACCTGGGGCCCACTGAATTATGGTGCCACGTGTCTCACTTCTGTGATTACAGCTGGTAATCACCACCACATACCAGTGACGTGCACCTCATGCGGATTATTGGCTTCCTCTTTACCATGCTACTACTATTGTTGCTTGTTCCTTGGTCTTGTAACTACAAAACTTTTTAATGTCTAAGAAAGCAAGCAATACAAAAAACAACTTCAAGATAATACGTTTACTTGGAAGTTTTGATTGGTAATGTTGCCTAGAAAAGTAGAACACTTTTAATTCAGAGCTAATTCAAGTTAACGCCATTTTATCGAATACTTGATGGTCATTAAATATCAAAGTTCATATGAATTATAAGGTAGGTTGAAACTTCAATTCAGCTTGCACTTTTTTTTTTTTTTTGGCTTAAATTGCTTAAACAAAAGTTTTTGTCTGAAATAGATCTTTTGAAAAAAGTAAGCTACTGCGGACCCAATTGCGCCAAAAAGAACAGGTTGCATTGGGGACAGTTATTGCCACAAATTTGGTTCTTAGCGTTCAATCATCACATTACACAAAAGGGTGAAAACGACCAAAGCGGTTTAAGGCCTTAAAAAAGGAAGTATAGAAGTACTGTGGAAACAACCGTAAATACCTATTACATTAACACAACTAGGTTACATTATAGGCTTTCTACAGTAAATTGTGAACTTTTTGCTGCTCTTAAACCTTTGAACTATGAGCGTAGAACGTGCACATTTTGTTTTCCGGGGAAAAGGCTAAAGCTTTGCGTTGTACAACTGAAATTTCGCTTCTCAATTCCTTACAAAAAAAGATTTTGATTAAAAATCATGTGGTATGGAAAAGTGACGGAGAATGGTGCAGTGTCGTTCAGCTGCACCAAATTACACGTTCAAAATAAAGCATTCTATGTGTCCCAAAGTGCATACATATTCAAGGAGCGTTTAATTATATGGGTTTTTTTTTTATTACATGCATGTTATATTTTTAACTAAATATATATTGGAAAAAGTAAAATAAAAAGTATATGTTAGAATATGCGTTTTTCACTTTTTTTATAGTTATACTGAAGAAGAGTAAATAGTACTATGCTATACGAATTGAGGTATAGAAAATTATATTTACTAACATTATTATTCTTTTAAAATAGAAAGTGAACAAGTGTATGATTCAGAAGCCTAAAGTTATGTTATTTTTAAGCAAAAGGTTATAGTTAAATTTAATTTACCCATGCTAATAAGACGCGTGTGCGTCTGTGCCATGCCAGAATTTCCCTACAAAATATCAAGCAATTTTCCAGAAGCTTACGAATTTAATATCTGATACTAGTAATTATTAAAATACCGGTGTGCTTAGAATATTAGTTAAAAAAATACATATTTATCATAAAAATTATGAAAAAAATGTAAAAAAAAAAGAGTCATAAATAACAAAATTATGTTTTATAAAATCATTTAATTTCTTGACCAATAACTAATCACCACAATTGGGGAAGCTTAATTAGTGCTACCAGTCAAAAGCATGCTACAGACATAATAATTGTTACTTTCTGCTCTCTTTATAAACCAACCCGACCCCTCTTCTTCCTTAACGTTGTAAACATCCCTTCTTTCAACTTTCAACTCTCTCTGTCTCTCTCCCTCTTTCTCTCACAAATGTCTAAAATCACAATAACCTCTCCAAAACACTGTGCTGATAAAGGACTTAAAATCAAGAAGAACTACAAGAAGATCTACTTCACTTTCTCAGCATTTTTCACCACAATCCTACTACTAATACTTCTTATATGGCTCATCCTCCACCCTGCAAAGCCTCAATTCTCCCTCAAAGAAGTTGACATCTACCAACTAAACCTCTCAGGCCCAAACCTCAACTCCTCCATCCAACTCACCCTCCTCTCCAAAAACCCAAACCAGAAAGTTGGCATTTACTACGACGAGATTCAACTCTATGCAACCTACAAGGGCCAACAAGTTACCGGTGATACCCCTGTGCCACCCTTCTATCAAGGCCAAGAAGAGAGTAATCTCATAACAGCATCTTTGGTGGGAAATGCTTTACCCGTGGCTCCATCTCTTGGTTATGAACTTGGTCGTGATCAAATTGTTGGAAGACTAGTTTTGAATCTCAAAGCCAATGGAAAGCTTCGTTGGAAAGTGGGAACATGGGTCTCTGGACGTTACAGGTTCAATGTTAATTGTGTTGCTATCAATGCCTTTGGACCCTCTATTCCTGCAGGTCCTCTCACTTCAAAGCAAGGGGCTCAGTGTTCTACCACACTTTAAACTCAGCATGATCTTCTTGCTAATTAACAACTTCAACATATAAATGATATATATATATATATATATATATATATATATATATATATAATCTACTATTCATATATCACGGCGAGTTCTATTCAAGTTTTCTTGTTTGTAGATTTTGTTGGTTGGCTTTGTATTGAAGCGTATTTTGCAGCCACTATAAGTGATTTGTAAATAATGAAATATATGTGAATGATAGGACAAAAAGTTACACTTTGTGAGGGAAAATGAAAAGAGGGTGCGTATTAGATGGTTAATACATAATCTTATCTCTTTGCTTTTAGTTTCATCTCTTTCTCTTTATTTTATTTTTCTCTCCCACTATCTATTGAAATTTGTTTTGCTCTACACGTGATGGTAGAAATTAGAAATGAAAAGGAGTTGATTGTTGGATTTCATGGCATCTCTCTTGCGGCTTTTGGGAGTGGATGCATGAGTAGATATTGGGGTCACCTTTGTTTCTTTGGTTATTTTGTGGATACGAAGGAAGAAAAAAAAACTTTGATCCAAGAATCTATAGACATGATTCGGAAAAGAGAGAGTGAAAGAAAAGGGAGGAAATTGGTAGCTTTCTTTGTAGAATCTGCAGATTTTACATGTCAATTCATTTCCTTTAAGAATCATTGTATGGTATACTTCAATCACACTTTTGGCAAACCATGAATCAGCTTACATTTTTCTACTGTCTTTTTTTAGCAATACCAAAGAGATGATACTGGCCATGCATGTCTCAAACGAATATACCAGGGGATGCTAAATCTGGGATTGATAGTTAAACAATTTTCCTCTTTTGATTTTCAGCATTTTCTCGCCATTGATTACCAAGAGCTACTCTTTCATCTATGCGACTATGCCAGCATTTTCGGAATTCGTAGTTACATGCATATTCCGAAGCTGCCATTTGAAAATTTTGTACTTAACCATTTGTCCCATGAATACTGATTAGATATTCATATAACTAAGTCAAAAGGTTTGTGTAGTTGTTGTTGGGTACTTTATAAGTATTTATTTAAATAAAGACTCCACGTTGATTATATTAGGTGTTTTGAAAATCAAAAACTTCATTAGTGAAGAAACTTGACTTGTTCTATTAAATTTACTTAGTGAAATTATCTCAGGTAACAAGGCATTACTCCCTTTTATTGTAAAGGTACTCTTCTTCCAGGAATTCAGTTCTTCTCACTTGCTTCTAATTTTTTTCTTCTTTCACTTCATCTCCGAAATTAAGTTAACAAATATTATATTTCTGTAGCTTTTGTTATTTGTGTTCATCTTAAGAAAGTTTTGTATTTTGAGAAATTTTTTCAATCTAAAAATTGGTATTATGAAGGGAATTAATCTTTGAAAATTGCACCATTACACTTCTAGTATTTGGAATATGTGTTATTATTGACAGCTAATGACTTACCGAACAGATGCATGAAGTGCAAACCTACAAAAGTTAAAGCAGCTAGTTTGGTAATTAGTTTTAAATCAGATTGTTTCTCTTAAGTCTCATCATATTACTCTTCTAATATAAAACTATAGTGGCTCAAATATTGTAAAGTCAGATAGCTTTTTCAGGATTATAAAAGCCAAAAATCTCTACCTACCGGTCCCTACAATTGGACCTGATATTAACGTGAAAATGGCAGGGTAAACAAAGAAACTTGACAATAGCAAGCACTTCCACCCACCATCCCAAATTCCCAAGTCCCAAAAGATATATGTATAAAGCAATTTAAAAGTTCCCAATTTTAATTGGTCTAATCAAGGTGATCCAAAATGCAGATGCCAGTCTTCAAAATGAGGAAGCCCTCTTCCACATTGAGTAAAATTGTAAAAAGTAGTAACAATTCAAACAAGCATTATAGCAAATACTTGTCCCACTTAGGATCTTTGTTAAACAAAGTCAGTCAACACGGAAACCTACCTCAACAGAAATTCTTTAAAAAAGGTAACTTTAAACTCGTCTACCTTGAGAAATTATAATGTCTTCAAGAAACATTATTTAGACCATGCATGTGGCACAAGCTATTCCATTGTTTATTTGAGAGGAAAGAAAATATAATTAAGTAGAAACAAATTGAATTTTTAATCAAAAAACTTTTTTATTTTTTTATAAAAACTTCTCTTTTTTCATTTTATTTTCCCTTCAATAATACAATTTTTTTATAACTAGTCATATGTTTTGTCTTCTTTATTTTATTTTTCTTTTCATCTAAATAGACCATTAGTGCATCATTTTTTAACATTACCTCTTCCTTGCTGCAAATCTGTATGTAAACTAAGTGTGAGATGCGGTTTTTTAAAAAAATCAAAGTGAAAAAAAAAATGTCACACTGTCCAGCAACAATACATGCAAAGCTGCTGAACAGTTTATATATATTGATTACACGAAAATTGGAGTCTAAATTGAAAGTAATGCGAAACAAATATTACACTTTGCGAAACACTGATCTATTAAGCAAGAATAATTAAAAATATAGTCCTCGACTCTTGTTTGTGAGTGGACATATGTAATGTTTGGTCAATCAAAGGTGTAATTTTTTAATTATATATAAGGATTAAATGAACATTAATATAATGCCCGCTTGATTTAACGAGGAGTTGGATAAAATTAGTTTTGAAAAATCTTGAGAAAATTATACGACTAGAACATATGTTTTTTTTATTTTTTTAGAAAGTATGAAAATTGTTTTTTCTGGATAAAACAAAAAATACTGTAACATAACTTAGGTTTAAATGTTGATTATAAATGATACTGAAGTTCTATCAAACTTGACCTAAAAAAAGGTGTACCTTGACGTTGAGGCAAGAGGTGACCCAATAATTGCTTGTTGATTTCTTTGTTGAGGACAAGCAATTTCGAAGTGCTGCTGGGGCTAATTAGTTTGATACTTCACGTTTGAAAAATCGACGTGCAAGGCCTTTTATTTATGGACATGAAAGTCGCTTCCAAATGTTAGGCAACACGTTGGTTAGTGAATAACCCCGAAAATTCAACTTCGTTTGCTTGAATACCGAGTACTTTTTCAAGGCATCCATCAATTTGTCAAAAAGTTGTGTACATATTATTAGTCTATTACATATCTACAGCTTGCTTCTACCATCTCCAACTCCAAATCCCTACTCATCCATTATTAGTATATACGCAAATGAGTAGGGTACTCATCAATCAGAACTTCGGAAGTAGACCTTTTTTATCTGTGAATTTCGGAAGCAGACTTAGTGGTTAAGCATAGGGCATCACCTCCTAAAAGAACTGTTAAATCTAGAAACGATGCTAGTATTAATTTATGATGCAAATTTATTTTAAGAAACGAAAAAAAAAAACTGGGACCTCATGATGAAGGAATTTTGAACAGTTTAAACACATTTTATTAGCAAAACTAAGGAATAATAGGTCATTTGATTCATGTGATGACACAATTTTGATAATATATATATATATATATATATACATAATTGAGTGGTTTTGGACGTTTGATATATATACTCTCCTAACATTTTTTTTTCTTTTCATTCGGACGACTTTAAACACCTTGTTAAAGGAAATCAAATTTCTTCAACTTGAACCAATATGCGTTATTAACTGAGTTTTCTTTTCCTTTACTAAACTTTTGTGCCCACGGTATTTTTGTCTTTATTAATCAATTACGTATTCCCAACTGCAAGCACCTTATATACAGAATTAGGGTGCAGATGATTCACAGCTATATGATTATAGCCAACCTCCGTAATACACTTTAATTGTTCCCAAAGGTGTGGGCTAATTCCAAAATCCTATTAGCAGTGTGTATGTCCCAAATTGAATCCCATATGTGGGTTGGGTAATTTTGATAGAAAATGTGTTGGACCCATTACTAATTGGCCCAAGCCCATCTTAGGCTCGGCTTACACGCTGGCCTTGAACAAAGTGTTGTTAAACAATAGACACTACTCACAAGAGGATATTATATCGAGTCCAGCATATGGAGTTACATGACTAGTTTTAATTATCTTTTAAAAAAAAATTGACTAGTTTTAATTCAAAATGTTAGATATTAGTGTGGTTGATTCATGTTTGTGCTATGGGTGGATGATCAAGCAATAATAGATTCTACTTATGTCTTCTCCAAAATTAATACACAAGCGCATCTATTTCAATATAATAGTTGTATTTTGTATCTTCTTCAGTTCTTTGGCTTGAACGTCTGTGAACCTGTTATTAAATGTGACTAGTAAGTGATAGAGGATTGGAGTTTGGAGGTCTGCTACGAACAACTTTTATAGCAAGCATTAACCTTTTAACTATGTAATGATTATATTTAGTTTATGATAATTAAGAGTTTGTAACCTTTTTATTTAAGGTAATTAAGAGCATATATAATTATAATGAAAGAATAGTATGAGATATTAAAATTAACAAACATCACATGATAAAGTGAAATGAGAAGCGATACCTCAACAGAAATACTAACCTGAAAAAATTATAATGCAATGAACATCTGACGTTTCAGTTTTAATAGACTAAAAATAAATTTCAAACTGAATGATCAGTAACTTGGTAGTTCTGAGATGCTGACAGTATAAATGTAGATGCATAGGGAGAGGAATCTACTCTTTGATAATAATAGTGTGCAATGGCCGCATTCACTCTAACATGGCAACTGGCCAAATGTGCTGGAATAGGGATAGGTCATCCTCACCAAATTCTTCGAAATTTGTACCCGTGATTGACTCAGACAAATAGAAGAGTTATATTCGTTATTTCATATAATAAGAGCCACATTTTGTTGGGTAAGGAGAGAATGACATGCTTCATCCTTGTTAAACACGCCCTTAGCTTTTATAAATTCATTCACGATATGATGTTGTGGCCGAATAGAATTTCCGTCTCATACACTTCTTTTTCAATCAAGGTTCCAGCCAATAAAGAATAAAACGCATTGAAATCCTCTGATGGAGAAAGAAGACAGAGAAGCATCACAAATCCCAACACACCCTCAAAGCCATTAGTAACAAAACTTATCCCACTACAAACATGAACATGTTTGGATAAATTTTTTTAGAAACATTTTTAAAAGAAGAAAATAAGAAAGAAAAAATGAGATAAGTTTTTCCAAAAATAATAATAAATTTTTCATTAACTAATTTTTAGAAGCTCACCAATATAACTTCTCTAAAAGATGAGATGACATCTACTAATGAGCTAATGAAATACTCATTTTAGTTTATGAAAAAATTTATTTCATTTTTTTCTTCTTATTTTCTTCATCTAAAAGTGTTTCTAGAGAAGCTTACATTCAATCAGATTCGTAGACTTCACTTCTATTTTAAAACTCTTGTCAAATTGAATAATTGGCATTCAAGAAAGAAACTCCAATTTAGGGCTTCACTTCATTATACACCCAACCACCAAGTCAAAATTTGCCAATACATATATGTGTTAGGAAATATAGAGACCCTAATCGGATTGGGAAGCTAAGTTGTCCAGTATCACAATTCAGAAGCAAAAGCCAGAATGCAAAACAGTGAAGTAAAAGAGAATCACGAAATGCCATAGTTACAACAAATTCTATACTGGTGCTTTATTGACATCAAGTACAAGAAGTAGCAACTTCACTCTAATAATTGCCCCCACCTTATTACCTCAAATATATATAATACAAGTAAAAAAAATGTTGGTAATGGTATCAATATTTCATATCCATAATAAAAACTTTCAATATAACCCAGAAAAAAAAAATGTCAGCTTAAACTCACTATAAAAAATAAAAATAAAAACAAGTTTGATATGAATCAAGTGTTGATGGAATCAGCACTAACCCAAGTCCAATAATGCTTCTTAACAGAAACAGCTTCATCCGCAACAATTTTGTCTTGAAAAACCCCTCCATACTCATCGACCTCGTAGGTGGAAAAATCCCCCTCGGACAAACCCTCCACGGTGGCACTGAGCGTGTGCAAAACGTAGCAGCCGGGCAAACCCGGGTACGAACCGGAATCCCGTTCCTCAACCCTCATCTCATACGAATTGGGATCAATGGTAACAATGTCATCGATTTCAAAATTCGCAGCTCCGAATCCGCCGCCAATAGCGGACCCTAGCTCCTCCATAATCCCTCTGACGGCGGCGGATTCGGGGTCCTCGTTGGGCTTCATCTTCTCCGACAGGGGCCTCCCGCGTTTCCTGACGTTGCCGTCCGACAACTCTTGGTGCGATTCTACAAGGATCTTGCCGTGTTTTCCGGTGACGCGGACGAGGACGACGTGGACGGTTCGTACCGGAGGGGTGGAGTCAGCGAGGGAGGTTTCTCCCTGGGAGAGCTCGAGCCAGAGGTTGTGCACGTTCTTGGTGCCCGACTTCACGCCCCACGAGGCGAACGATTCGGAAGGGAGCCGCGGCTTCAGCCACTCCGAGAGCGACTGGGGGGAGGCGAAGCTGTGGCGGCGCGGAGGGAGGAGGGTGTTGTTGAGGTTGTTGTTTTTCGAGGATTTCGACGTTGTTGTGTTGGTGAGGGACATGGCGGGGATTTTGAGGAAGCGACGTGGGAAGGAGCAGCGGGTGGAGCCGCCGATGTGGAGCTTCGGGGAAGAGACTAGGAAGCAGACGGAGAGGGCCGTGAGGAGGAGATCCGGCAGGGAGGGGAGGGTCGTCTGCGGCGGCGGCGGGTACATCTCAACGGGCGGAGCGATGATGATGCGGCGTGTGGGGGGTGCGTGTGTTGATGGAAAGGTCCATTCTTGGAAAAATAAATACGAGGTCGGGGATGGGTTTGTAAAATTGTGTTTTCGGATTAGATATTCATATTCTCCTCTCCTGCGCTTTTATATTCTTTCTGTTTTTACTTCTGCTGCCTTCCTCTTCATAACTAATGCGTTCCTTCATTCACTGTGGTCCCACTTTTTGCTTTACTAGGCCTGCATCTTTCATAGGCCCAATAATATTATGGCCTTCTGCACTTCCTCTCTTTTTTGTTTTTTTTTTTTCTCTCTTAAACTTCCCACCTCATTGTTTATTATTATGGTAGGCATGAGTCAAACTTCTCAGTTAACATTTCAATGGCTAATAATATTACACAGTTACTTATTATGTATAGTGGGAGAAAGTGTATCTTTGAAAGAAAAAAAAAACATATAAAGTGATTGGCTTTACTTTGTTTATCATCATTTTTTTTTTCTATAATGTTTACTCATTATGTAGTAGTTTGTTTGTCATATACTTTGTATATCACTTAAATGAAGACACCACAAAATAGTTAAAAGAAAATATTGACACGGAGGATAATAATAAACGTCATCCTTTTCGAGTTAATTTTCTTGTCTTTTTCGGTTTGAATCCATAGTATAATCTAAGTCAAGTCAATTGATTTCATTATTTAATATTAGCTTACTAAGATGACTTGGACGAAGAAAGGAAAGAAAATACAATAGCTTAGTTTATAGTAGTCCACTCAGATCGTGTAATAAATAATAGCTAAATATATCCCTCTTGGCATGTCATGTTTTCTTTTTGCTTCTGTTGATTAGGCAAGCTATTTATGCTAAACAGTAATATAAGTATCGTGGTTGTGTATTTTTCCTTTGATGGAAGACTATACTTGCTTCATATACATTCTTCTTGTTTTGTCGCTTTCTCCGAAAGCTTTGATGCTATCAAAGCTCTTTATATATTCTACACAAAAATGGCAAGGAATTTGCATTCGTTGAATTCGAATCAACGGCTAGGTTATAATACAAGTGGAGCATCCCACCAGTTTGTATTATGTGCATCGAACAAGAATCCTACTGCAATTGTGGTTTCACCAACATTGAGTGGAGAACCTATCGTACTTGGGGTAACATGGATGAAGCAAGCGTTGATTTCAAAGAATAAATATAGATTCATTGTTGACACGATTCAAGTCCCAAATGTGGGGGATCCAAGCTATCAATCATGAGAGAGAAGCAACAATCTCATCCATTCCTGAATCCTTGACACGTTATTACCTTCTATTGCTCAAAGTGTTGTTTATATAAAAATATAAATAAAAGTAAAATGCTTTCATGTCTGGAATGATTTGAAAGAAAGATTTTCTCAAGGAGATCTCTTTCCAATTGCTGCGTTACAAGAATAATTACATGGTTTAAGCCAGGAGCATAATCTATTTCAGAGTAATTTTCTGAAATGAAGAGAATGTGGGAGGAATTGGAACTCTTAAAAGTCAATGTCTCATTGTACATGTCCAGTAATTTGTGCGTGTATGAGAAATGCTAAGATCCTTTGCCAACAAGACTATATTATTCGTTTTCTAATATTGAATAGTGCTCTTTAATGATATTCCTTTACACAGCGTTAACATTAATATTGCAAGCCAATTTGAAGGGTGTGCTAAACAGCAGGTATAAAGCTCTACTTAAAACCACTAAGAATTGAGTTTAAAGCCATCATGACTAAAAGTTTAAGATATGTGACTAACTCATGCAAACCAAAAGATTTTACAGGTATGATCAAAACATAAATGTTGAAGACTAGGGCAAGTGGCTTAAACACTAACATAAAAGATCAAACAGGAGAGGAAGAAGAGTGCATATATGGCGGGAAGTAAGTTAGAAAACACATAATTGTAAATTGTTATATAGGTAAGTCCTGAACAAGTGGCATATTCTTAATGAGACAATGAGTTATCGGCCGAGTTTGAAAGCTAACATGCAATTGCCAAAGTCAATCTTCAATTAACACTTAGTTCAAAAATATGGTGAGCTTATAGTGGTCTAGGAATATCGTATTCTCAGAATTCAGAATTGAGATTAACACTAACAATAAAGGCTATGCTTGGACAAATAAATGCTTAGCAAGGAAGCTCTAAGCTATAACAAACAAAGGCATTAGTCATGGAGCTAAGCGCGAAAGCATATGGTCAAAAGTCAAAAATACAGATCCATACATATCAGAAGTAGGGTGTTTAATAACAATCAAATGGGAATACATACACTGAACATTTTACAACTATAATCTGGACATGTGATTTCTCATGTTTACTAAGAAACTATAGTTATGGCTTCCACATCAACAGACATGGAATCTTACTCCTCAACAGGTTTAAAAATATATACATGTATTTAAAAACTATCTTCAACAGACAAATTGATCATCAATTTCGCTACAAGTAAAACATGAGGAGGGCAAAGTAATTTGCAGTCACCAACTACAATAGTATTATATATAGTACTAACTCACTCACTCTCATACACAAGCCACAAGAACTAAGAAGTTGCAGCATCCGCGAAAGAAGTCCTATCTATCCCACAATCAAGTTTGAGTAACTAGAATTGTGTTTATTCTCGCTTGACTCACCTCAAACCTTCAAAAGCTTCATCTTGTTGGCAAAAGCAATGGCAATCCATTCGGGCTGCAGGGCAGACCACTGCAGCTGGTTAATTTCACGGCCAGCAGAATACATAAACACGGGATCAACCCCAGTGGGAGAAGGCAGAGTGGGCAAATCCCAAATAAGAGCCTGAGTATCATCCCCAGCAGAACAAATATGGGTGGAACTATGAGAAGCCCAGGCAATAGCGTTCACACTCCCATGGTGCCTGTCTAACTCCGCCACAGGGGTAGTGGGAGACCTAATATCCAAAATCACAACTTTATTACTGTCCATTAAAATAGTAGCCATGTACCTCAGGTCCTGTTTGTTCCAAGCCAAACGGAGCAGAGGGGTGTCAGGGTGGGGGCTCTCGTAGATGATGGTGGAGTGCTCCTTGTCACGAAGGTCGAAGATTCTAACGGAGCCGTCGGCGGAGGCGGAGGCGAAGACTCTGGCCTCTCCCCATGCGACGTCGTAGACCTCTTTGTCGTGAGCGATGAGTTGGGTTTCGACGAGGGTGCGTTCGATGTCCCAGATGGTGCAGGTGGTGTCGATGCTGGAGGTGGCGATGCGGTTGGGGTCGATGTCGTTCCAGTCGAAGGAGGTTAAGGGGGCGCAGAACTCGCTGGTCTTGCTGTTGTTGAGGAGGGAGACGGCCTCCACGGAGTTGTCGCGGAGCTCCCAGAGGCGGAGGTAGTCGCCGGAGGTGGCGAGGAGGTCGGAGGAGGAGGGTTTGCGGGGGTGGAACATGAGTTTGGTGGGAGGGTAAGGGTGGTCGAAGGAGAGAGAAGGGTGGAGGGCGAGGGAGAGGGTGTCGGGGTGGAAGGAGAGGATGTCGACGCGGTTGGTGTATTCTTCGATGAAGCTGCCGAGGGCCAGGCGGTGGGGGTGGGAAGGGGAGAAGGACATGGCGTAGATTGGGTAGGGGGATTCGTAGGTCAAGGAGTTTTCGGATCGGAGGTGGGATTCTTGGGTCGAATTCTCCATTTTTGTTCTGAAACTGAACTGAAAAGTTTGGTGGCAGTCAGTGGAAGAAGGATATGAGAATGAGAGGGTGGGAAGTGGAAGTTGAGAAAAATAATTATTAAGTTCAAAGTCCTGTTATTATGCTACATCAATTCAAATTTCACATGTCAGCATCATTGCATTTTAAAGTCCTTCCTTCCTTCTTCTTGTTCCCTTATTCCTCGACGACCCAATCGACCCTCTCATTGTTCCCTTATTCTCACGAATCAATTTACGCATCTCCACCCCATTCTTCTTCTCGGTGTTGAAAATGTCAGTTTTTTAACCTTTTTTACATTCCTTTTCAAGTTTTTTTAATCAAAATTATCAACATACATTATCAAATGTTTACACAATATTTAAGAAATTTATATAGATGTATAATTTTTTTAAAATTCAATACAAACATGTGCATGTATATTTTTTTAAAATCTCAAACAAGGTATACAATTTTCTCTTCTTTTTTACTATACTGGCATTAAAATTTTAAATTGCTGACATGTGAAATATTAATTTAATTTCCATAATATTATTGGAGGGACAGGAAAAGGGGACAAATTTTCGGACGGGTGATTTCAGTCTTTTCATTGACCCATAAGACACTTTTTTCAACCAAAAAATTGTCACAATCAAGATAGTTAACAGGTAGTTCTAGATAAGTAGCAGTATAGTTCGCTTACTTATTGTTATTCTTGAAAAATTATTTGATTTTGTCCGTTCTTCAAAATAAGTTTTATGGGATTTTTATTTATCAAAATTTTCACTTCGGTGAACAAATATTTAATATTTAAGTGGATAATATTTCAACTACAGAAGATCTTAATGATGTTTATAAATTTGAGATAGGTGATTTTTGTCATATAAAATTCAAGAAAAATCATCTTAATACATGTCATCTTTAATAGGTATTTAACATCAATCAAGTTGACTCTACCAAAAAAAAAAGTTGGGACTAAAACATTTTTTCTATTTATATATACATATATACAAACTGAAAATGAAAACAATAAATAAATCCAAAAATTACTTAAAACTTGTTTCTTTTAAGAAAATATTGATTTTGTTTTCACTAATAAATATAAAAATATCACTACTTTTTATTTAAGGATTTAATATAAAAATAAAAAAGTGAAAAAAAGTAAGAATAATCAAATCAAATAAGGTGTTTTGAGTGAAAATGGTGATATGAGATCAAGTCATTAAACAAGTATTTAATATCAATAATTGAGTGGACCAAGATAGAGCTTACCAGGATGGTGCCTCTTGTTGACTACACACATTGTAGAGTCTACTTTATTGACAAAATACCCAAAAAGAATGAGTCAATTAAAGTGGTATCTTCTACTACAACATAAACGAAAAATACAATAAGCCACTTAAAGTGACATCTTCTAAATCCTAGTTGGCCAAAATATACTTGCAGGTTTAGTTTTCTAATACACCCATACTATAGTAACTTATGAAATTATCGATATCGATAAAAAGTCAGTTTATAGACTACAAATATTTGAATGTTTAGAACAATTGATGAAAGGTCTTTGATAACATATCAAGTCAATAGACTACAAATATTATTATTGTCATTTGTTAATGTTATTATTTCGTTATCAATTGATATTGTTACTTGATAGTAGAGATTAAATTTTTTTGATAAATGACCTATTTAATTCCTAAAAAATACATTTGGTATCAATTTCATCCTAAAAATTAAAATCACCAATTTAGTTTACAAATGTATAAATACTGTAATTATTTAATTTTGTGGTTGACCTATTGTCGTTCTAGTTAACGTTAATGTTAACTACCTGGCCAATCTCTGTGTACAGGAGTTATTCACGTCATAACACAATGTTTTCGCTAAGTTGTTACAACGAAAGATGATTTTTATCATTGCTTTTAACGTTACCTTGGTAATAGATCTTTGAGTAGAATATTTAAAGCTTTGTTTTCTTCTTCTTCTCCAATTCAAAGCTTCTTTGTTGCTGCAATTGCCTGATTTGTGTTGAATGGGTGACGGGTTGGACTCAAAGAAAAGTACAAATGCGAAGAAAATGAAAGATTAATGTTAGTCTGCTTCTCCTTTTGGATACAATGGTGGTCCTTGCTTCATGTTTAAATTAATTCTCTGATTAGAAATAAATGTATTTTAATTTGTTGTAGCATACAATAATATTTGTTAATAATAATAATAATAATGAAACAAAGAAATATTTAAAAAAATCACATCTTAGGAATAACAAAAAATGCTGAATCAAATAAAACAAAAATAAAGAAAACTGTTTATTATTGTTATTAGTTTGAGGGAAAAATAATGTTTTTATAAATTTGTAGGCACTGCTCCTAATCTTGTTTGAAATTTACGTTTAGAAAATATATTGCATAGATATTTAATATATCTTCATTATTTTCCTAATCGTATTTTCGTTTTTCTAAAAAAGTTATATTATTTTACCACTAACTTTTGGGCCAAATGCACTAATGCATCTTAGTGGAAGAAAATGAAAGAGCCTCAAAACACTACGGGCCCAAACAAATATCTAAACCGTTTAGACTAAACCCAAGTAAAGCCCAATCCAACTAAAGAAGAAAAAGTCTACCATAAGGTGTTTCACGTGTTCAGCTGATATACAATGTGGAGAACTGGAGGATTACTGGATTATAAGCAAAGAACCTCATTGATTCTGGTTTTTATTTCTGAAGTGGACTGGGTTGTTGTGAGTGAAAGGAACCTTTGATAAGCAATACTATCTTTTATGCTGTAAAACTGCACTCCCACCATTGTTTCCTTCCTGTAATTTCCAATGGATTTTCCATTGCAATGGAAAGTTCAATAAACAAGAACCAGCAAAGAATACTATGAGCCCAATAGAATAATCACTCAAGCCCAACATCAGATTTAGTGCATTTGGGGAATGTCACCTTCTTCATATCACCCATTAAATCAAATCAATTGATAAAGTGCATTTTGGATTAAAGTTTATAAATTGAATTTGTAAAACTATCTTAAGTTTTGTTTCTTGAGGACAAGTCCTGACCACAGTAAAATTATATCTTGATGATTTGTTGATTATAGATTCGAATCTAAAAGATTCGAATCTAAAAACAGTTTTGTTTCATATGTTAGTTTATTTTAAGTCTTGTTTCTTCAAAATTAAGTTTGCAGACAAAATTTTACTCACAAACATATTTTTGGACCCTTATACCTTAAATTTAAAAATACCCTAACACGGGTGTCTTAGTTGATGGACAACCCTTTCAATTAATACTGCTGCCTTTCAATTAATACGTTGGTTGATCAATATATCGGCTAACTTCAATGGTTTGACTAAAGGAATGTTCTTCTACCACGCCCCATTTAGTCAAACCCATTTTTTGGTGTCAATACATACTAAATAATATTGTTCATAACGAAATAAAAAGATATGGAATTTAAATAAGTTTTTCAAACCATAATTAGCTAACGAGTCAAGTCTGTTAATCTTGCACCAATAAAATAAAATAGAGACTTTAGAAAATAAAAAATATGGATAGATTAAACTTTTCAATATATATAATAACCCAATTAAGATGCAACATAATTAATTTTTATCAACCAAATTAGTAAGTCAGGTTGATATTTGGCTTACAAAAATCAAGTTTGATGATTGATTCATAAACCGCAGATTTAGTAGGTTTCATCCTTACAAATTAAATTAAGAACAAAAACTTTAGACAATTCTAGATACAATTTTTTTAGCATACAGTTGCTCTACACACAGATGTCAGTCGGTTTTCCGTACCTTTCATTTTATTTCATAGTTAATAATTAACAGTGATTAAACGAAATCACTTTTTTGGCACTACTTTCTCATTGATAGTTGTAACCAAAGATTTAACACAAAGTATGTCAAGAGATGGTTGTACGTGAATGATGCTTGTAGATACTGCATTAATTTTTTAGTGGTATCTTCTCATATGCCAATAATCTGTGCTGGTATAGGCCAAGATGCCATTCCATGGTTTTATGCAGTTTTCTTTCTTCCTTTATTTGTATTTCTCTCTAGCACATCTTGTGCATTTAATGATATCTTTGATTGCTGATAAAAAAAAAACTTATGGTTCTAAACCAATGTTGAACTACTAGATAAGATGCCTATTTGAGAACAATGCAAATAGATAAGACTTGACTTGACTTGACTGGCCTTCCTCTAACTTTACTGTCACGTGATAATGAAATAGTGTGTATATATATAACCAAGATAAAAAAAAAGTATATGGCAAGATATTCTGGAGTGCATGAAAACAAGTTACAGTACCGGTTCTCCCATAATAAGACCGGTTTTTGTAAACTGAAAGCATGAAAATATATTAAGAAGAAATAAAAGGGGGTGATGCGAGATTTGAAGTGTATGTGAAAGTCCAAGCTCTGCATAAGCAATTGGTGCAAGTTAGAATGGATAACTTGTGTAAATAACCTAAAAACATCTTATGGACTATTTATATGAAAATAAGTATTTCTAGTACAAGATAAGTAAAAATAAGTTTTGAGTAATGATAATTTTTTTTATTATATTCTCTTATTATCTTTTATGATCAATATTGAATAAAAAGTAAAAATATTTATTGTCTTATAATTATAAAATACATTTAAAGTTTACCATAAAAATAATAGAAAAATTTGTAGGAGAATATAATAAGAGGGTTAAGAATTATTCTAAAATAAATCATAAATTAGTGTCTGATTTATTATTAGTCCTCTCGAATTCGGGGAAAAGATGCTGCCTTGGTGCGTGATATTTTTTTTTATAGTACTAATGTCTAAGTAAGGAGGTCAGCAAGTGGACTTGGTCGTACGCTAACATTAGTCGTAGCAACGTCATGTGTTGACGTAAATTCGATGACATACGAGAAATTTCACGTGAAAATATTCATAAATGTCTCCATGTAACAGCAGTACTGGTCCGTGTAAATTTTAAATAACATTTTTTATTTTTAAATAAATAGAATAGAACGAATTTAATTAAAATATGCTGTAAAAAATATATTGTTTAATTATAAATCATTATATATATTTTATATAAAAATTGTAACAATTGTTTTGAAAATTATATATATATATAAAATAGTAATTAATTAATAATTTAATTTTTTTTCATTAATAATATATCAAATTTAAATTTAAACAAGACACTGAAAGGAATTTCTTTTAACAAACAGTTGAAGTAATTTATGAATAGAAATTGTATTTATAAATTATAATACATATTTGTATAACTTTTTATAAATTTTTTTGAGGGAATGTAACTTTTATAATGGAAAAAATGACATGAAGAAACCATATTAATGTTTGAGATGAGATAGACGATATAGAAAACAAGATATTAAGAATAATTTTTATTTTATAATGATTTTTTTGTTAAATTAATCTTTAACTATAAATTTTATATTAAAATCTGAATTTATATGACTAAGCTTATGTTTGGTTCGATGGAAGGAAAATAGAAAAGAAAAAAAAAATTTAAAATTTTGAATTGAAAAAAAAATAAAAAGAAGAAAAAATTTAAACTTTTATATTTAAAAAATATTTTTTTCTTTTATTTTCTCTTTAAATAAACAAAAAAAATATTTCGTTAATTATATTTTTTTGACCTTTTTATTTCTTTCCTTCCATTTTTTCCTCTTACCAAACTAACCTAAACTTACATGCAAAGTGATGCCTCGAGCTCCGATCTTACAACTAAAATAAGCACTTTTGCAGTTTTATGCCTGCAATTAATCAGATCCACATTTTTTTCGGAAGACAGTTTCGGCGGTGCCGTCTATGGTAGTTCAATTATAGACTTGAACCGATTTATTAATTAATTAATTATTGGACAATTGAGATTTGTACAATTAGTCAAAACTGCTTAAAACTCATTAATCAATTTGGCTCACACTTGGTTGAATTTATATATATATATATATATAGACTTTTATTTTTTAATATTTGTTACACGTTTCATAGTAATACATATTTGAATCATGGATTATGTTTTAAATGGATCAGATGACTCATAGATTGAACCTTAAACAAATTGACGACATATATATAGACTTAGTTGTCAAGTCTCTAACTCTACAATCATGTTTGCCTTAAAAAAATCCTCTACAGTCATGTCGGGAGCAAAATGTTTTATGATGAGGAGCCCTCTTGGTAAGTTGTTATATGATTGCCCTCAATTCTCGAACACTTTTTCAATGACCTTTTGTTTAATCTTTCTCGTTTTTTTGTAGGACTTGAGCTAGTGTGCCCATAGTACATTTTATATGAGGAATCAATAATGACATTGTGATTGATGCATTTGCTTGAATCAATGGTATGACAAATTATGGCAGCTGAGTCAAGTGAGTGATGATCTTATGGCAACATTGTTGATGCGGATCCTTCCAACTTCCTGGATCTCCAATAGATTACTCTTATTGATAAACGTTGCTTTAATTCTCCACATACAAGATCAACATAGTCTTCTTTATTGTCATCATCTTCATTATCATATTGTTGAAACCAATAAAAAAAAAGTCAAACTTTTCATGTTTAAAAATTGTTTATGAAAAATATAAGATGAATTGAATAATTAAAGAATAAGAAAAGAATGAAAAATCATGATTTTGATCTCATCTATTATTATAAAAGAATGAATATATTTTAATGAGTATTTTGGTAAATATTTTTTATGATTATTATAATATTTTTCCATTGTTTTACTATGGGTATTAAAAAATATTTAAATGTATTTTAGTCTCTGAAAATATAATTAATTTTGGTTCTAATTTTTAAAAATTATCAGTTTTAACTCTCTTAAATTCACATATATATATATATATATATATTTAAGGTTTTATTTATAACTATTTAGTGATAATACGACATGTATTTAAATATGTTAACAACTATTCTAAGATAATACTATATAATG
>PYAF01000301.1:522576-536504 GCA_007407185.1 Glycine tomentella
TAAATTAATATTATTTTTAATTTACTATTAGTTTTTAATTTTTATCTTAAAATCAGTAATTAAATATTTATTTAAGAGTCTGAAGAAATGAATTTTATCCTTGATGTTTTTGTTTGGATTAGGAATAAAATAAAAAAATAAGCAGGAAAGAAATAAATATTACAGAAATATAAGAGAAATAAAATGAAAAAAAATGTTTTTGAATGGATAAAAATTGAAAACGAGAAAATAAATGTGCTTGTTTAAATAAAAAAAATGTGTTTTTTGATTGGATAAAAATTGAAAACGTTAAAATAAATGACTTTTTCTTTTCTTGTTTAAATGAGCAGAGGAAAAAGTGGACAAAAAATATATAAATCATACAAAAAGTATTTTATACCGATTGAAAAAATGTAACCTTAATCTATAATTTTTTTAAAGATAATCTTGTTTTATTACAATTGAAAATACTTTGTATTATAGAGAAAAGCGTATTTCATTCCAGTTATAAAAAATAATAATTAATAAATGCTTAAAAAAAGTAGGTATAAGTATATTATATGTGTCTGGTTAATTCTAATCCACTCCATTTTGACCCGAGTCGACTATGCTCTTGCATTGTTGGGTGATTCAGACACACGTCACGTCCAAATCTCCTGAAGACTGCACTGCACTGAGACCAAGTCTTGTGTGAGGTGGGAAAGAAAGCAGAAATAAAAGTAACATGATTGATATTTGTATTAAAAATTCGGTGTACCTTACCATACTCCAGCCGTCCAATGAATGAAAACCAACCATTGGCAAAACATATTTATGACACATGGGAAATTGGGAATGACCCAAATCTGCTGTGCTATATCAGCTATGACTCAGTCAGTCTTCAAACCCAACTATACGCTATGCACATTGCAGTGCAAACCACTCTCGTAAACTGGATTTACTGTGTTTGATTTTCATGACTCAAAGAGGTGAAACTCACTTTAAAGTTTTCATTTATTGCTGCCTCCCACACGTTTTTTAGGGCGATGGCTCCAGTGAAGACCTAAAAAACTGGAACTCGATATTTATTTTTTATTTTTTTCTTATTTAGGTCATAGCTTTGGTAGGATTATTGGGGAGTTTGTAAGTTTCTTTTATTAGTTTATAATTTCTTTTATCAGAATAAGATTATTTGATACATAAATTTATTTTAATAGATTTTTCATAAACTATTTTAAGTAACTTATTTTAATAAATTACTTAAAATAAATTATGAAAAAGAAACCAGTTTGTAAGTTATTAACTTTATTTTCTTCTCAATTTTATCTTTATTGTTTTATTTGAAATTCCATTTTATTCTTTTATTAAATTCAAAATATCCTTTATCTAATTTTATGTTTTTGTTTTTTGTTTTAAAATAATTTATTAATAAAGTATTTAAATGTAAAAAAAATATTTTAAATAATATAACTGTAATAAATATAATTTATTTTAATTTTAATTTTCCAAAAAAAGATAATTTTAAATTTATCATTTTTTATAATACAAAATTATAAAAAAAATTATCCTACTTTTTAAGATGATAAGTTATTAGAAATAAAATTCAAATTTTAGAAATATTTAGTATGTCTTTTATGTTATTTTATATTTATTAATTAATTTTATCAAATATTTTCAATTAAAACAGTTAACTTATAAGCTGTTAACTAACTTCTAACTAGTCAGCTCCTAAGTTTATAGTTTACAAGCTATAAGCTTTCAGCCAACTTATAAACCAAATTTACAAAACGTAGAACTAACCATTTTGATTAAAAATATATATATTTATTTTATATTATTTTTCTCCTCAAACAAACAATTTTACCTGTAAGGCTGTAACTCGCTTTCTTTCCTTTTTATTTCTCACACTTTCATTTATTTCCATTCCTCTTTATCGAACCCAGTGTCAAATATGCTTCTTATAAAAGAGGGAATCACTTTTCAGTCTAAAGCACAAAAAAACTTCCAAAAGTAAAAACTCGTTTACATAAGTACTTATATATACTTCACTTTAAAAAAAAAAGTGAGGGCTCAAACTTGTGGCATGTCAGATTTAATTAGAATATGCAATTAGTGAAAATATTTTATATTTATTTAATAATAAATGTTGACATTTTTTTAATAATTAATGTAAAATAATAATAATTAGTAAGTTTTATTTATGTGATCGAATTAAGTAAGTTGTTAAATTATTAGATAAATGATATAAACTTAAATAAATGGATGTCAACGTTGTTCAATTAGTAAATAATGAAAACACTTTTAGATTAACATACTATAAAATTGTTAATGTTTCTAATATACCAAATTCGAACAATAAATTATCATATATACTTAAATTATTAATTCTTATAATAATTATTTAAAAGTTATAATTAAAGTAATTTGTAGTTAATAACATAGATATTATATTAAAATTAATTATTTTAAAATCTGATATTTTTAACTTTATTTGTGAAAAATAAATCAGAAAAATAATCTTGAAATCATATATCATTGTTAGAATATTCGAAACACATTTAAAAGTTTGTAGGAGGAGTAAAAAAACTTTCTTTGTGGTAAAAAATAAAATTTCTTACTATGTGTAAAATTATATTTTTCATAAGATTTTTTTTATATTTTTTCTAAATTTCACAATAAATACTTTTTTCTTTTAATTTCAAAAAACACTAGTTAACAAAATCCTAAAAGTAATCAATATCGATTGAAATACTTGATGACAAGTAGGTAACCGTACCGAAAAAATTGGGTTTCTCATTATACACTCACAATTTTTTAAGTTTTATTGTTGTTACATTTTTTGTTGCCAAATATTATTGTTATTTTATAATGGTTTTACCTATTTTTAGTAAAATTTTCTTCAATAAAGAATATCTATATCTATAATCAGTATAAAAATGTATATATCTTAGAAGACTAATGAAATAACTATTATTCTTTTGAACGTATTCTTAATATTAGTAAATTAAAAATTAGATTATCAAGATGATAATAATTTGAGGTTTGATATACAATATAATATTTTGAAATTATAAAAAAAAAGCATTTTTTTTATAACAGATGCTATTTTATAACTTGCTTAATTCTAATATTATTTTTAATGAAAAATAAATAGTAAAGGGACTATAGTGAGTCTTTTTTTTTTACTGTGGGACTATAGTGAGTTAGTGACTAACAGTTTGCTTAAGAGAAAAAAAAAGGTGAGAGATGTGATATCCCTAAGTTCCAGCGCGCTTGGCGCAAGTTTGGGCGCGTATGGCGCGATTCGAGAAGTGTCTGGCAAAGGATTCTGCAGAAAACCTTCTGCAGAATTCTTCTGCATAATTCTGGCGCTCTTGGCGCCAGGATGGCGCCGCAGTGCTAGAGTGTGACGCTGATGGCGCCAGGTTGGCGCCCGTGGCGCCACATCCTCTGGAAGCTGGCGCTCTTGGCGTCGGGATGGCGCTGGTGGCGCCAGATGCTGATAGTTTTTCCCAGTTGGCGCTCTGAGCATGGGATCCGGCGCTGGTGGCGCGGGGACCTCTGCTAGTTGGCGCTCTTGGCGCCGTGTGTGGCGCAGTTGGCGCCAGATGTTCTGGACGTGGCGCTTGAGGCGCGGGAGCTGGCGCCTGTGGCGCGGGGATCTCTGGAGGATGGCGCCCTTGGCGCGGGAGGTGGCGCTCTTGGCGCCAGAGGTTCTGGAGGCCGACGCTCTTGGTGCGGGGATGGCGCTCTTGGCGTCGTGGATCTGCAGCTGGCGCGATCAACACCAGAGTGGCGCTCATGGCGCCGCAGCTCGGGCAGACCCACTATATAAGACGGGTTTCGCGATTTTGAGCCCCAAACCTCTCTCTTCTTCTTCCTTCAGCACCCCACCTCCATTGTTGAGCACCCAAGCTTCATTTCTTCACCTTATCTCACCAAAATCCATCCCTTAAACTTGTTTTGTGATGGAAATCACTTCTTGAGCTTGAATCCATCCTCTCTTTCACCTTAAACTCACTCATTTTGAGAATCCCTTTCTCAAGGGAAGTTCGTGGAACTTGAGCTCGGCAAGGAACGACGACGATTCGTGAGTACCCAAGCTAGGGGAAGTCGTCCTTGGGCCTTCCTTGCGTCTTTTGAGGTAAGAAACTCGAGAAACACCTCTTGATTCATGAGTTGGGGTTTAGGGTGAATAGTGACCCACTTTTGATAGAGCTTGTTTTAGCTTTGAGTCATGTTGAAGCATGTACTTAGAATGTTGTGAGGATGTAGGATTAGATCTCATATGTGAGTTTGGTGAATGTTGATTTCATGGCTCCTTATGATGCATGTGTTGATGTTGGGCTGAGTTGCTTAGCCATTTGTGAACATGCTAGAGCCTTGAATTATGGTTTGGATGGCCTTGAGAGGCTATTGTGGTGATGGCTTGTGAATGCCAAGCCTTGTTGAACCATAGGTTAGAAGACCTTGATGTTGTGGAAAGGATTGTGAGTCCTTTCATTTGTGAGCGGTTAAGAACCGTATTGCTTGTGCCTGGTGTGGCTTGTATGTTGATACATGTTATGTGTGTGCCTTGATAGGGCGTGACACCACGGGTGTCAGTGGCGTGGGCCACAGAGCACGGGAAGAACTGCAGAGCTCGGCTTTGCCAGGTAAGTTCTGGACCCTTGGGGATGTTTCCCACTTGCTTGTGCTCCACCATACTCCGAGGGAGTATTGGTTACATTCATGACTCATGCATTGCGTGGTTGTTGCATGCTCATATATATACATGCTTGTATCTGTGCTTGATAGATGTATTAAGCCTGTTGTTAGATCTTCTGGCCAGTAAAGATAGATATGGACCTCCCTAGGAGATGGTTTCCTCCTAGTTGACTGGCTCTGGTTGACTCGGTCCCGGGATGCGGAGATTCCCTGAGGCCAAGAGCTAGGATGTGTCCCGTCGCGGTGAGTGTCTAGTCTCGGAGATACCATATACGTGCATCCATGCTAAGGGGTAGCACCCGATGGGATGACACGGGTGTGAATTCCGATTTCACACTGAGGTCGGCGTTTGACTCGATCCGCCGTACATAGAGCTTAGATAGCTTACTTATATGAACACCATTGTTACTAATTATGATTATTATTATTGTCTTTCATCATCTTCCACTCTCCCATTACCATTCCCACCAATAAATTATCATTGCCACCAAACACGTCCAAGTGTCATTCCCACTAATAAATTATCATTGTCACCAAACAAGTCCATGTGAGAAAGATATTAGATTTTGAATATTAAAAATTTTTAAAAACAAAAGTTACATTTTTTATTTAGAAATATTATTAAAAAAAGTAGAAGTGATTTTTCAAAATTTATAATATTTTTATTTAAGGTTTTGACTAAATTAATTTTGTTGACTATTAATAAGTGGCAACAAATAACCTGTAAAAAGCCTAAAATTATATCTATCTTTTCAAATAAATATTGCTTTTATAATTATAATCAGACAAGATATTTGTTTTCAAGAAAACCCTAAAAAGCAACAAACTTTTTATAATTTTTTTATAAAAAAAACTAACCCAATTTTACCATGCATCATAATTCATGGATAAATAACAATATAAGAAAATTTTCATGTTATCGATGCAGTATATATAAATTCAGTGCAAAACCATTGTTTTAAAATTTTAAAAGTTTGAAGGCCATTACGTCAATGATCTTTGGAACTATTAACTGCCTAATGACTGTGACAAATTTATTAAGAATGTGTTTGGATAGAGAATTTTAATTGGGAAAAGTAATTTATTAGGGGATTTAAAATTTTTCAATTTAAAATTTACTTGTTTGAATATTTTTTTTATATTAGGTATTTAAATTTTTGAAATTTTAAAACATAATTTTAAACAACTAAAAATGTGAAATTTGAATTTTCCTCTAAAATGTAAGAAATTAAAATTCTCTTCTTTTTTAGAAGCTTTAATTACACAACTTTTTACTCCGTCTCAATCACCGACATACTCCGACCTCTGATACTCTCACGACACCACCCACCTTACATATTTTTCCGTGAACGAGGTTCAAAATTTTAAAAATAAAGAAATTTAATTTCTTTATCTAAACACAAAATTTTGAAAATAAAAGAATTTTAATTGATATATTTTAATTTCTTTGAATTTTAAATTTTCTGAAATTTTAAAATACTCCATCCAAACATAGAATATTACACTGAAAGGTGAGTTTTTCTGTTAATCACAATTAAACTCTTTTATTAATCACAAATTAAGTTTAATGATAGGTTTAATTACTATTTTGATTTTCTAATTTAATTTTTAGGTTTAATTTGGTATTTTTCTTAATAACTTTAATTAGATACGGTAAATTTTAGAAGGCTGAATTTGAAATTTTAAAAGACTAAAAATCATAATTTTTTTTATATAAGTCAAACTTAAAATTAACTTCTAATTTTGAATTTAAAACACATAAGAGTGACAGCCACAGAACTTCGCTGCGTTGCTCATAAAACTTCATGTTTTGTTTTACGACACGGCTGCGCAAACCGTATTGTTTGAACAAAGTCTGCGCTCATAGGACAATCTACGTAGCATGGTGTGTGCTGTCAACTTGTCATGCTCTTTTTTGTGTAGTGTGGACCACACATTGCTGATGTTAAGCATGTGCATGGCCTGTAGAAGACAACGCACCATACTTTTTAAATTTAAGAATATAAAAATAGGTTCGGAAAAAATATGGTAAAATCAGACAATTTTTTAAGATTTGATGGGTATGTGTTATTAAAATGAGATTTAGACTAGTTTGATTCGCATACGATTCAAATTCAAATTAAATCTATTTATTTCTCATCAGATAATACATTTGTAAGATAAATTGGTCTCTAATTGATTTACAATTATTGTTAAACCGAAATATACCATTAATATTAATATGTAATTGGTCTTAATTTTTATTGCTACCTAATGTGTAATTAAGTGTAATTGGTAATTTAATTATGTTATAAAATTAATTATAGTAATCATTGTGCCGTTACTATAATTACTTGAATCTATGTATTATCTTAATAATATTTATTTATTAAATTAATATAATAATTAATTAAATTAATAAAAAGTAGTAATATATAATATGAAATATACAGTATAATTATTATAATCATTTGAATTATAAATTAGTGTAATTCATACAAAATTAAAATTATTAGATTCATAAAATTCTGTATAGACTATATCATATATTTTTTCCCCTTAAAAATAATTTTGAGAATTAAAGACAAAAAAAATATATCATGACATGACGATTATTCATATCATCATATTTTATGTACGTTCTATTTAGTGTTATTTTTTACTTTTTAAGATCATAAATTATTAGTTAAGATATTTTATTAATTATTATTATTTCAGTATTTTATTAATTATTATTATTTCAGTTATTTATTAAAATAAATATCAATACTAATTAGAAGTATAAATTTTTTATTATTTATATTCTCTCGTTTTGAAAACCACAAATCACGTAACAAGGAAAAATTACATCTATAAGTATAAATTTAAGAATTCATATGCATTTCAAATGACAATCGGCAAAATTAGACAACTTCTCAAGATTTAAGCACGTAACTATACGCTAATTTTGAATCCCATCAATTGTTGAAATAACTAACTACATAATCTCGTATAGTTGTGTGAAAGGCATTAATTTTGCCATACATTTCTAATTTTAGTTGGTAAATCCAATCAATTTATGATAGGTAATTGTTATCGTCCAAATAATTTATTTAAAAAATAATTAATTTTTTAAAAAAAATATGATAATAACTTACAATTTGCAAAAAAAAAAAAATTAAGTTGTATCAAAGTAATTTAATCGTTTGCACAAATTGTTTTTAATCAGCATACGTTTAATCACCACATTTTTTACAAGATTCAAATTAATCATTAAAATTGTATAACATAGTTTACAATTTGAAATTAAATTTTACGTCAATCATCATTAAAATTATTTTAATGCTGATTTCGGCATATGTTTTATAATTAATATCCACATTTTATTTATTCATGCAAGATTTTGACTTGTTTCTTTTATAAAATTCAGTTTTTGCTACTTCTCTATAAATTATGAAAATGAAAATTGTATTACAGGTAATTCCTTCTTGTCTAATACCTTTTTTCTGTTGATTTATAAAAATGTTTTTTGGTTTGCTTCTATATTTTACTGTTTTCTTCTTATCATCTAATAGTCATTCTTATTATCTATTTGTTCTGATTTTTTTTTTCTTTTTTCAGATGGTGATGTAAACGGTGGACCTGGGTGTCATTTATTTTGGCAAAAAAACATAAATATTATAATTTTAATATTAAATTACATATAAGTTGTAGTTTCAGAACTATATACGAAAGTATGGCAATGTGTCGCGCATGCACAGGGCGAGATTAGTGGCGCCTGCAAAAAGCTTCTCCGGACACGCCCTCCATGGGCGCAACTGGACATGGTGGCGCCTTCACCAGGCGCGACAGCCCTGCAGTGGAGCCTCAGCCAGGCGCGACACGAACGCAGTGCAGCCCCTACCAGGCGCAACAACGCACGTATATATATATATGCCCCCCCTGTTTGCCTCATTTGTTGGTTTCTCCCTCTCTCTCTAAAAATTTTTCTCTAGCTTCTCTCTAAGTTTTTGGATAGCTATCAAGAATTTGATAACAAGGCTCTGCTCAAGTAAGTACATTTATAAATTACATTAAATTAAAATGTTGTTAGAGTTTAGTTTGTTAGTTACATACATTAGGTTGGTAGTAAAATGTTGTTAGGGTTTTGGGTTGCTTTCAAAAATTTATTAATGTAGGAAATTGTTAGGTTTAGGTTGTTAGTTACATACATTAGGTTTTTAGAGTTTAGGTTATTCATAATATGTAAAAAATTGTTAGTGACAAGTATAATACATTTATTGACTTTGAATGCTATTTTTTAGTGACCTAGATTTTAGGGTTTAGGTTTAGGTTTAGGCTTAGGTTGTTAGTAATATGTAAGAAATTGTTATTGACCTAAGTAGATTATATTTATTACATTTGAATATTATTTGTTACTCATATGTAGAAAATTGTTAGTGAGCTAAGGTAGAATATATTGATTGGCTTTGAATATTATTTGTTAGTAATATAGGTTATGAGTAAATTTTTTCTTTAAAAAAAAATTATGATATTTAAATTATTGCAAAAATAATTTATTAACAAATAATCAGAAACATAACAATTGTATATTATTTAAGAATTTAATTTTCATAAATTTTTAATCTAAACATTTTGACACTATAAGTTGACTAAAAATGATTATATATATATATATATGTATATAACTTGTAAACTAATTAATATAAAAAGGGAAAAATTACTTATTTTTATCTAGCATTGTAATTAATTTCAATGATTAGGATAAAAATTAATGAGTGTACTTAGATTTATTTTGTAATAAACTTTTTTAAATGAGAAGAGAGGTTTTATTGTTTTGCTTGAGAGAAAAAAAAAACCTACGATACGTGGTAAGATCTGATTCACTAAATACACTCATGAGTGTCGTGTTTACGTTGACGTTTATTTATATGAAAATGTAGTATATTTTGATGGCTGAGTCATCGTCATCCGAGTCACCTCGTTCTGGGTCTGAGTATGAGCCTGAGCCTACCGATCCCACGACCCATGTGCTTCCCGGACCATATAGATGGGATGTACTTAGGAGGCGCAGACAGCGTACGCATATTTCACAGTCAGTTTGGAATGACAGAGAAGATAGACTGTTGAAGGTTTGTCGCGGAGGTAGACCCACAGCTGGCGTCCCAGCAGATGATATTCCAGACGTGGTAGCCCAGTATTTGACTGAGTCTGGCTTCATTCATGTCGCGCGAATGTGATACATGGCGGTACCTATTAACCAATTTTGTTATATTAAGCATGTTTAAAATGAATGTTCGCATAACATGTGTATTGATCAATAAGTTGTTTTTTTCAAATTGATCCTGCCCTTATTAGTGCCATGGTTGAGCGATGGCGCCCAGAGACACATACTTTTCATATGCCCCAGGGTGAAATGACTATAACATTGGAAGATGTCGCTGGAATATTAGGGTTGCCTACTGATGGCCAAGTTGTTACCGGACCGACATTTGCTGATTGGCCTGCATTATGTAATGAGGTGTTCGGTAACGGACCCGATCCCGCGACCGAGCTAACCTTTGGCAATGTGAAGTTATCATATTTTGACAGAGTATATCCCTCATGGGATGCAGTTGCTAGTCATCCGCAGAATGTGATATACTTCACCAAGGCTCACATTGCTCGCATGTTAGGATCTTGGATCCTTTGCGACCGGTCAGGGGGTAGCGTAGTAGGATGTCGATACGTTGCCCTACTTGCGGGTGATTTTGCTGACATTGGATCCTATAGTTGGGGGTCAGCGGTACTGGCACAATTGTTCAGACAGTTGTGTGATTGTACTGACCCAGATCGAAAAGATATTGGTGGTTGCACAGTTTTGCTACAGATTTGGGCATGACTTCGATTTCCATGCATTGTGCCCCCTTTGCCATCTACACATGATGTGGATCGACACTTTGGACACAGGTATATTTATTTAGTTTCAGTTAAAGTACCCACGTACATTACATGCACATGAATTAACGGTTTCATGTTTAACATTGCAAATAGGTTTAATGGAGTTCGTCAGTTTAAACTGAATTCACTTAATTGGTATCGACACCGTCTGGACACCTTAACCAGGGATGATGTATGTTTAATTATTTAATTATGTTATGCACGTGTATGATTCATTGTCTTGATGTGCGACTTGAATTGTTCTTATGTTTGCAATTTGTAGGTTGTTTGGCAACCATATCGTGATTATGATTTCATGGGTGCATCGCCCGAGACAATGTTTTTGTGGATGGCTCGTACACCAATAATTTGTTTTCACATAGCCGAGTATGCACAGCTGGACAGGTGTATGCGGCAATTTGGATGAGATCAGCCGATACCTCATAGGCCTGCCAAATTGAAAGGTGTTCATGATTTCACCCTTAGGGGTAAACCCCAAGAAAATTGGGGCCGGAGGTTAGGAAAATTTATAGAGAGATGGAATACGCGAGGCGAACATGTTGAAGTGCCTCCTGCATTGAATGGTCTCATGTCGCCCAACCATGAGTATATGGGTTGGTATAGACTTTGTGGGAAGCGATACGTCACGAAGCTGGGGGCCTCACAACATCGCTGTGTAAGTGTTTTCCTTTAAATGATTTATTCAGTATATGCCATTTAGTTTCTTGTTTATGTTGAAATTGTTTCATTCACAGCTTGATGGGTTGGAGAATTTGTATTTTGTGACCTTGGAAGACGAATTTCCCAACCATGGGTTGCATTATGTGCACAGCGAGGTGGCTCACCTTATTGGTGTTTGGAAAGAAACAGCTCGGGTAGATGAGCCAGGTCCAGAGGCACCACAGACGCAGCTTCCTGCAGAGCCGCAGTTGTCGCTAGATGTTGGCCGTCATGCCAAAGAGGGTCGAGGATTGGGACGTCGTCGACGCCGACTGCCAACAGTGCCGGAGCCTATTCCTGAACCTCGACAACCTACAGATGCGGGATATTTTAGGCCTCCATTTATAGGTCAGCAATATGGCATTCAGCAAACATATTTTCAGCCCTCTCAGTCGGATCAGCATACTCAGACTGACACGTGCTGGCCACCCTGGGAGTCACAAACCCCCACACACACGGGCACATTTTATCATCCACATCCAACAGCTATGAACACTGAAGCAGGGCCGTCGTTTCATCATAGTCCAGTGCAGATGCCATCATGGGAACATGGGGGGAGCAGTAGTCACGAAGGTCGTACTTGGGATGATGATGATGTTGACGCTATGTATGCTGACTTCGATGATTCCTCAGCTGCTGTTGGAGGGCATGATGCCCAGGTCCAACATGAGGCCTTTTCACAGTCTGGGCGTGGCCGTGGAAGACGTATATTGCCTGATCGCCAAGCTCGTCACAACCAGTGGCCCGCACCTTCAGCTTAGTTGTTTTTTAGTTATTATTTGTTACTTAGTATGAAGTGTTGTATGGATTTTATTCGACTGTTGTTGATTACATTGTGATGATGCGTGTTTCATACATTTCTTATTAAATGTGGATGCGTTTTTGTGGAATTTATTTACCGATACATAACAACAAATAAAAACATAATCGAAAAGGTGCGATATTACATTTCATTCAATAGTCACGAAGAGGTACGACGATTAGGACAATTACGACGGTTATGTCCAGGTAATCAACAAATACCACACCTAACATGACTTTGGCTAGTCTCAACCTCATCCATCTCATAGCGTATTCTAGTTGCCTTCGGCCGACCTTTTGCACGCAGCATAGACTTGTCAGGTATCAGTACTGGATCTGTATTTGGCGGAATGGCTTGCTCGTTACCAATTGGATGCCATGGAAATGAGTATGCGTTAACCAAGTTCGTCAGAAGGAATACATCATCCACATACAAGGTCGGTGACTGGCGAACATGCATAGCGGCTGCTGCGGCATGACTACAAGGATACTTCAATGCCTTAAATTTGCCACATTGGCAGAACCGTTCAGCGAGGTTTACGGAAAACGAATTGTCATAACCATCATCAACCTCGAATTCAGACTGTTCCACATTATATGTACGAACATAATGACAAGTAGCAGTTGTTTGATTAGCCCTCAACATAGTCACCACATTTTTGCAAAGAGTTTGTCCACCTTGCAATTGGTTAGCAGCCGATTGCCCCCGGGATACGAAATATTCTACCAATCTGCTATATGTGTGTTTAACCAAAGCGGTAATTGGCATGTTTCTCGCACCCTTTAAAACCCTGTTAACTGATTCCGCCAAATTTGTGGTCATGTGCCCATACCTTCGCCCCTCAACATCATATGCACACGTCCACTTTTCTTTTGGGATGTTATCAATCCAGTTTGCAACCTCGGGACTAGCATCACGAAAACGTGCAAAGGCAACCTCAAAGGCAATCATAGAAGGAGTATACCCTGCAGACACAGAAATGTTGATTACACTTCAGGGTACAACATACCAAAAATCAATCACACATAATTGTTTGTGCAACATACCTAAATTCATTAAGGCCCTCTTCAAATTGTCATTTTTGAACTTCTGATTAAAATTGCTAGCAATATGACAAAGACAAAACACATGATAAGCGTGCGGTGGCTGCCATCCAGGGTGCCTCTCAACTGCAGATAGTATGCTTTGGTGCCGATCAGAAATTAGACAAATATTTGTCTTGCTTGTAACATGAACACGAATGTTATGTAGAAAGTATTCCCAAGCTTGCAATGTCTCACCCTCAACAATAGCAAATGCAAGTGGCAAACACTCATTATTACCATCTTGAGCAGTGACAATAAGCAACTTTCCCTCGTACTTGCCATATAAATGAGTGCCGTCAATTTGAATAACAGGTTTACAAAAATTGAAAGCCTCACAACATTGTCTAAAAGTCCAAAAAATGCGGTGAAACACGCGTTTATGATAAAATATTTTATGACCGACATAATAATCTTTGGTCTGAATATTATAAGCAGAACCTGGTGAAAATCGAAGCATATAGTCACACCACCTCGGCAAAAAAGCATATGATTCCTCCCAATCACCGTATATAATTGCCATGGCTTTCTGTTTTGCATACCAAGCTTTTTTATACGAAACTTTGTATCCAAAAGAATGTGTTATCCTCTCCTGGACTAGTCCAATTGAACATGATGGATCATGCTTAATCATCCCTAATTAAAAAAATGTCGTGTCAACATTAATAAACTAAGAAAAACATTATTATCATTAATATCAATAACGTACCTAGTACCAGTGAAACAATAACATCAGCATCAAGTTGTCTGTGATCCTGAGAAACGTGCTGATTTAGACAAAT
>PYAF01000301.1:536604-578850 GCA_007407185.1 Glycine tomentella
GGATAATCCCAATCAATGTATGTGTAGTGTGGGATTCCATCCCAAAAATTATTACTACCCTGACCTACATAACCAAATTCCTAAATATATTTAAATAAAATACATAAAATAAAAACCACACATCTATAACCCAAGTAGTGTTCGGTAACGCACCTTGATATTGATTTTGTTGTTGCTGCTCATCCTCCCCCACATCCTCCTGTGCTTTCATATGAGACTCAGCCACAAAAGAGTTATGTCCTTGTGTTTGACTTGTGTTTGGCTCATCATCGTCCGAAGCACTAGCATTTTCTTCAAGAAGGCGATCTTCCATTGCGATATTTTCATCATCATCATCATCATCAACATCGTCGTCCATAACCCAAGTAGGATCATTTTCATCTTCTATAGACAAATTAAGAGGTGGAATAACAACTAATGCATTATGGGAATAATCAAAACGCACTGACCTCATTGGTAAATCAACATCATCAACTTCATCAATATCCACATACAACTCTAGGTAATTTTTCTTTGATTGGTTGAAGAATTCTCCTATTACCATTTCCATGTCTTCGTCGTCTACAAGTTGCATGCTAATATATTTTTCATCGCACCATACTCATGCAGTCACCATACTGATGGATTGATTACCTTTAATACCTAATTTTTGACTGATTCTCTGGTGCAATTCTTCAATAGTTGAGTTACACTTCAAACGAGTTGGCCTTTTTTCACCTTCAAAAATGACACCACCTCGACCCTCAACTTTGCTCCCATTATAATACAAAACAACACGAACACTATCAGCATTTGAAGACATTTTTCCGATATCAAACACCTCAATCTTCAATCTCGTAAGATTCACCGTTCACTGGCCCACTAAAAGCCTTTCCTCCACCACCAGCGACAACTAGGGCTTCACCCGCAATCGAGTTGTCGGTCTTACCTATCGTAAAAAAGAATCAAATCCCTTAAGATTTGATTATGAATTAATAAATTAATAATAAAAATGAGATCAAAACAAATAAATAAAGAATTCACCTAATTCTATCCTATATTGCTAATTATTTATTGAATTATAACTAAATTAACCCTAAAAATTAAGGTGTTAGCAGCACATCAGTTACAACACTATTTCCCCGGGACTAGCTTTGATTGCTGAGATGCTTCTGAAACTCACAACAAATAGTTGGGAGAATTAACACATGTTTCTTAACATTCAAAAATAAAATGTCATATTAAAAAATTGAGAGTAAAAGTGGAATTAAGTCTGATAAAAATTAACATTACAATAATTCAAGTAAATTTGAGTTTAAATCTCTTACATAATTTTTTATATATTCAAATTTTGTAAATGCAAAGATTAAGTTAAAAACAAACATGCAGTAAAAATATTCAATTAGTTCTCAAATAGAAAAGTTTCACCCTTATAGCATAATAATAATAGTAATAATAAAATAAAAAACTATGCTAAAAGTAAATTCACCAATTTGCTTGATATTCTCCTCTTTGCTTGATATTCCCCTCTTGTATATTGTTAACAGCGTTTGTGTTTGCGCAGCTTCCTTTTCCAGGTACAAGCACTCAAGACTGAGAGAATCCTCAGGTCTTCAAAAAGACCTCAGGTTGCTAGAGGCGCCCAGGAGAGGCGCCATACCTGCTTAGTCGCGCCCACATGGAGCGCCATTGGTGCTGTGTCGCGCCTGCCTGAGGCTTGTCTCCTTGGTCGCGCCTATGTGGGGCGCCATTGGTGGTGTGTGGCGCCTGTGTGAGGCTTATTCGAAGGCGCCTTTGTGGGGCGCCACTCTGCACATATGGCGCCTGGAGTGGACGTAACCGGTGGCGCCCTGTGCATGCACCGCTCCTTGCAATACTTTCGTATATAGTTCTGAAAATACAGCTTATATGTAATTTAATATTAAAATTATAATATTTATGTTTTTTTGCCCATTTATTTTACATGGAGCAATTTTTGCATTTTGTTTTGGTCTTAAACCAAATTCTTCTGACATTCTTATTCTTATTTTTTCATATGGTAATGTAAATGGTGGATGTGGGTGTCTTTTTTTTTTTTTACATGGAGTAGTTTTCATTTTTTTTCAAATTATTATTGGTGTGAAATAGATGGTAGTATTGGTTTACCTCATTTTTCAAAATGTTTTTAATCATATTTTTTAATTTTGTATTGTTTATGGATTTACTCAGTCATTGTTTTTTTCAAACTTTTCCACTTTCTTACTCTCAGTCCCTCGTTATGCACCAACAGTTTGATATATAAATCTTGAATGTTTTATGTTATATGCTTAATGTGAATATTAATGTATGTTCCTAGGGTATTCGACATTGTCTCTCGTTAGTTTATTTTAATGTCATATAGGCTTCCATTATGTTCTTATGTTTGATGTTTTCATCAAGATCCCTTTAATAGGATGAAGTTAATAACCGCTTATCTATTGTAAATGCTATTCATCAAAATTACACTCATTCATTATATATGTAAACCCACATACATAATCTAACCACTACCCTTGTATCTATGTTGATTTTTCAACAAATAACCACTATGGTTTAAGTAGACAATAAACATAGCTGAAATCATGGCTAAAATGTAAACAACTAATGTCAGAACAACTGAACAAAAGTCAAATGCCCTACTCCTTTTGTAAAAGCATGAAAGGCTCATAAACACAACTCAAATCAATGCAATACAACCCCTACAACTGAACAAAAGATGACAAAGGAAGCTAAGGAAATGGTGTCAAAATGATAAACAAAGGAGCACTAGTTCTGTCAAAGGAGAAACAGAGGGTTTCTTCAATAAGAATATGAATCCTTTTATACTAGATGTTAGCATTCAAATCGACATCAAATATTTTAGGCTGTCAACATAGCCATTACCTGGATTTCCGTTAACCACGTAACACTTCCGTTAACCATGTTAGTTTGTAACTAAAAGTGTTAAAACAAACACTAATAATAAGAGGGCTTAATGTGTTCGGACTAGATATTATAGCCTAAAACTTGCATCTTTTTGTTTGATATGAAACTAATTTGTCTAATACAGGGAGCAAATTATTATTTTAACATTTAAAATAATAACAAAACAGTAAGATTTGAACATGGTCCACAATAGGGACGATAAATAAAAATAAAAAATAAAAAATTGAAACCTCCCCTGCATCCTTACTAGTATATAAATGCATGATATGATATACTTTCTTGAAGCTGGTCACTCGTCACTTCCCTCTTCCAACTTCCGGGCTCCCCAAAGGAGTGTCTTTTCTTTTTATCAAGTTTGTTGTTTATATTTAACAACCAAGAGTTAAGGATTTTTTTTTTATTGTTTTTCGTGCTAAGATTTAAGGATTTTAAATAATGGACACAAAAGTACTTTCTTCCGGAGTTCAGTACTCAAATCTGCCGGAGAGTTACATCCGACCAGAATCGGAGCGACCTCGTCTTTCCGAGGTTTGGGAGTGCGATGATGTTCCTATCGTCGACTTGGGTTCTCAAAATAGAGCCCAGATTGTTCACCAAATCGGTGAAGCCTGCAGAAACTATGGTTTTTTCCAGGTCCTCTCCCCTGTGTTTCAACATTTTCTCAATTTTATATTAACTACTATATGTATTTTTAGAAAAAAAGAAATGAAAAAAGAAACTCTTAGCTTAGGGAACTGATATAAATTTGAATAAATTAAACAGGTGATTAATCACGGGGTGCCTTTGGAAGCAGCAAAGGAAATGGCAGAGGTGGCACATGGATTCTTCAAGTTGCCAGTGGAGGAGAAGCTCAAGTTGTACTCTGAAGACCCGTCAAAGACAATGAGACTGTCCACTAGTTTTAATGTGAAAAAAGAGACGGTGCATAATTGGAGGGATTATCTTAGACTTCACTGTTATCCTTTGGACAAATATGCGCCCGAATGGCCTTCTAATCCACCCTCTTTCAAGTAAGTCTTCTCTTCCTATCTCTATTTCTCTCAGCCATACATCTCTCAGTGGACAATTTCTGCTTGATGACTTGGTCTTACAAGCTTCATGACATGTTTTATGTTTTATGTTTTATATGCATCTCACACTTTTGCTTTTATTAAAAGATAAAAACTTTTGTGATGCAATATATATGACGGCTCTTTTACTTTATGATGTCACTAATGTTCCCTTTTTTATAATTAAATTTACACCAAAAAGATAAAAACCTTTTTATATGGTAACACTTTAGGATTTGTTTTGGCTCAAAGGAAAAAAAGAAGAAGATGTTAACACTTTTTTTATTATATCAAATATGTATATGATAAATAAATATGCCTACTAAAAAAATAAGAATCATTTAGTCTTTTAATATGAAAACCACGTTTCTCTTTTCATTCAATTCACTTTTGCGCGGACTAAAACACTACGGGGTCTTTCATAATTTTTTATGTTGCCTTACCGTATCAAAAGTCGAATGAAATATCTAATGTGTAATTTAGTTAATAATACATATTGATTATATGAAACAAATATGAATTCGATTTTTTCATGATACATTTTTGAGAAAGAGTAAACAATCTTAAGTATAACTAAACTTCTAACTGAATGATTACTATAGGTGTTAATAATAATAATAATAATAATAAGGAAAAGCCAAATGAAATACTTCTATTCGTTGTCGTTGTATGTTCCTTCTCTCTTCATTCTCTCGTTTCAATATAGAAACTGCCTCTATCTTCTTATTCTTTCTACTTATGAATTGCAAAAGAAATAGTGAGTCTCACATTTTTTTGCCTTGCCTTCCCTCCTTCTACCACACTGAATAGATGAAATACTTTTATCACCTTTTTCTGTTGTCCAACGTTCCTGTCCTCCGTATTTTCTCTTTTCAAACAAAATTATTAATGTAAAAATATTTACATGATTAATTAATTAAAATTTATTTCAAAATATTTTTGAAGTAATTATTATAATTTTTTTTATCGAATATGACTATATTTAGTTGGGTTTCAGTATAAAAATATATATATTAACATTTTAATATTTTTTTACATTCTCTCATCATCAATATTATTTTATAATTAGTAAGTTAGAATATGTTTAATAAGATATTTTAATTAGTTTTTAATTTTTTTATTTGTTGAAAATCTGTTTAACTATTTGATAAATAAATATTTTAATAATTTGTAATATTTTTAAAACGCTAATTTTTAATATTTATATATTTTTAAATATATTTATCAAAATTTTTATTATCTTTTTAAATAAATTATAATTTATTATTTTTAATTTTATACTTTTCTTCAATCTCAACCATTAATTTTATCAAATACTTATACAATAATAAATTAATTTTTCAACTTTTAACACCTATTTTCATATAATTCAACTTTTAATTAAATTTTCAACTAATTTTATTAAATATAACACTAATGAAAAGTATACAAAATTATATATAAAATTAATACTTTCAGAAAGTAGAAAGTACAAACATATACTTTTTAGTTATGCACGTGTCTGTTTCAACTTTCATTATTTATCAGATTTCCTTTTGGGAAATTATTACATTGGCGCAAATTTCATGATGAGTAGTGTGGTCCTGTCGGGGATCAGAATCCTATTCAATAAATAAATAAAGAGATTCCTTTGATAAAATAAAAGAGTCTGGTATCTTATGGCCCAGTGTTACTTTTAATTAATAAAATTAAGGAGAAACTTTTTTTTATTAAAATTATATTAGAGCGTATTTCTTTTGTTTAATATTATATGAAATTTTGACACATTTATTAAAAATGTAATTATATCTTGAATTTTATAAAAATATGATGTAATTTCTTAATATATCATTTACCCTTTTAATTAATTATCTAGTAAAAATTACTCTTATTAAGGGTATTTCATGAAAAAATAATTAATATTTCATTAATTTTATAAAATAACAATTAATTTGAAATAATTTTCTACTAAAACGTCATAAAACAAAGATTATTGAAAAATTATAGAAGAATGTATTTTTGTGAAATCAAATAAAATATTTTTCTTTTTATTTTCTTGATGTTTGTGAAAAATAAATAAGAGTCTGTTAATTAATGTCTTAATCCTTACTCCTCTGATTAAGTAATGTTGGATGTCTCAATTCTAATCTCTAAACTTCTCAGGGCAGATTATAATTATGAAAAACTTGATGCATGTTTAATTTTCAATTGAAATTATTGCGACATGTATTCTAATATAATTCAATGAATAAAAATAAAATAAAAACAAAAATAAAAGCCATAATCCATTAGCAAAACTATTTTTGTTTCAAACATACTTTTTTTACCTTATTTCTAAACATATACTTAAACCAGTTATGCTTATTAAAGTTGAATCGAGTAGAAAAACTTGTGTGTGTTTTAAGTTTTTCTTCTTATTTTCACTTTATTCTCTTTTAATCCATTTTCTTACGGACGTAGTTTCTTATAAATATTTTTTTCTCCATTATCCATATTTTACTTGTCAACCTACATATTCAGTCTTGTCAATCTGCTTGTGTTTTGTTTCTTTGGGGATATATCAATATATTTTTAACCTTTTTTTAACTTTCTAACGTGCCTACTTGCAAATTTTTTGCGTATTGAGATTAAAAAGGAGAGAGAAATATGTGAAAATATAAGTATTAAAATAAATCAAAATAATTATAAAATATTCAATAATTTAATTCATTTAAAAGTAGCTATCTCGTTAGTCCTCATTTCCTCACCCCCCCAAAAAAATTAACTGTCTCGTTAACCCACTACTTTCAGCACATTGAAGGGGAGTATATATGTCATAAATAAATAAAAAATATATTTTTAGAAATGATATATTTATGAAAATCATTACTAAGTTGTGATTAAATATGATTTCAAAGTTTTAAATTTCAATTCGACTAAATTTAAAAAAAAAATGCATTTTGATTGAACTAAATAATTTCAAAATTTCAATATAATATAAACGCTATGATCAATGAAATTAATTAAAAAATTAGTTAGAAGTTAGAAAGCTATAAAAAATTAATTGAAAATTGAAAGCTGAAAATGTAGCTTATTAGTTTATAAGTGGTTGGTAAAATCAATAGTTAAAGTAATCAAAAAGTATAAAAAGACTAAAAAAACCATGATTTATTTAAAAAGATAATAAAAAATTTGATAAATATATTATGGATAAAAAATATAAAAATCAAGAAGTTAGAAGTTAATATTTTATAAAATGTAATTTTAAGTAATGTTTTAAAAAAAGATAAAAATTATTAGAAACTATTAAAAAATTTATTTATCCAAAAAAATAATTAATAAAAAATAAAAATTAAATAAAATATCGTAACAAATATAATAACTCCAAATAGTATAATTATAGGTTGACGTAGAATTGTGTGTATGTATTATTATTTTACAACGTGAATATTTCATAAGAAATCATGATGGCAGAAAGACAGAATAGTAATCAAATATAAAAATATTACAATTGTCCTTAAATTTAAAACGTTACTCTCTTGACTTTAGAGTCTTGTTTTGCAAATTTTTAAAGGAAAGATTGGGTGGAGGAGGAGTAAGACAAAACAGAAAGCAAGTGAAATCGATAAAAAAAAATTAATGTGTCCAAATTATATTTTAATGTAAATAAAATTCATTTTAAAAGAACTCTAAGATTTAAATACTCATAAAATTATCTTAATTTATATTTTATCATTTCTATCTCTTTCCTTTCATTTTTCTCCCCGAACAAGAGATGCCTAAGCATATGTTTAGTTAGACAAAAATAAGAGAAATGATTTTGGACCGAGAGAAAACATCAATTTTTTTTAATTCCATTGTTTGTTTGCCAATGCTAAGCAAGAGGGAAAAGAATAATTTATGTGAATACTAAATAAAAAGAGTTTATTTTCAAATTCATTTAAAAATGAAATGATGACACTCTTTTGTAAATCTAAAAGAAACAAATATAGCATTCACATAAACTTAGAAGTTTAACCCTATTAGGCTAACAAGATGCATAAATTAATTGTAAATTTTTTATATTTTTTTATTATTCTTACATATAAAAAATATTATATTATATTTTTATTTAAAGTATTTATTATATATATATGTTCATTAAGTACACAATTAAACAAGAAAAATACTTTTTTTTTCCTTTTACCAAATAACACAAAAATAATATAACTTTTTTGTTTTTTCTTTCTTTCATACTTCTTTTCCTATATCAAATAAAAATGACCACCCTAACTATAAAGAGTGATAATGTGTGGACATCTTTACATATATTCATTCTATGAATACATATTATTATTTTCTCATATTACTTTTTATTGTATCTTATCATTTATTATATTTATATTTGTTTTCTTACTCCAAATCAATTAGGACCCATGTGTCTATAGAATATTTTTCTTATATAAATTTGACTTATTAGTACATGAATTTGGCGGTGACGTGGGCATTAAATTAGCGGT
The DNA here is from genome assembly GCA_007407185.1 of Glycine tomentella. Classification (NCBI taxonomy): domain Eukaryota; kingdom Viridiplantae; phylum Streptophyta; class Magnoliopsida; order Fabales; family Fabaceae; genus Glycine; species Glycine tomentella. Next base: position 545,033 of record PYAF01000301.1, read on the forward strand.
GACGTAAGTAGATATTTCCGTGTTGACGTAACCTTTTTAATTGATTGATCCTCATATCTGATGCTTGTCCCTACCCTAGTACCACCATAACGTCTTCCTTTTTTATAGTTGAAATATTCTTGTCATAGTTAATTCTATTCAATTACTTATTCGATTTTATTATAATTATCATTTTAGATACATTAAAATATTTAATAAAAATTATAAAATTAATATTATTCTTGTTAATTTTTTTTTAGTTTTTTTAGCATGATATTATTACAGAAAATATAAATAAAAAATTATAATTAATATTATATTAAAAAGTTAAAATAATAATTTAAGATTTTTTTACTTTTTTATACAAGCATTACTATAGGAGAGAGACACGAAGGCTGTACAAATATTATAATCACCAGAAAAAATTAAATCCGTAAACAGTCTAGAATGTGACCATGTGGAATTATTGATTCCTACAGTCAAATATGTACAAAGTAACAAAAAATTAAATCCGCCTACAATTTTTTTATATCAACTCTCTGGTATATTAAATATTAAATGCATTTCATATTGTCAATATGTTAAATATATTTATTTTTTATAAAGTAGAAGAAAAGTTATAAAAATATATAGTAGTTCTCTTTTAAGAATAATTTTACTTCAAAAAATTAAAAATATTCTTTGATACCAAAAAATAAAAAAATATTGATGATCGTTTATAATTTTTAATGAAATATTAAAATTTTATATTAATTTTGTATCCTAATAAATACTATCATATTGATACACTTTAAAGTCTTTTATTTCATGGATTTTTTTTTATTTTTGAAAATATTATTTATGAGAATAAAACATGAAAATGTTATTTTCGAATATTTAATAAAAAATATGTTTGGTTAATTATAAAATTAGTTGAAAATAATTTTATATTTTTAGGAATAATCAAAATATATGTATTATAATTATTAGAATATTCTTATTGCTAAAGATGTTATTTTTCATAAAATAAATAACTTTATTATAAAATTAACAATTGACAAATAAATTATGTTAAAAATCTATATATCTCATTATCTGTATCAAAATTCCTTTCATTACTCCTTTAATATTGATTAGAGTATGACAAAAAAACATAAATACACATATCCCACCACATAATAAATGCAAGGAACAATTGACCATGACCTCATCACGTGCTTAGTGATACCACCAAAACCGACAATGTGTTTTTACCCAACCAAGAAGTTCACCACCACAACACGTCATTCAAATATTTAATGGAATTTCACTCAAACCCAACATATAACATAGAAGTAAACAATAACTCAATAGGTAGGAATATATGGCTATGGTATATCATAGCCATAATTACTTCAGTATGACTTTAAAAGCTGCAACTACAAGCATGACATTTTATAAGAATATAGATTAAGGGATCATTAAAAGGGAGTGTGTTGGTGTTTAGAAAAATGATGTATGTATATTTTTAATTATAAAGGAAATTTTTGTCTCATGTGAATAAAATATTTCTTATTCTCTCTATTGGAATTAAATATTGGCTGAATGTTAGAGTATTGTTTATCCAAATAAAAAATATATCCATAATTAATTATTTTATTACTTCATAATAAATGCATGATTATTTTTTCCCTTATGTATTGTTGGGACTAAAAAATCTATCATTAAAACAAATACTTCTTTTGGAGTGAAATTAAATAGAATAATGAAGAAATATTTGTAATAAAGTAGTTGATGAAGATGTGAGATTGACACTAATTTTTTAAAATTTATTTTAAAATCCATGCTATCGTATTTTTACCAAACATAGAATTATAAAAATTAAGAAAAAGAATAAAATTATTTTAACAAAATTGACTCTTAATAAATGCTATAGCTTTTTTGGTAAGATTAATAAATACTATAGTTATCTTGAAATAATTATTTTTCTTAATTGATGTAAAAATCAATTAAAATGGAGAAAGTACATGATGATGAGTTAGAGTAAAAAGTTAATTTCCAATAAAATCCCTACATGTCCGATTTGCATTAATGAGCATCAGCATTGTAATTTCTTGATGTTTCATATGTTTTTTTTTTTCTTTTTTTTAATTAAATCCTAAATCTAATATATTTACTTAAAATATCATCAAAATTAAAAATTAAATCAAAATTACATATGCTCTAAAATAGAAAAACTAAATCCATTAATCAAAGAATCAAAATTATAATTTAACCTAACATTTTTATACTGATTTCTCCCTCTTGGTTTGGCATTGGCAGGGAAACTGTGACAGCATACTGCACATTAGTTAGGGAATTGGGGTTCAGAATACAGGAATACATATCGGAGAGTTTGGGCCTAGAAAAAGATTACATAAAGAATGTATTAGGGGAACAAGGGCAGCACATGGCAGTGAACTACTATCCACCATGCCCAGAACCAGAACTTACCTATGGATTGCCAGGACACACCGACCCAAATGCACTCACAATTCTGCTCCAAGACCTTCAGGTTTGTGGCCTTCAAGTTCTCAAAGATGGCAAGTGGCTCGCCGTTAATCCCCAACCTAATGCCTTTGTCATTAACATTGGCGATCAACTCCAGGTAATTCTAACTACCTCTTTATGTGCAAGCCTCATTTGTAACTCAAGATAGGAGCATTCACTCATACATACACACCTAACATAACTTATTTTCTAACCCAATAGTCATTTGTTGCTTGAAGAAATCAAGTTTCAAACCTTATTTTTTTTCCTATACATAAATTTTCTTTTAAGTTCATTTAAAACTTGATTTAAATATATTATTGATCCCTATAGAACAAATGAGTATTAATTTTGATCTTTATAAAAGTTATTCTTTATTTTGATCATTTTTTATTCTTAGAAGATAAGCAAATTTTTGTTTCGGCCTACGTATTTATTTTTATTTTTATTTACATTCTCCAAAATCTGAAATTATTATTTTTAATTTCTAACATTCATTTTAAGATAGATAAATAATATTTATTTTGGAGATCTAAAAAGATAATAGAGGTATAACATGCTCACATGATATTACATGTACCAGTGGTTGCAGTGGCGGATCCAGGATTCTGGGTCAGTGGAGACAATTTATTTAAAAAAAATAAAAATTGATAATTATCATTATCATACACATGAAGATAAAGACATAAACATTAAAATAATAAAATTTTAGAATAGTGGTTTGAGAATAGTTGGTTCAAATATATAAAATTAAAGAGTATAAAATATGAAAATATAAAAATATAAGAGTAATAAGTTCAAATATATAAAATTAGATGGGACAAAATATAAAAATATTAAATAATTATATATAATTTTTTAAAACGAGGGAGTGCATGTGCACACCCTCACTTATATGTAGATCCGCAGGTGAGAGGGTGCCCCTTAAGATGGACACTTGACTTTTCATTAAAGACGCAAGTATTTAACATTTTAAGGAACAAAAATAAAGATTTACCTTCTTAGGAAATAAAAAACAAAGCAAATATTTTATAAAAACTAAAATAAAAATTCGTTATTGTTTTTACATGAACTAAAAGTATCCTTTTAGTAGAAACATTGTCTCCTATCTCTTTCCTTGTGATTTGATACTTTTAGTGGAGTGTAAAGGGGTGCAAGACATAAATAAATGATGTCAACCTAACAGTACTTGAAATTTTGTTTTGCTTGATTTAGCTTTTCACATTGCATGTGTGCTTACTTTTTATGGTGGAGCCTAGTCTGGAAGAGCTGACGCATGGCCTACACCCATGTGTTTGGGTCATAATTAGCCCAAGTTAGATCATTTAGATAAGGTCAATTATTTATAGCTAGGAGTGGATAAAAGGGAGTGCAGGGAGCAATAGCCGGCAATGCTCCTGATATATATATATATATATATATATGTGTGTGTGTGTGTGTGTGTGTGTGTGTGTGTGTGTGTGTGTGTGTGTGTGTGTCTTTATTGGACTGGATCTTGTCTTTTGAATTTAGCCCATTGTTGTAAGAACCAATTTGATACTTGCCCTTGAGTGCTTGCAGGCTTTGAGTAATGGGCTTTACAAGAGTGTGTGGCATCGTGCTGTTGTCAATGTTGAGAAACCAAGGCTTTCTGTGGCTTCATTTCTTTGTCCAAATGACGAGGCATTGATAAGCCCTGCAAATCCACTCACGGAAGATGGATCCGAAGCAATATACAGAGGATTTACATATGCAGAATACTATAAGAAGTTTTGGAGCAGGAACTTAGACCAAGAACACTGTTTGGAATTTTTCAAGAACAAGTAACCCTTAAGGTGTGATTGACGAGAACCAAAATAATGGTAATAAGGGTATCTTGATATTTTGTTTTTCACTCCTCCTTGTTAGTGCCACTTGCTTTTGTTGTTTTATTGTTGGTGCATTAGGTTAGTGCAAATTGTAGTTTGTTACACAACTTCTATGTCAGACTCTCATGATTTCTCGTGCGGTGATATAGCTGCAAGACTGAACTGCTTATTCCTTTGCTTAATGTGGAAGAAGTTACATTTCCCGAGAAGCAATCCTGCTCTAGTAGCTTTATCTTAGGAAGAGAAAAATGTCATGTAATATTCATATGTTGAACCTTCAAAATTTCCTAGTGCTGCTCATGCATTCTTGGTCTTAGAGAAGCGCTAAGGAAAAGTATCTTAATTTTAGAACATTATTATTGTCACAATTCTGAGAATATGTTCCATAAATATCTGTATCTTGGGTTGCTTCCTATCTTTTATACACCTAAGAACCACTGGCCACACAGTGTCCCCATTGGACTGGGGATGATGTGTTAGCTCTTTATTATAACGTTCTGTTCATTCAAAAAGATAATGGATTTACCACCAAAGAAAATTATAGCCATGGTTCAGTGGAATTTCATAACTTTATGTACGTCTGTATTGGTTATATACCAGTTAATCAAAGGAAAAAGGGTTGGCATTAAGGAGGAAACACAGAACTATATATATAATCCACAATATGAAACTTGTTATTTGATATTGGCAGTTTACATTGAATTTGTTCATTATTCTTTTCCTAAGAAAATATTACATTTTTCCGGGAAAGCTTTGGAAAGTAGCACCACAACCGCAATTTCATTCTCAAAACCCAAATGCAACTTGATATGAATCCACGCCAAAGAACTTAAACCTTTTTGAGAAATTCCATGACGTAGGTATTGAAAGCACAGCACAGGACTCGGAAACCTTGGAATCCAGAGCCTTTGGCAAGGGCCTCAAACTCTTTCTCTGTTCTCTCTTTCCCACCTGGATTGTGAGCCAACATGATCACATCGATGTGAACCACACCCTTTGTGGCCAAGCTAGAGTCTGGAGCCACCGGAAGAATGCATTCCGCCACAATCACTTTCCCGTTATCTGGTAGTGCCTCATAGCAGTTCTTCAAAAACTTCAAACAATGCTCATCACTCCAATCGTGGCAAATCCACTGAAGGTGTAAATGATATCAAAGGTCATTAACATAAACAAGTGAAACATGATTTGTGGTACCAAAAAGTAACGGCTCAAAACTTGATTCTGAGAAAAGAAAACCTTGAAAGGGATTTTCAACTAAATATCACTGAACATTTAATCAAATTGACTTTGGTGGGTGAACAAAATATCAAAGGCCTTTCTAGACTAGAGTAGGTAAAAGTAAGACATTGAGGGAATTCAGATTATAAAACTCACCTTCATAAAAATAGCATCAGCTTTCGGAACACTCACAAACATATCTCCACCGACATGCTCCACTCCTACACGAAAACATCAATGTCAATTTAATGTTAGGTAACCATTAACCAAACAATATTATTCAAATGCATACTGCATAACACTAAACATGTAACAACTGATGACAATGCTAGGTAAACTAATATAAGCAGGACCTCTAAACTTGACATTATGATGATGCAATTTAAGATACCTGGATAAGATGGGGCATCTTCAATGACATGAGGCAAATCAAAATTAATGCCCTTAATAGTGGGATACTTTGAGACAATCATGTTGATTACAGCTCCAGTCCCACCACCAACATCAACCAGAGATTTAAGACTCTCAAATCCTGTGTAGGTCTCAAGAATTTTCTTCATTGTAATTGTAGAGTGATCAGCCATCCCCTTGTTGAAAACCTTGTTAAACCTTGGATCTGTTCCATGGTATTCGAAGGCTGTCATTCCATACGCCTTGTTAAATGGAATGCCCCCTTCAAGGACTGCATCTTTCAAATAGTACCTACAAGAACACAACCGTGTCATAGTGATACAAAATTCTTAAATCAAATCATTTATCATACAATCAATTGTACATTTTAATTAATTTAGTTATGTATTGATACATACACATAATTTAAGTTAATAACAGTTCCTTTTATTTTAACTTTCAGCTCTCAGTAAACAGGTTTAACTTCCCTGATACCCTTACTCTCCCTTTTCTTTTCTTCCCTTCTATTGCTCCCATAACAAAACAATCTTCCTAAAACATAGGCATGCCTACTAAATACAACCTTCCTAAAATCAGAAAATATGACAATTGGAAAATTTTAGAATATGGAATTCAGTTCATGGAAAAGATAAAGACAGAGTGAGAAAAAGTGAGATACCAGCTTTCCATGAGGACTTTGTCCTGGTTCATGAGGTTGAGAGCAGCAATGGAGACACCATCTTCGTTCTTGACCAAGTACTTGGCAACAGGGGCGAGACCATAGAGCCTCTCAACCTTGCCATCAGGGAGAGTGCGAAGAGAAAAAGAGAGGATATTGTAGCAAGCCAAGAGGCGCAATATACGGTCCAACATAACGGGTGCATCAGGGTTGTGTGTTGGGAGCTGAGAAGCAATGTCGGAGGGGGAAAGGTGAACACCAGGGCCAGCCTTGGCTATGATTTCCAAAAGATCAAGCTCAAGAGCTGATTTGAGAACCATAGGGAGTACTGAGGCACTGGCTAGTTGCATGGCGAATAAGTTTGCCTCATCATCAGACACATGGGTTGGAGTAATCTGAGTCTCACCTGTTGAACCCATGCTTGATGATTCTCTACTTTGCCTCAGATTGTGTCTTGGAATGAGTGTTTTTTCTCTGTGAGCTGTGAGACCTTAAGGGTGCCAACTGAAATGGTTATATACGCATAGAGTGATAAGATATTGAGAAATGAATAATGATGTTATTGGTCCACCCACCTACACTTGTGAGTTGTACCCCACCCCAACCACCACACCCGGGCCCTACAAAGACCGTGCGTACATTTTTGTATTATCTAGATATCATCTAATTCAATGTTGTATTATTAACTAAACTATACTAATAAATCATGTGTGTACCTAATATATGCTAGCCGAAATTATATTTATGCTGGAAAAAAAAACATAGTACGATAAAGAGACACAAATATGCCATGTGAAATGTGATGGTGGGTGAAATTAAATAAAATAATGTGGTCGTAAAAACCTATTACATGTTGATAGCTACATATTGACGTTAAATATTAACTAAAGAGAAAGTTATTAATTTGCTAATTTCGCAAAGAACTCGACATTTAAGCCATGCTATTTTTGATCAAGTTTCATGAGGTTTTACATTTTGAAGAGATAACGGTGTAAACATACATATATAGCTAGCCAAGCTAGGCATGTCAAATCTAGTGTGCCTTGGCGAAATTAGTCTCGGACGGTTTGCGTTAAATTCATTAATTGAACCCGAATTCGTAAATTAGTAAATTTATTAAGGAAACATATGATCCTGTTTTGCTTAAACTAATAGTTGGTGAAAATTTCCAACGAATGGTAGGAAGTATTAGAAACCTCTGACAAAAGAAACACTCGTACGACTTGGTGAATAGTATGAAAAATACTCCTCTTCATTTACGGGTATTTTTTAGTATGAGCGACATAGATACGAAAATTTTGCAGTAGGAGAAATATAGACACAATTAACATGTCCAAGTAGGAGAGAATCCCAACCCCAATAGTATATACTAGATAATAACGACAGGAAAATGAAATTCCAATCAGTAGGACTTTTCCGTAGTGTCCTGTCCACATTTTTCTCGCTCGAGTATTGAAAATGGGGCATCTATGCGTGTTACGTAGTGTGTCACAATTAGACTTTCAACTAATGTACATAAGAGTCAGCATTTGTAGCTACTCCAAAGTCTAATCTGTCCTACCTACGTAGACAAATGGTATTCAAATTCAAATATTCATAAAAAGAATTTATACATTATTAATGATGAGATATGCATGTCATTGGAGCCACATGGTTCAAGATCATAACGAGATTGCAGAGTAAGTAGTTCATTTCCTTAACCATAGGAAGAGCACGAAGTATATGTTTGGAGACCCACTCACATTTTAGAAAATTCAAGTCAAATGGCATAACAAGCAGAAATGTTTCGAATATTGTATGTCCTATAACTCGCGTTACTTTAAATTTAAACAAAAATTATATATAGTTGTGATTTTTTTACTGATTTCTTGTGAGTCACTTGACTCACATAGAATGGTGAGATAATTGATTGCAGCAAGTCAGGGCCATGCCATGGTTTGGTAAGGACGAGAAAAGGACCAAATGAAGACCTCGCCATGTCATATGCAAGAGAAACAACCATATGTTCCGAACTCTTACCAAAAAGATTTTAATTACAAGACTTGAACTTCAGCCTTCATGATTTTTACAATTAAAAAAAAATAGAGCTATAAAATTGATTCAGAGATTTTAAAAAAATGATAAAAAGGTTGAGTTCAAATCTATCTCACTAGAAGTTAACAAACTATCTACTACTTGTCGATCAAAATATTTGAATTATATTTATATAAGCTAATGTTAATTTATTATTATTTGTATGATAACATAACATTAAATATTTTTCTGTAAAAAACTTTAGGCGATATTTGGTTTATTTTATGTTTTTATTCTATCTTTTAACTCTGGAAACAAATGAAAAGCGTGATAACTAATAAAAACATACTATATATCTTAAAATGAAAAAGAAAACAAATTAAACACTCCTAAGGGTAAGAGGAGATTTTCCATATTTCAGAATTAGGTTAAATCACCAATTTAATAAAATCAGAACTGCAGTAAAGTTAAGAGTAATTGCTCAGCATTTTCCCAAAATTAATTGTAGTTACTAAAAAGTAAAAAAGTAATTCAGCTTACCCCTGTTTATTAAGGATTACGGCATCCTAATAGTTTTGGTAGCATCTCCACGTCAGGGTAGTTCACATCTTACCTAATTTTTAAAAGAAATGATACCAAGTATAATTAGAGGAAATCTAAGAAGGTTGAACCTACTAATGTTTCTTTTCTTCCTCTGTTTGGTGCTTGAAGCATATTAGTGTGAATAAACCCAAAACAAATTCCACAAACATATTTAAATTCCCACCAACTTTGGATTTCTTACCCGTCATCTTATACTTTTAAGTTTGAATAAACCCAAAACAAATTCCACAAACATATTTAAATTCCCACCAACTTTGGGTTTCTTACTCCTGTCTGAAACCATATACAAGGAAGGAAGCGTGATTGGCAGAAATATTAAAATAATACTCTTAAAAAAAATTATGAATTTGAGGTTATTTGAAAACATAGTATAAATATGAGACAGTTAGTCAAGTACAAATCAGATGTGACTAAATTCGTACTAACAATTTTTGTGACAGAATAATAACTTTTTACTTTTTATATTTATGATACAATATTCCGTTACAAAAATTGTTAGTGACTAAAATATAGACAAAATTGACTTGTTTTAATTTTTGAGATAAAATATCATTTAATATTATTTATTATTATTTTTATTTAATTTGAAAATATTTTTAGACCAATCTTCATCATAAATATGATCTTTTTTGCTTTTTTTTAATATTATTTTATTTAGAATGTCTTTTTAATTTTATATGATTTTATTTAATATATTATAAATTTTTTATATATATAATTTTTAATATATTATTTTATTTAATATAATTTCTAAACTTTTATACGATTTTGTTTAATATTTTTTAGATTTTTTATATAACTAATTTTTAATATAATATTTTATTTAATAAAAATTTTCAATTTTATTTTGAAATTTGAAAAAATAAATTTTTTTAATTTTTTCAAATTCCAAAATAAAATTGATTAGAATACTGTATCCTGATATAGGATTTTCTTTTATTACCCAGATTTATAATATATTTACAAATAATCTCAAATTCATAATTTTTTATTAAAAAAATTATTATATTGATTTTTCTGCCGGAGCGCCACTGCTTCAAACTAAAATATACAGTACTTAGATAATGATTATTATGCACGATTAGTTACATATATTTTAATAAAAGAAAATCCTATATCAAGATACACGTATTAGAATATATAAAAAAATACAAATATTAGAACACTAACATTTACTATATAAAAGTTGTCTACTTTTAAAAAACATTTTAATTATACAATAAACTCATTTTAAGATATCCCATAAATAATTATAACGCGCAGACACACAAAATATTGATAAGATTTTCATACTCCATTAATGGAATTTTATTCAATAATACTCCTTTTAGTCCTTAATATAAGGTGCTTGCAATATAATTATACATACAATTTTGTAAGTAAATTAGTAAGTTTTATTGGGTTTTTTTTAAAAAAATTACTATTGTATTGATTTTATCCTTGTTAATAATGTAACTTGTCATGACGATGTAAAAACATTACAGTGAGCATTATACATCACTATCAATTAATAAAAAAATATAAAGTATTTAATAAAGATAAACAATGGAAAAAATTAAATATTGCATTAAAAATTAACTTTAGAATACCTTATAAAAATAATCATTATTTTTTTTCTAAATTGTGTCTTATATTAAGAACTACAAGGAAAAATTGTCAAGAGAATGTCATCACCTTTATAAAATTAACTAAATATAGCAAATATTTGAATAGTTTATCATGTTATCTTTAAATAAAAGGTTATAACAGTTTTTATTAATATCTTTTTTATTTTATTTAACTTTTTGTAACATATGTGTTAAGTCAATACCAATATATTATATTAAAATCAATGATAATTTTGGATGATTAATTAACAAGAAGAATCAAAAATATTTTTCTGAAAAATAACAATTAAATATTTTGATTTAAAAATAAAATAAAAAACAAATTTGAAATTATAGGAAACCCAATATTACAATTTAACTTTTTTTTATTATAAACTTCACCAAATTAAAAGATAAATTGTAATAGCAAACAATTAGAAGAAAAAAAAGTATTAACCGCAATAGTAGTTTTGAAAAACAATACTACTTATATATAAGTTAATTTTATATTTAAAGAAAAAATATGATTAAACTATCTTTATACAAGTTATAACTTATAATAAAGAGTTTCTTGAAATAATTTGAAAGCAACTTATAAACATATTAAAAACCATGTCATATTTTTTTCAATTCAAATAAGTTATAACTATTTTTTTTTAAATGGTCTTTCTAAATTAAAGGGAAAGTGAAGGGCCACGTCAGAATGAGATTCCTAATTTGATATAGACAAATTTTATCCGATGCTTTATTGGAGCTCTAGAATCGGAATTTGTAGAGTCCACACAACCTTATAATTTCTTGGCAGCTAATCGGACAGGGAGAGAAAGGAAGGAAGCAAGAAAATGGAAGAAGAAAATGGAAAAAGTTCAGACCTTGTAATTCTATCGCCAAAAGAGGAGACTGCAGTTAGAGTCGTAGTTTGTCTGAGAAAAGAGGACATTAAACGTTTCGAGGAAACCGAGGAATGCTTCGTCTTAGACTTCGATCCATTTGACTCGTTCGACTTCTCCAAGCTTTCGTTGAACCATGAAGATGATGATGCCGCTGATGTCTCCATTCTTGCTGAAAAGGGCAAGGTAAATACAACTTCCCTTCTCTCCTCAAAACCCGCTATATACTTAGTAGTATACATTTTACTTTAATAGTTTAATTACATTATTATTATTATTACTACTAGAAAAAAATATATTCGGTGCCTCTCTATTATTTTTAAATAAATAATAAAATTAAAATTATATTGGTTAGTTTTCAGAATGTGAATTGATTAGAGAGAATAGTTTAGGGATTAAAAAAATTTGAAAAAGGTAATTTTAAGAATAAAAAAAAATATACGCCAAAATATTTTATTTCCTTTATTTATAGTATAGATAATTTGCTTCGAGTGTCTATTTTTAGTTCCCTCGATTGCTGTCTGCTGGCTTGAAGAGTATGTTTCTGAATTAGTCTCGCATTTGGATAATTTTTTCAATAAGTCATACGAGGAAAAAAATTTAAAAGTAAAATAAATTAGTTTTTTTTCATAAAAGTTAAAATAAAATTTTTGAAAATTATGTAAAATTTATTTTCAACTCATGAAAGAACCTTAATTCATTTTATCTTCTTATTTTTTACAGTTACATGTGGTTGGGCTAGTGAATTTTTTGTTGTTGTTGACAAATTTATAGGTAGCTTGCAGGGATTACCCGCATCCAAGGCATTTGTGTGTCAAATTTCCGTTTACTACAACACCTCACGAGAGCTGCTGTGAAATGGTAATGATTGGAGTTGCTGTCTTCATTTTTTGTTAATTTGTTTGACCAACTTGTTCTGAAATCTCTTTGGTCAAATACAGTGTTACTGTTATGTATGTGATTCAGCTGCACCATGTAAGTATTGGACCCCATCTACGCTACCACACTGTGATGCAGATAGCGATGATGACTGGAAGAAAGAAAGGAATATGAAGAAATTTCAAAGTATTGCAGAAGATGCTCGCTAGTTAAAAACAAAATGTAGAAGGAAAAACTCTTGTTTAAATTTAGGTCCCCTTGAATGTGCATGGTAAGTAATGGAACACAAAATCAACTTGAAATTAAGCCAAATGTAGCATTTCTAACTTTAGGCTAACGTTTCAATTTTTAGCTAATTTTACTGAATATAGTTTTTGTCTTTCATCTATAGTGTAAATCTTAGATAAATAAAATATTGTCTTGTATTGAGAAGTTAATAGAAATTCACTTTTAATCATTACCACGACTAGAGGTAGGTACATGGATTGTGACCCATAGATGGCCTGCTTAACAATCAATTTGGTCTGGTGGCGGACTTTAAAATATGCAGCCCATTTGAATGTTGACCTATTTTAAATTTTGTTATTATATTTTTTTTAATTACGATTTACGAGCAAGGTAAATATGAGTCAAGAAAATTAAACTTGTTTTCAATATAAGCTAATTTGGTTAGGTCAACCTTTAGTGTCAAGTCAAACTTGTGAGTCAATGTAGACTAAGTCAACACAAACTACATTAACCTATATATGTACCTTTAGTCAAACCACATTAGTTTCTTCTACTTACAAACAATTTGTGTTTTTCCAGAGTGGCTTTAAAAATTTAATATTATTGAACATGGTTGTTTATTTATTTGTCAAAAGAAAACTCATATAATTTATTTTTCAAAAAGTTTTTTTTTTATCTTTTTACCCCATAAACTTTTTAGGATTTTTTTTTTAAATTCTTAAACGTTTTTGATTGATTTTACCCCTTTATTTTTTTTTCTTGTGTTTTACTTTTAATCCTATTAACTATTAGACTAAAATTAAGGACATGAAAAAAAAAATTAAAATTAAGGACATTGATTAGAAAGATCCAAACAATAATCCTAACAAATTTAGGGGTTAAAAATATAGTAAAGTTTAAGAGGTGTTTGATATAAGGAAACTTTTTTCATGAAAACAAATCATGATTTTTAAAAATGATTAAAATTTGTTTGGCTGATAAAAAATATTTTTAAGAATATTTAAATAAATTTTGTAAGAATCAAAGAGTTAGTGATATTTTATCAAATTTTTTAATTATTTATCATATTAAATAATCTAATAAAAGAGTAATGTTACAATCAAACTTTTTTTAATTATTATTTTTTAGATTTTTATCTCTCCTCGTGAAATTTTTTTTGCAGAAAATAACTAAAAAATATTACTTGAAAACTTTAGGATGAAGTAATCTAATAAAGGAGTAATGTTATAATATAAATTTTTTTAATTCAAAAAAATTTAATTTTTATCTCTCCTCATGAGAACAATTTTGTGAGAAATAACTCAAAAACATTGCTTGAAAACTTTAGGATTATTACTTTTTATAAAGTAAATCAAATATAAGAAACAAAATTCTCTAACTTAGATTCCCGAAAAACTAAGAAAAATATGTACCAAACGTCCCTAAAAACTGATAATGTGTATAATGCGAAAAACAAAATTATTTACGAGATAAAAAATGAAGGAATATGCAATACTCTCACCATTTTTTTTATCTACTTTAAAAGTTATTTAATAAATAAAAAATAAAATTAATATTCTTATTTTATATTAAATTACTTTTTGAATTTTTAATATGACCTCTACTATTTTTTCTTCTTCTCATTTATACAAATTTATATAATGTAACAGGTAGAGATAAAATCATAATCGAACAAGAGTAGATCTTTAAATTACTTCGCAAAATTGTTTGAGTAAGACATTTTAATCCTTAAGATGTTAAGTCTTCCATGAATCCTTAATTTTACATAATGTCTTTCACTTTAATTCTTTTAGTGTAAAATGATAATAAAAAATAAGGATCAAAATTATTAAAATGAATGACTTTTTGGAGAGACATGAAGTAAAAGAGAATTTTCAAATTTAAAAAACTAAAATATCATACTTATACAATTTGATGAATAGTTTAAGGGTTTCCTTAAATAATTAATATTATTTTTAAATTTTAACAAAACATAAATAAAAAGAATATTTTTTTTCAAAAGCATAAGAAGAGTTCGAATAGTGGAAAAACCATGCCAATCTAAGAAAAGTAAAACCTTAAAAAAAAAAGTTGACTAAGAAGGAAAGATTGCCGCGAACCAATAGTTTTAAATTTTTATATATAATATAAAATATTATTAATAATTGAAAGAAAATAATGATAACGGTCATATTTTTCTGGAAATCGAAGATTGGGTATTTTGAATTTCATCGGCTATTCCACTTCGACTCCCCTATATATTGTTATTGTTATGATCATCGTTGATCCTTTGCTTCTCCGTTTAACCCTAAGCGGATGTGTCGTGAAAGAGAAGAAGAAATTAAGATGAAAACACCCACCACCAAAGTGGTGAAGACCCTTTCGAAACGTCCACGACCACAAGATGACATCGACATTGACTCCCCCATCAGGGCCATAGCTTGTCTCAAAAAAATCGACGACATTCGCCGCTTCGAGGAAACCGAGGATTGCTTCATACTAGGTTTCGACCCTTCAGCCGCCGCCGTTCCCCTCTTGGTTCATTCTTCTGCTGATGATGTCTCCGTCATTGCTGAAAAGGGCCAGGTACATTACAGTATAACCCTTCTTCTCACTCTTTTCATGGGTTTTGAATTATTGAGGATGAAAATAAAAACCCTTTCTTTGAGTATTGGAATTCAAGATCTGGAGTTATTGTGGCATAGGTTGCTTGCAGAGATTACCCGCACTCAAGACATTTGTGCCTCAAATTCCCGTTCACAACCACGCCTCATGAGAGCTATTGTGAAATGGTAATTGAACTAGCTAATTGCTATCATCATATTATATATTCTACTGTTAAATTAGTCTTGTGAAATTTCATCTTACAGTTGTGACGGTGAATAATGTTTTGTTGAGTGCAGTGCTATTGTTATGTTTGTGATACGGCTGCCCCGTGTAAGGACTGGAAGGGCTGGCATTGCAATGCAGAGAGTGGTATTTACTGGAAGAATAAAAGGAATTTGAAGAAAGTTCAACCAGCGCGTCTCTATAATTCTCAACCATGAAGGATGAGTGATTGGAATGGTTGCGCTATGATCCTGGCAGAGTCTTACTGTATTTGGGAGATTCTCACGCAGTATGGTTTAGTCTGGAAATGTGACAAAAAAATGTACTCAACTCAAACGTTCTTTTTGCAAGGGGTTTGTGGGTACTATAGATAAGTAACAAAAATGTACCCAAACTTTGTGTTTATAAGGGGTTGTGTTGTGGCACCCTGATGTGTAGATTCTTTCTGCTCTGGGATTGGGATTTTCGAGCTGTTACTGCTGGATGAAGGATCTATTGAAGTATATATTTCATGTTCTTGAAGAATTCGTTTTGTAATTACTCGTTTTGTCTGCGTGTGTGTGTTTTTTCTTTACGCACGGCCATTTTTCTGGGCAAACTTCACTTCATTGTGATATATAGGGGCACACTAGAAGAATGATGTTATGCTTCTTGTTGTAACTGATTGTGTTGTGTCAAACGCCAAGCAACATTGCTACTCCACAAGTTAGTGGACGGTCATAAGCAAAAGCTAGCAAAACTGAAGTTTATTGAGTCTAATAACTAAGAAGTGTATGCATGCCATGAGTGATGTGATGAAAAGAGATTGAGAGGAAAAAGAAAACGAATTATGAAAAAAATGTTATGATCATATGGCCATCACGCCGCCACTTTGTCATTACCGAGCCCCATTCTGCGTCACACACATCTCTCCTTCCCCATTTATTTTCTATTTCCCCCTAATTATTATCGGATTCATTTCATAATTTAATTAGTTTTGGGCAAGTTCTCTTGCGTTTGCATAAGTGACACGGATCAAGTTCCCGGTGTACACTAATCGGAATTAGCAGAGGTTGGGTATATACTCTTGGTTTGAGTTTGGTTATAATTTTATTGTAAAAAAATGGAATACCAACCGGGCTTTCTGATTCAATGAGATCCTTGAGCAAAATTGAATAATGATTAAATGGTCCTTTTTTTCTTTTTCCTGAATGTCTAGTTTGTTGCTTGAGAACGAGTCATAACACAGCCGTGAAAATAAGTAAAAACAGACGAGGCTTGATTTCACTGTTTTATGTTTTCATTTTCAAAGAAAATGCTAACAAACCTAACGCCATCTAAATAGTTAGGAAAACAGTATCCATAGCTACTTTTAGAAATAACTTAATAAATATTGATGAGGTGATAAATATAAAAATGATCAAACTAGAATCATCATACATACACAAATGTAAGGTGAAACAACAAAATACAAATTCTCAAATAAAAGATAAATAGGAAAATAGAAAACATAAACATTGGTATTCTTCCTCTTCTGCCATGTGTATGTGTATGTTGTTGAAGTGCTTGTCAGTGTTAGCCTCAATACGTTATATATCCTCGTATGTCTCCGTGCTAGTAGTCATTTTCATAGATTCAATATGATATGAAGATCACGGTCTCAAACATAGGCTACAAAAAAAATATAAGTTACAATAAATCATGCATAGGGGTAGGGTCCTTGTGTGGCAGCATGACGTATGGACATGAGTAGGGATGAAAAATATAAATTCAATCACCATCCGAGTTGCTCCGTCCATGATATTACTCACTTAGCGTTTGCGGATGATATCATGTTTTTCTCTAGAGGTGACTATCCGTCGGTGACCACCATTTATAGCAAGCTGAGGAACTTTTGTAGCATTTCCGGTTTGGCTGTTAGTGCTGGGAAATCAATCATCTTTTCGACTGGCATGGACCCCAAGTCTTGTTGGATGTTAAGAAGCTCACCGGGTTTGATTTGGGGTCTTTTCCCATTAGATACCTTGGTATCCCGCTCATGGCATCCCGCTTGAATGTATGTCACTATTCTCCCTTGCTCAACCGTATTGGTGGGCTGATTCAGAATTGGCTGGGCAAGACTCTTTCTTATGCTGGAAGATTGGAGCTTATCCGGGCTGTGGTGGGTGGTATTGTCAACTTTTGGATGGCTTTGTTTCCTTTCTCGGTTTCGGTCATTGATCGGATTGATGCCTTGTGTAGAAGGTTTCTTTGGGGGAAGTCCAATAGCGGAAAGTATAAACCGTTGATTGCTTGGCAGTTTGTGTGCCCCCCCAAGGAGGAAGGAGGCCTCGACATCCATAACCTCAAGACTTGGAATCTTGCTCTCCTAGTTAGAGCCTTGTGGGATATTTCTAGGGAGAAGGACTCCTTGTGGATTAGATGGGTCCATCATTTCTACTTGAGAGGATCATCCGTTTGGAGTTACTCACCTTCTAAGAGTGACTCTCCTCTCATCAAGAGGTTGTTTAGTATTCGAGACATCATTTGTGACAAGGAGGGCCAAAGTGATTCTCATCATGAGTTTGATACTTGGCTTTGTGCTGGCCGATTTGATGCTTCTCGGGCATACTCCTATTTTAGACATGCTCGGTTGAGAGTTTTTTGTTCCAAGGTCGTGTGGAATGCTGGCATTCCTCCTAAGGAGGCCTTTATCCTATGGCTGGCAGCCAACAGTAGATGTCTGACTTTAGATAGGGCTCCCTACCTTGGCAAGAGATCTCTATGTCCGTTTTGTAATGTTGATTTGGAATCGAATGATCACTTGTTTTTTAAGTGTAGGACCGTGCTTTGGGTGTGGGCTGTTGTTAAGGATTGGATCCACTTTCCGCGAAGAAATATTTCGTTGCATGGTACCATGAGCAGCTTGATCCCCACAGAGCTATCTCGGGAAATTCATGCAGAATTAGGTGCTTGGATTTATCTACCACGGTTTATGTTATTTGGATGACCATAAATTGTATGCTTTTTGACAATCATAGATTTTGTTTTGATGATGTAGTAGGAAAGATTAAGTTTAGGGTTATGAGGCTAATCCATTTGATGCACTTGTATTAGCAAATGTTAGTTTGTTTGTAGTTAGGTTTGTTGTATCTAGCACCTTTCATTTGCTTCTTTTGGCAAATGTATTCGCTTTTGTTCTTTGTTGGTTATGCGAGGTATGTCCTGACTATTTGTAAGTATCTTTAGAATTATATAAATTTTTACATATTTTCCAAGAAAGAGTAGGGATGAAAAACACTCTGAAATAATCGTCAGTGCACACCTATGAGGCCTCATCAGGGACAAGCGATCCTCACAGCGGAGCAATAATGACATGGTCAACCTAGTATTGATACAGTGTCGGTATTTGGGGGATTCAAATAGCAATACAAGAGGTTCAAATTATAGACCCCATATTTCTATCTGGGCCCAAGACAGATATTGCCCAATAAACGTGAAAACCCTGGAGGCTGAATGAGGAGCAAAAGAGTTATCCCTATCTATATCTAGTTATGGTCTAAGCTCAGTGATCAGAACCTACACCGAGTGAAACCCCAATACCAATCCAATCCTCTCCCAACTCACAAAGCCATGTCTCCAGGTCCCGTTGTCGACGCTTCCCCCGAGGTTGATGCAGAGCAACAACTTCCCTCCGTCGATGACGCAACTCAGAAGAAGATACCCCAACCACAGGTTCCTCCTCACTTATTACTGCTGCTGTTTTAATTCGATTTTTTTATATTGTGTTTAGGGTTTAGGGTTTCTTGGGTTGGACTCGTTTCTGTTGATTTTTGATGTCTCATTTCCGTGAATGGTGTCAGGAGGACGATGCTCCCGTTGTCGAGGACGTGAAGGACGATGACAAAGACGACGACGATGAAGACGACGACGACGAAGAAGAAGATGACAAGGAAGACGATGCTCAAGGTCCTCTTCTCTTTCACTACGTTTTCCTCTGTTTACCTCTTAACCTAATAAAATACTTATTTAGTCCCTTTTTTATGTTTTTGTTAGTAAACCGTATGGTTCTAATCGATTATTTAGTTTCCACTTGCTTGTGCATTTTTCTAGGGTTTGTGTAGAGTTCTGTATTTACCCGTGAGACCTAATTCATGTTGGATGAATTATGACTTCTATTTGTGTTAAACAAATTGACATATAGATTGGATTTTATTCTTATTATCATACTGGAACGATCTTAACAAGGTCTCTAATCAGAGACATGTTAGTTGTTTGCTAACAGTAACAGTTAATGTTCAACTTCTTCATCCCGATGCTGTTATTTGTATGTATTTATTTTTTGGTTGGCTGTTAGTCTTTGCTGATTGTTGTTGTTTTTGTTGAAGTAAAAACATTGTTTTCATGTGGGTCTAGAGGCTTGGCAAAACCCTAAATTAGTTGTCACTTGATTGATTGGAATTTATATGTTGGGGTTTGAAAAACAGATCTGAGCTACATTCAATTGTTATTTGTTGCTAATGTCCAAACTTCTGGAATGTGTATGATTGGTAACATAATCACTAAATATTTTTCTGAGAATTTCAACAAAGGTGACTTGGGCATAACGTGTGTTCCTTGCTAAAGAATGATGTTACATTAGCAAAAGAAGAAATTAGTAACATATTTGATTAGTTTGCATTAGTTTTCACCGTAAATTATTAACTCAAGCATAGCATTTTGGAGAATGAAAAATAGATGTTCAATCTTACTATAACCTAAGGTGGTCTCTGCTCTGAGTCCCAAAGATTGACCACTAGTTCTTTTTTATCTCCCCCTTCAGCTTCACATTTTATGAGTAGATGGTTGGATCTTTGTTTTATCTTTATTTACTATAGTTATCAACAGATCAACTAGGTCAGCACCTCATTGAATCTGCAGCACCTCAATTTGAAGAGGGATAACTCTTTTTAGAGATCTTCAGAGTACTGCTTCTGATCACTGAGCTCTTTCTTATACCACCATCATAATTTTTGTGATTCTTTTTCTTAATGTTGAACTGAACATCTTAACTATATTCAGCAAAGCAACTACTTTTCTGTGCTTTGATTTTTATAGGTTGAATTGTTTAGATGAAAAAGAGACACATTTTATAGCTGTCACATAGTTTTTGGAATAAAGGGTTTTACCTTGAGAAACTGATGTTTTTATGTACTGTTACAATGTTACTTTACCCTCTGTTGCAGCAGCCATATCTATGTTCTATTTGTTTGGTTTGTTATCTGTTGATCTTGTTCATAAATTCGTTTTATTTGACTTTGAGATTTAGGTGGTGCTGAGGGTTCAAAGCAGAGCAGAAGTGAGAAGAAGAGCCGAAAAGCAATGTTGAAGCTGGGACTGAAACCTGTTACCGGTGTTAGTAGGGTCACAATCAAGAGAACAAAAAATGTGAGTCATTATATACTATTGTTCTTTTCTGTGATCTATCTGGAAGATGGATTGCTTCTAACCAAATTATTTTGTACTCAGATTCTTTTCTTCATCTCAAAACCCGATGTCTTCAAGAGTCCAAATTCTGAGACCTATGTCATATTTGGGGAGGCGAAAATAGAGGACTTGAGCTCTCAGTTGCAGACACAGGCTGCTCAACAGTTCAGGATGCCAGATATGGGATCTGTAACGGCAAAACAAGAAGATGCTGCAGCTGCAGCAGCGCAACCTGAAGAAGAGGAGGAGGTTGATGAAACTGGCATCGAGCCCCATGACATTGATTTGGTGATGACACAGGCAGGAGTGTCAAGAAGCAAGGCTGTCAAGGCTCTCAAGACTCACAACGGGGACATTGTTGGAGCCATCATGGAACTCACTACTTAATTGGGGTTTATGTTCTATTTGTATGTTTTTTGGGAATGATATTAGAACTAGTGCCGTTTCTATGTTAAACCGAATCAACATAACCGTTATATGTTTGAGATTTGGGTTTTACCCTTTACTTCATAATTTTGTTGCGTTCTAAAAAAGTTCTGGATGATCACGCTATTGTTTTTTTTTTTTTTTTTTTAGTACTATTGGTTAGCATTTCTCACAAAAAATGGGGTTTCTTTTTAATTAGTGTCGAGGGGAGAAATTTTAATATACACTATATTGAATGCTTTTAATTAGTATTAGTATTTGGAAGAATCAGGAAGTTGAACAATCTATTTCAGAACCCAATTCGTAGGTTTTTCAACTGAATTTACTGGGAAAGATTGGATTAACTATGCCTACGCCCTGTTTTATTTTAGTTAATAATAGTTTGGAATTATAGTGAAAGCTGGTATTTGTTCGATATTCCACTTGGTTATCCAATAATGTGACTGATTCTTTATTATCGGCACAATGATTTGTTACATAAATATAAGGTGTTCCTAAGTTACACGGTAAATTATATTCAAAATCTTTTGGGGTTTGATAAAATATAAGGAAAATTATACTCAATATCTTAGGTTGATTAAAATTACCTCTGGTACTTAACTTTAACATTATTTGGACCTCTTAATTTACCAAAAGTAATAAAGTAAATTCTCTGATAAAGATTATATTAATCAACAAAATTGATAAACACTTTGAATGTGAAAAAAGAGTGCATGTCGCCAATGTTTCTCCATAGCTCCTAAGGCTTCTAGAGAATCTTACTAATGGCCTAATTATTCTGTCAAGTTTTTATATTTTTTTTAAAGTAAGAGGATGGAGCTAGGGATGGCAAAAAAGGCCCAAGGAAATAATGGGCCTCGGAATCCGAAAACCCTTAAGACTAGGAGAGGGGAACGAATGCATAGAAGAAAATGAGACTCATCATCATCATCGTATCGTATCTGCAACATTTTCTAATTTCGGGCTTCACTGTTTAGTGTAACTATCAAGCCATGTCTCCGGGTCCCGTTCTTGACGCAGCCGCCAACGCTGGCGACGACCAACAAGTCCCCTCCGTCGACGACGCAACCCTCAAGAAGAAACCTCACCCCCAGGTTCCCCCCATTTCCTTTCGATTCCGTTTCTATTTTCCACTCTACTCTGTCTCTCATTCGCTTCCACGATCTGTTTTTTCCAGGAAGATGACTCTCCTATTGTCGAAGACGTCAAGGACGATGACAAAGACGTAACCGAAGACGAGGACGAGGACGAGGACGACGATGACAGGGAAGATGACGCCCAAGGTCCTCCTCTGTTCCTTCCTTCTCGTATCGTTAATTTCATGATCACAATGTTTTCTGTTTTTTTATTTTTTTTTTATGTATCACTGTTAATATTGGTTAATGGATTTACATATATAGATTTACATCTGAGAAATGTTAACTATTTAGCCTTGTTGTAGAAAATGAACTTGATATGTTTACTCTATTTGGCTAATATTTCTGTGCTTATGATTCTTATATAATTTTGATATTACTCTCAATGAGAAAAACGATGAGTTTACATGCACTGACAGTTTAAAAAGTAACCAATAAGAAATCATTGTTAACTAATACTATAATTTTTAAGCTACTTATTATAAAAGTTTACAAACTTGGCATATATGATAGTATTTCTCGTTGGTTTATTGAGACTGTAAAATATCTTTACACTATCAGTACATATATTATTTATTCAAAAAGGGATTGTGCTATGCAGTTGTCTATTGATTTGTAGTGTTATGTGTGTTAGGGTTTTACCTGAAGAAAAATGCAATGTACATCTTTTAATTGTGCGTCTTCTATTGCAACACCATATCTGTTGATCTGTTTTCTTGGACTAAATGGATTTTAATATGCAGGTGGTGCTGAGGGTGGGAAGCAGAGCAGAAGTGAGAAGAAGAGCCGAAAAGCAATGTTGAAGTTGGGACTGAAACCTGTTACTGGTGTTAGTAGGGTCACAATCAAGAGGACAAAGAATGTAAGTCATTGTTTATATTGTCATTGTTATTTTTTTTTTTTTTCTATCCGTGATCTATCTTGGAGGTGGATGGTTTTTAACCAAATTGTTTTATGCATTAGATTCTTTTTTTCATCTCAAAACCTGATGTTTTCAAGAGTCCAAATTCTGAGACCTACATCATATTTGGGGAGGCGAAAATAGAGGACTTGAGCTCTCAGTTGCAGACACAGGCTGCTCAACAGTTCAGGATGCCAGATGTGGGATCTGTACTGGCAAAACAAGATCAAGATGCTGCAGCTGCAGCAGCACAGCCTGAAGAAGAGGAGGAGGTTGATGAAACTGGTGTCGAGCCCCATGACATTGATTTGGTGATGACACAGGCAGGAGTATCAAGAAGCAAGGCTGTCAAGGCCCTCAAGACTCACAACGGGGACATTGTTGGTGCCATCATGGAGCTCACTACTTAGTTTGGGTTTATGTTCTATTTGTAGTTGCAGATTTTTGGAGATGATTTTGGAACTAGTGCCATCCTTATAATTTTGTGTTAGTCAAACCACATCTCTGGTCCTTATGGTTGTATTTACCTTACAATTTTATTGCTCTCTAAAATTTGTGGTACAATGTGATGATCAATGATTATATTATTTTGTTATTTTTACTTATAGTAGCCTTCTATGAGCTCTATATCTTTGTGCCCTTAGCTTTTAGGCCTGAAATTCGTTGGTTTTTTGTTATTTTATACGGCTGAAATCCGTTTCTTAAACTTTAGGCATATATAGTTGGTTTATTGTGTCCGTACCTGCAACACTAAAGGCTCATGTCCCAGGGCCTTTGGAAATGGGGGCCATCGAGCCACGAGTTTTTGTAGTCTTGGGAAATATTGATAATTGGATTAAATTGATTTGTTGCATTTAGAAGTTTAAAACGAGGAAAAGACACTCAACTATTATTTCTAGATGTATTGGCAAACGTAAACGTGAAATTTACTAAGTTATCATTAGTTCTCCACGATGTCTAGCATGGATAAATATACGCTGGTTGTTGATAGGGATGCATTGTGATTGGACGATCTTTGCACTATACAAAAAGAAATTGATTTGGATAACGTGAGTAAATTCTTGTTGCACATGACAAGCTATCTATTTCAGGGCAAACAGAAAGAAATTTGATTCACCGACAGATGAAAGTCAGTTACGTTAACACACACATAGACACAAAATAGAAGCAAAGTTACTTGCTCTGTAATCAAGCAGGAAAAAAAAAAAAAAAACTCAGAAGAAACATGACTTAGAATTTGTAAATCTTCTTTGCTGCAGGCTCTTGAGTCCTTCACCACTATTGCTAACTATTGACCACCCTGCAATTTGTTCTAATCTCTCCAGCATTACCTGTTAAGACACTGATTTGACCCATCTTCACCATTGCATCTGCAAATTGACTTGCCCATAGATAGGGATCCCTGGCATTTTGTTTCACCTGGCTGGCTGTTTCAGCATTAGTTAAGAGAGTTTGGTCAGATGTGAAGAGGCCTCTGTTTTCTAATATATCAACATAATACCCCACATCAGCAATTCCAGGACTTGAAGGGTCCATTGGAACCACCAAGTTTTGGTTTGTGCTGCCTTGTGGACATTGCCGCTTCAGAAGTGCTGCATATGAGGGATCTAAACTTGGATCCTGGCTTGAAGTGCTACTGAAGTTGTATAATCTGCTGCTGAAAGCCGAGCAATGAGAGCGACCGATGGTGTGTGCTCCTGCATGCACAATGTACATGCCATTAGCAAATTTAAGCTACAAGCAAAACCATAAAGAAGAGTTATCTTGAAGTTCCTTGTATACCTGAAAGGGTGACCATTTCATCTTGTGTTAATCCCTTCCTTGCAAAGAGTTGAGTGAGTTGGTTTACATTGAAAGTTGGAGGAGGTAACTCCGTTCTTGTATCTGAAGCTAGTGAGATTCTGCCATCTCTTCTTCCTGCTGGAACATCATAACCAAGCCCTCGAGCCTGCGTGAAGCAAGGAATAATACAAGGTCATTTTCTTGCTTTCAAAGAGTTTCTACTTTATAGAACAACCTAGACAAACTTACAAACTCCACACTGTCCCTTGCTGCAAATGCAACGATGTCAGCACATGAAACAATTCCTGGGCATACTGCTTCTAGTTTAGCCTTGGCATTATCAATGACTTCATATCCTCGGAGACTTGGTTTATTTGCGGGAGAGTCTTTCTCTGCAGTGTTTGAGGGAGTGGAATCAAGAAGCACTGATGCATCACACCCCTAAATTTAACAAAGCGGTTAAAGTTTTACTACAGAAAAGAGGTAATTACAAAATTTTACTATCAAGATTTAAGGGGAATGGATAAATAACAAATGACTTCATATAATGAGTTAATGACTTACTCTAATAAAGCAATCATGAAAATGCATTCTTACAAGCCCAGCTGCAATTCCAGGATTATTAGTAGCACCTTTTCTGACTTCATCCTTCACAATGAACTCAGCCATGCTACATGAATAGCTGTAATACCCAACCTGCAGCTCAGAATGAGCATTTTGATAGAACAAATATAGGATAAAAATTGTACTTATACATTTAATAAGCTTATTTGGCTTCATTTTCTCTGAAATATTGTTTTGCTTCTAAGTACGCTTATGACATAAGTATAGCCTATTTATATCTGAAAGGCAATGATTACGAGGGTTATTCTGCCCTTAGTGCCAAGTGATAAGGCAATAAGCTGGAATATTATTATTATTTGATTGTCAAGAATGCAAGTGATTGGGGAGCTATAAGAAAGGACAAGTAGAACAAGTTATATCGCGCTATTATTGTAGTGCTACAATAAGAATAAACGTCCACCCACATTTTTTTCATCCAATATTCTTCTACAAACATAGTTAAGTATTAAGTATATATATAAAAATATGATTAACTTTGTGTCTTACATAATTAAAAATAAATGAATATAATTTTATACAATTATCAATACATGATTAATATTAACCATTTATGAGGCTAAATTTACTACTCCCTCGGTTCTCAATTATATTTATATCACATATATAACTAATTCACATATATTAAAGATTAAAGAAGTTAAATAATTTAGTTAATAACATTAAAATTGTGATATTTTTTAAAATTATTCTTAGAATTATTGTGACTCACCTTTTCTACTTAATTACTTTTCATTTAAATAAATAATACACGGAGACAATAATAGTAGTGGAGTTTTAAGTTTTAAAAATAAACTCTTCAGTTCTCAAATCTTCATAAAAAAGATAATTCATAATAATTATTGTTTATGGATTAAAATAATTAAGGATATTTTGATAAAATAATAATCAATGAAAAAGTTAGAAAACAATCTTATAAAAAGGGACAGAGAGATTTCAAAATAAATTTTTATATTTAAGGATGGATGGAACATTATTAGACATTTTAATAACCTCATGACATTATTATTACCTGTGAGACAAAGTTAATCATGATTAGACATTTTAATAACCTCACTGCAATATTAATCCCACATTAGTAGTTATATATAATCACATTTATTTACTCTTAATCATTTATGAGGCAAAAATAACCATATTTATTTATATATGTAGTTTTTTTAAAGATTATTTATATATTAATGTATGTAGTTAATCATGTGTGACAGTCAATAACTGTTTGACACTATTAATTATTTGAAAATTAACTGCATGACACTATAAATAATTGTATATAATTACGTTAGTTTACTTTCAACCACTTTGTAAAACCAGATTAATTATATTTGTACAAGTAATTAATCGCGTCTGCTAGATGAAAACGGAACGATTATCAATAGTGCTCCTATGATACTATGCCACTTCTCAAGATTTGACGCGGTGATTGGATGTGGAATACGTGCGTAATTAAATCGATTTTAGTTGACTTGAGTGCACCAAAAGCCAAATTAGTTGTTACTGGAAAGTTTAAAAGAAGAATACATTAGTAAATATAATAGCCAAAAAAAAAATTGTGTTGGATAATGTACATGCTAGGTCTACGAGTTAGTTGTTACAGCAACTTTTAGATTCCTGGAAAGAAGGCATGGGTTAGGAAAAATGATTTTCAGATTTAGCATTTAATATCCAAGACAAATCGATAAAGTCACATTTTAAGACTAGTTATATGCTCTAAACCATTATTTCTCATGAATTGATGTATCCCAATGGGATTAGGTGTAGCTTTGATCGTGACTGAATGGTGATCTAAATGGAAACCTAAACCGTAAAGGACTTTAGTTGTTTAGAATGGCATTCAGATGATTTCCTTTATTCAATTGCTCTACTCAATTTAGACTTATTGGAATCTTAAACAATATACTAAATTCCACGAGGCTAGGTAGCAAATATATGTGAATAATGGTAATGGTAATCACATTTAGATTGAAAATGTGACTATTGACTACCGGCAGAATTGTTAAAACTTAAAAGTATTCAATTTGCTACCAATATTTTAGAAAACGTTTGCCGAAATTCTTTAAAACATTTTTTTGGTCCATTTTAAAACCAAACCAAAGTACTTGTTCAGTTTTAAAACCCAGAAAACTAAAACTAGGAGTAGATGAAGGCAATGGGGTAAGAACACTGAGATAATGAAGCTGAAGACAGCCACAACAAAAACAAATGAAGATGAAGACAGCCACAACAAAAACAAATGAAGATGAAGATAGCCACAACAAATGGTGATCTAAACGGTGAGAATGTAACTTGTAACCCGTTAAAATCATTCTTATGTGGTAAATCCATTAAAATCATTCTGATACCGAGAAAGACTGACGCCAATAATTTTGGTCAAACTATAGACTAATTGATTAGTATAACCAATAATTTTCACCAATTTTATGGTGATGCTATATGCCTTCAAATACTTAAACAATACTAAATGTTCCAACAGAAACACATTACCTAAAGCATACACATTTGTTAAACCAAAAACACAAACATTTTGTTGTACCAAAATCTCGCCATCTGATGCACAAACATGTCGTGTTTGAAAATATTAGTTCACGTACGACAAATATATAGCATCAAAATTCTTTTGGGACAAAAACAAAGGCTCCCGATAGCACAAGAAAGGAGTACTTGGAAGTAGCAAGTTAAATTTCATAAATTCAGGCGCAGTTTTAGCAAATAAACAGCAATCGAGTAATGTGGCCTTTGAAAATAAAAAACAAATAAATCAAGACTCCAATGCTCGATTAATTTGGAAGACTAAATGGTCTGTTCTTTGGCAATTTAACAACTTATTTTTTCTTTCACTTGCACTTATTTATCAACATGTGCAAGTGAGCAAGCACACATTAGATAAAAATAAAGTCTGACATTGTTATGTACAAACAGAAAGACTGATAAAGACCAAATTCTGCAATATGCAGTCTGATAAAAGATAATAAGTCTAATCCATAAACATTTATTCAGTCATATACTCGAAACATAAACATTTATTGAACCATATAAACAAACTCTTCAAGGTGTTTCAAAATCAGCCTACAAGCTCTTCTCCACATGTTCCCAATCTGATGCAAAGCCATCGGAGTAGTAACTAGGAGGCTGAAACTCACAGGTTCCACTAGGCTGAGTTTCTTGACTGTCCTCCGAATCCAGATGAATCTCCTTTAGAATTGACTTGTCCACGGCAGTGTAGGAATTGAGATGCACCACAGCAGGATTTACCTGGACGTCCAAACTTTTACCCTCAGATACATTTGTTGGACTTGTTGTGTCATCCATTTCTTTGCCAGCAGATCCATCTCCATCTAATTGCTTCCCTTCTGAAGAAATAGAACTTGAACCTTCAACCCGGGATTTAAGAATATGAAACCTAGCCAGAACAGATGTCTCATAATCAGTGCTGTTTTTTTCAGGAATAGGAGAATCTTGGGATAAATTAACTTGGTTTTGATCATCCCTCCCTCTAGGTGATGACTTGTCTGCTATGTCTAATGGCTCCTCCAGATTGGTAGTATCAATGGATGACTGATCAACCCGGGCTTTGAGAACTTGGTATCTGGCCATAACAGAAGACCCGCCATTTCTTTCAGCCTCATCGTCTGAGCAGGGAACAAGATAATTATCAATGAAGCTATCCAGGTTTTGCCCACCTTTTCCTTCAGGTGTCATTGCATTAGGCTTGTTCATATCAATGGAAATATTCAAGTGAGATAGTTCCTCTAGACTGGTAGCATCCAAGACACCAAATTTAAGGGCAGCAGAAGAATCAGGGTTTGGATAATGCACTTTAGTTGCAGAACTCTGACTCAGGCTCAAAGTCGGAACAACCTCAGATTTAGATTGGTTCTCCATCTCTACAACATCATATAAGATATTAGCTTTAAAAAAAATCAATTTTCCAGGTTATTAATCCAGGATATTTATAACAATGGGTCATATTGAGATAAAGAAAAAATGTCAACCTTTTTCCTTGTATGAATGTTTATCCATTTCAATCTTTATTTGATTATAGCGAGCCCTGTAATAGACGGAACAAAGTGCAGCTTCAGCCTCAAGCCACAGATTCTTATATAATGCAGTCTGAGGCTCTGCTCCTTCATCATCATCATGGAAATTCTCACTAAGAATCCTCTTTAGATCCTATAATTCAAAAAGTATGTGTATGCCAACAATAATTAAATATTTCCTTTCTGCTGTAATTTACCTCCTTTATAATTGAAAACATGTATTAGTAAACAGAGAGAAATAACACTGCCTGGAATACCTTAATCATGTTATCAGCCTTTGTCATTTCTGTATCACCCCTTGGGGAAATGGAATCTGAAAGCTTCCTAGGTGGTTTCTCAAACTCAACCTTAGAGCTCTCTGGTCCTATCTTGGTTAATTGTGGCCTCTTGAAACTTGCATTCTGAGAATATATTCAGAGAACTTACATACGTAATGCAGGACTAATAATTCGTTTAGCATATAAAAATACACAAAATACCACCTTCAATATCATGGAATGAAAAAAACCAAGAAGCCCCTCTTTTTCCTTCTACAAAATGGATCTATACATGCTATAAATTTGGAAACTATTTCATGCAGCATCTATAGCTATGTATATCTCTTTTCCATCATTACATTTTATGCAATATAAATGTGTTAATCTGTGTTTTCTGTGGCAGGGTCTTCAGATAAGGATATCAAAGTAAGTTCCACAAAACAAACAAATATATTTAAAAACTAAACTAGAAACCAACATAATTCATAATCTATCTTCAGAGGACAGCACCTATGACATAAGAGAAACCAATTTTATCCTCTTCCGAACCCTGGCAAGCTTAGCAGTTAGCATTTTATCAAAATCATTCTTCTCTTCTTTATGCTAATGATTCTCCAAATTTCATTATTTTAAATACCAGGTAAAGCACTCTTTGACCTATGTTACCACAATCCATTGTTATCCCAAACTCATCCCAAGAAAGCCACATTAAAATCATTGTAACCACAAGTACATTCTCATATAGCTAAATTGCCAAAATTTACTGTATCCTCTCCATGTTTTCAAATGTCAACTCAACTCAACTCAACATCAATGCTCAACACTTGAGAGGACTTTAAACTATATATCCACTAATTGCCTGATTTGATTTGATGCAAAGGTTATTATCACAGACGAAAAGTTAATTTACTAGAGGTGGCTACATTAGTTTCGAAAACTTTTGTTTTTTTATGCTACATGTGTGAAAGCATGAATTACAATTGTTGTCAGATTTTTATCATCAAACAATGAGGCAATATATATATATATATATATATATATATATATATATATATATATATATGTAAGTTTTTATGTCTACTCATAAGTAATAAAAAATGTGTTTCCAATACACAGAGAGCTGGGTTTTGTTATTGAATATAAGAAATAAGAATATACCTGGTGAAACTCACGTGATTCTCCAGCACTCTTAGAAGTTTCTGGCAGATTGAAAAAACATTCTTGTGCAGGGGTAATTTGTTCAGCATTCTTTAAAGCACATGTATTAAGATTACTGATCACGTTTTTAAGGACATTGCAATCTCGTTCTTTCAATTCACAGGCATCATTTAAGCAATGATAAAGAAGCAATTCTGATAAATTTTGCATTGTATCAAGCAGCATTTGGACATTTAATTTTTCAGTTGATACTTTGCTAGCTGAATTTTCAGGTTTAGTAGTTGTATCTACTACTGAAGAAGGTGAAGTCGGGACATGTTCAGCAGTGCAAGATGAACCATATTCCAAGCAATTATTCACATTGCATCCAGAATCCACATCACCTGTACATAATAAAGCTTTCTGTTTTTGAGAAATAATAAATTCCTTTGAGTCTACAAGTTGAAGCCCCATCTGAGAAGATCCAGATGCACAGTCAGTTGGCTTGGCTGGAGGCACAGTATTTTCCTTCATTTTGGTAATATCCAGATAATGAAGTCCAAAACCACAGCTAGTCTTAGATTGAAAAGGACCATCATTCACAGCACTACCTGACTTGCAATATTCAGGTGCAAACTTTGTAACCGAAAATTTCCTTGGAGAACCTGCTGAACTTCTTTCCTGATAGACAATTTCGGTATGCGTTTGATAGCCATTTGAATTTCCACCTGATTTTTTCATATTGTTTTCTGTATCGAGCAGAATATTCTGAGGCTCCTGAATGACAGAACCAAAGCTGCTTTCTTTTTTGTGTACATATTCTTGAGGCAGAGCTGCAGAAGGTTCAAAATGAGAAAAGTGAGCAGCAGAAGCTCCCTTCCAGCAAGGTGAGTCTTCAGCCGGATTGCATCGGTCACCACCCTCAAAAGATTTCTCAACAAAATTGACATCTTCAATAGCACTAAGTCTCAATCTCAAATTATCCATATTTGCATGAGGATTTTGAAATCCATGACTTCCTTTAAATATATAATCAACAACATTCCTCGAAACATTCTTGTCTGAAATCATTGCTTTGTTTGATGAGGAAGGTTCATTTCTTCCTAGATGCATATGGATAGGACCTGAATCAAAGAATCCAGCAGTTCCAGGACTAGGCATGTGAGAAGCCTCCTTTGTATTGTAGAAATCATTGTGCCCAACATGTTCATCTGCTATAATATCCTCAATATTCAAATCTGTAACCAAACCTGTTCTAGGCATTGAAGAAACAGTATCAACTCTTGAAGGTTTATCACCATGCCTTGAGTGTTTGTCATATGAACCAATGTTCAACAAGTGATTGTTCCCTGAATCAGTAACTACTTTCAAAGGGGCCTCTTGATGCGTTTCTAAAGACATTGAAGGGGATTGCATAGCAGATGTACCAGAAAATTCAACTGGCATGGGTTTGATAGTTCCCCACAAGTTAGATGTATCATGTATATGATTTGCACTTGCAGGCACATTATAGTTTTCCCAATCAATAATTTGTGGAACCTCACAATTAGCAGAGTCCTTCACATCTTGATTCCCTGCATTCAAAATAATACAAAAAAAAACACTTAATTTAAACATAAAAGATGAAAAGTTTAATTCCCACATAGCGCCATCCAACTACAATATTTCTTTTCTTACTTTACTTTAATTGTTCTGAAATTCAACTAGAAACAAAGAAGAGAGCATTGATCTAAAGGCATAAAATTTATGAGATGAGTTAATTCAAAATACATAAGAGTAATACTCTCAACAGCCCAGATTTTGTCCATATTTTATTATGTTATATAGTATTAACACTATAAACGTAATACGATGAGACAGACATTATAAACAAATTAAAAAACACCAAAACAAGACAAGGGAAACAAAACAAGACAAACAAAACACACCTTGGTTCCTCCTTTGTTCACCAACCGAACCAGCCACATTTGTTTCCTTTGAGGAGAGACTGCTCCCAACTCCGACCTGTTTCCCTTTACCGCGGCTATTGAACTCCGGAAACTGGTCCCAGGAAACACCACTTTGACCAGAAAACCCTAATTCAGGTGACTTATTAGCTTCCCTTAGAGAAGGCCAATCCAAAGAGGGAGCCCCAGAAGACCAATGATAAGGCGCCGCCGAATTAGAACAGTGATCGTGAATTGCAGAAGACGCATAGTAGGGTTGGGCTTCAACAAGGCTTGATCTTGCGGGATAAGAAGGCAAACCCAGATGAGGGAATTGCGCACTGGAATCCAATTCTCTAACGGGATTCGAAAAGAAATCGTACCCGTAGGGTTGAAAGTGAATTGGGGGCACAGTTTCTGCGGATTTGGCTGAATCCATGAACTGAGACGAAGCCTCACTGGAAGTGTAGGGATTCACACTAAACGGCGTCGCAAAAGCTGATAAATTTGAAGCCGGCGAAGAGTAATAGGGCCAATCGTGATATCCTCCCACACCCTTCATCGC
>PYAF01000301.1:578950-619891 GCA_007407185.1 Glycine tomentella
ATCAACAATGACAAAATAATTGTTAAAACTAACAAGCTATTTGGAAGATCCATTAAATTAATTTTTGAATATCAACAAATTGTTAATTTATGTGGTATTAGATATAGTGCTTTTTAAAAACAACAAATTGTTAATTTATGTGGTATTAGGTATAGTGTTTTTTAAAAAAAGTCTTAAGTTCGATCAATATAAATTAAAAAAAATGTAATTATGAGATAAAATCTTATTAAAGATGATTAATTAAATTATTTGAAGAAAATTAATCATCAATAAAATAAATAAATATTCTACATTAATGTTATTAGAATGAGAGTAGACAAAATGTGAAATATTTTTGTTTTAATACAATCACTTTTTTTGGGTACATTTTAGACATTATGATTGTTGTGTTTTCTTGCAGTGAATAACCTTGGTCTTAGTGGCAATGATATCCCCATCATACACTTGTACATTCCAAACTAAGAAAAGGAAATAACATAACTATGCTCCAAATTAAAGAAAGGAAATAACATAACTAGTTAACATTATCAAAGTTTTGAATGAAATTAGACTTGGTTTTTAAAATAAGATATTAAATTTAAGTTTATAAATAAAAATAAAATAATTGGAAGGAAGATCCATTAAATGTGGACAACCAAGTTTTTTTTTAAAATAAATTAGCTATGAATTAAATTGATAATACTCACAAAAATATCACGATGACAAAATAAAACTAACTAACATCACTCTTTAACCAGTTGGGCTTTTGAATCTTCCGTTTGGACTCTTTTGAGTGTAAGGCCTCCCTTTATGATTGTTGAAGTGGGCCAAGAGGCCAACTATCAAAAAGTTTAAATGAAGTGTGAAAAATTCTAGAATGAAATAATTCCCATTTCATAAGTAGGACAACAGCTTGCAAGCTAGTTTCCTAAACGAGCATATGCCTGAATCAGACCAAAATGCATGCCTACGATAATTTTTCCTCCTTTTATACTGAATTTAACACCATACATTATTCCAAATACATTTTACCTCAAAACCACCTTCCATCGTAATCTTTTTCACCTTGCATACCAAACGATTTTAACATGACCTGAGATAATAGCAACAACAAATTATTTTGACTAAGAAAAGTCATAGAATGACCCCAATTATATATATATGCATCACGTATCTTGGTTAACTATAATAACTTCCTTATTTTAACAATGCAATGGTGACGAGCCTTAGAAGCTTGAGTAACAATTAATTAATCAAATTTGATTAAGACGTGTTAACTGGCTATATGGGGAATTTGCAATAAATATGATGTGCTAGCAAGTGTAAGTATAGCAATAGAAAAGGTGTTTGTTTTTAGAACCAAGACAATGATTTGTTAGGATTCACCGTTTTTCATAGCAAAGCGCTTTTCAGCTTTAACTATGGTTCGGTTATAAGTTTGAAAGCATGGGATTAGAAACTTTCCTTACGTCTCTTGCATAGAATTGCTTTTTTCAACCATTTGGGCTTATTTGTCCTCTTTTTAATCAATTTTACAGTTAATTTAATAAACTTAACTAATTAAAAATATAACTAATCATTTAGGTTTGATATCCGAACTTTTAAATCTATTGTTACTATTATGTTGGTACACTTTTCTTATTCTTATGTGAATGTATGTATAAAAAAGTGTGAAAGAGAAATAAAATTTTTATAATAGTTTTTTTTATAAAAAACTACTGTATTTACTTTTTTATAAAACTCAATCTTTTTAATTTTTTTTAAAGATTTTTTCATATAATGCCTTTGCCATGATTTAGTTCTCTTTTAATTTTTTCAACGTCTTGAAACGAGAATAAGGCAAAATGTATTAAATTTTAATGTATTGAAATGTATTAGAATAAACTTAGAATAGTAAATTCTAATGGTACCCTTTTAACCTTAATTTATCTGAATTCTCTCACCGCCACTATCCAACAAAACGAATAAATGAAAATAATTTTTAAAAAAATAATCATTATGTTTATTTATTCTGAAACAAGAGGATCAGTATATGAAGGTTGACTATAAGCCTTCTGTCATCTTTTGTATTTTAATTTTTAACTGCATGAATCTCAATCGTTAGTATAATTTTTTTACTTAAGCACAATATTAATAGAAAAATAAAATAAGGAAGATTGAACGGTGAAAGATTAAATTGCATCCCTGTAATTATTTTCTAACTGGCCTTGAGGGGATTGGTATCCGTTATCATTTTCTCCTTTCCTGTTCATTTCGCTGTTTTACACTTATCATTGTCTTTTGAACGTATATATTTCGTGATCATTTATCATCATCTCAATTTATGTCAGAGTAGAAATTGGTAATAGTGTGGATTTGGCCTGAAAGATGTGAGTGCGCTCCAGGATGTGGCACTTATCTTTATCCCTGTATTTATTCATCCGTTTCATTTAGGCAAGAATAATGTCAATTTTACAACATTTTCTTACTCTCTAGAGATAGAAATGTAAGATAGGCACGTACGTAGTAATACGTTACATTTAGACAGTGAATAAAAAAATGAACACATGTCAAATATTAATTATCCACATTAAAAAAAATAGAAAAACCTATTTTAAAACGTCACAGATATGTTTCATGCTTTTCGGGCCATTAAAGATAGAATGTACTAATTGCATTTGTAATTAAGGAGTCATTGCTGAATGCAACTTCAAATCTTAGAGCATTTTTTTTTTTATATAAACTAGTAACTTGATTTTTTTTTTCATTGGTAGTTTCAGAATCCTTTCCATTGATTTTTTTTTTATTGTTTTATCCATTAATCAAAAATATTTTTGGATCTTCAATCTATACAAGAGAGCCAACACCATTTTAGATAAGGGGATTGAAAAAAGAGGAAGGAGTAAGAAGTAAAAGAGAACATGATGGAAATGTAATTTTTTTCCCCAGTAATTTATTCCTTATCATTGTTTCTGATTTTCTAATTTTAAAAATGTTTTGTTTTTTGTTTTTTTAACGTGTGTAATTAGTATTTGATATTTTTTTTTCTCTGCGCCTAGATGTGACGGATTACATCAGTGTCTATCTAAGAATATCTATAAAATAAGTAATGTAATAAAGAAAAGTATATAATCAAAATATTATTATTCTTCGTGTAATCATTATCATCAGTAAACTAATTCAAATCAATTAGCCAAGCTGAAAATAATTTTTTTAAGAAAAAATAAAATGAGGATACATATTTGAATTTCATAAACATTTTGCAATAGTTATTTGTGTATGTAATAAATAATACATCGTACATACATAAAAAAGACAGAACCATATATTATTAATCAACTCATTTGACACATTCCAAACTCAGCTCTAAATTCCTCATTGTGTTGCTACTTAATTACAAAAACTATTTAAAATCCTTTCTTTGATCTTGTGAGATGAATTTATGAAATGCAGCATGCATTGGGATTTTCATCACTGAAGAGTTGAGGGGGTGGGATTGGTTCAATCACATAGAGTGGTTGGTAATAGTAATAGTGGTACATCATCCTCTTCATGCTTTCATCATCATCAACGTTAAGCACCACTACTTCATTCTCATCACCACCCACTTCTTCCACACCTTTCTCTTCTTTATTCTCATTCTCGTCGTTGCCACCTTCTTCTTTCTCGGGTGGTTCTTCTGCTGGTTTCTCCTCTTCTTTCTTCTCTGCATTTTCTTCATCAGGTTTTGCCTCTTCTGCTGCAGCTTTCTCTAATTCTTTATTTTCTTCTTTCTTTTCTGGTTCAGCTTCAGGTTCAGGCTGGGGAACTATTTTGACCTGTTTTTTGGTGCGTCTATAAACATAGTCCACTAGCTTGTTTGCATCCATGGTCCCCGTCACAATAACCTTCCCTGTGCTAAGCTCTGTCATTGCTGTTTCAACTCCTACATTAATAATAATAATAATAAAAGCTTAATTACTTATTTACTTCCTGAATTTGAGGTATATTTTTTTAATGCCTGAAATTTAAAAATAGTTTTTAGTCCCTAAATTTTAAAAAATTATTTTTTTAGTCTATAATATAATAAATTGATGCATTGTTGTGATGACTTCTATATAGTTTGCGACAAATTTTTAGTACTTGATAACAGTTTTTAAATGGAAATTTAGATGACTAGAAAATAAAAATGAATTTAAAACAATTAAAAATTATCACAAAGTGTGTTAAAAGAATATGAACCCAAATTTAGGGACTCAAATGGTAATTAAGTAAAAAAGAATACATTTTTTTGCATCGATTACAGATCATATAACAATAAACATTATTCTGTTCAATAGGATGGCGCAAGCCAAAGGGATGATTTTGTAATTTTCACATGTCGTATAGTACATATGAGTTATGTTATGACTACCATTCATGCATAGCGCATGATTAGATTTAGGTTGTTCATTAAAAAAAGGTGTAATAAAAGTTGTAAGGTAAATGCCATTAATAGTTTTTAAATCATGTTTTTTTTTTAACAGAGGTCAAGTCGTCGCTGCATTTTAAATCATGTCTTTTATGGAATTCACTTTCTAATTTTTTAATTATTTACAAAAATTCTAAGTTTCTTAAATTTCTTCTTCTCACATTTTATTTATATTTAATATTTATTTTCACCATTATTTTTTATCACATCATTTATCATATTTTTTTTTATCTCTCTCTCTCTTTCCCATATTCATTTCATACCCTTTCATTT
The DNA here is from genome assembly GCA_007407185.1 of Glycine tomentella. Lineage (NCBI taxonomy): Eukaryota > Viridiplantae > Streptophyta > Magnoliopsida > Fabales > Fabaceae > Glycine > Glycine tomentella. The sequence continues at coordinate 583,632 of PYAF01000301.1, forward strand.
GTTGTTAAAATATTATTATTCCTGTTAAATGTTTGCGTTATATTTATCTAATCAATTCATCCCTTTTACACCTTCATTTATCACATCCCTTTTGCGTTATATTTTTATGAATATTTTATATGGGTATTTTATATATCACCCAAAATGAATGAGAAATTAGATCATGGAGGGTTTTTCGGTTTGTCACATGCAATCACAAAATTGCATAGGAACCACTCAATTTTATCTTTAACAAAGTACCGGTCAATTTCTTCAACATTTTTAGAATGCTTGATTCAAATTAATTCTTCAAAGTGATTATATTTCCCCCAAATAAAATCAATCCAAATCAGTCCCTTTCAAATCAACCAGCAATGTAGCCAAATCAGTCCATTAAAATGAGAAGATATAATAAGTGGTACCTCTCATTTTGAGTATCTTCCTCTTGAGCTGCTCAGCACAAGCCTCACAATGCATGCTTATGTTAAGTTCTATAATAACCGGTGCACTAGCCTGGAACAGAAACCAATTATACCGTTTATTGATTGAATATGCATATGTATATCAGTATATATAATGTACTTCAATTCAGCTTAACTTTTTTTTCTTTGGCAACCAGGAGAAGAAAAATCTCGTGATACCTGAGAAGGTATAGGTTCTCCTTCTGCTGCTTCTGGCAATGGAGATATAACTTGGGCTCTTTTCTTTGTTTTCTTCGAAATCATGTTGCAGATTGCTTGAGGCTCCACTGTTCCCTTTATGGTCACTTCATTTTTAGCCATATCAATCACCACTCCCTCAACTCCTGAAGATAAAAACAACTTAATGAAAATGAGTGGATATGCATATGCATGACATGAGGAATATATTCAAAATTAAGCAAATTAAGAGATAGCTGACGGAATAGAATGAACCTCTCATTTTCATAATAGATTTCTTAATTTTCTTGGCGCATCCTTTACAATGTAAGTCAAGAAACAACACACACGGAGATGGTGGTGTAGGCTCTTTCTTCTCTTCTGGATTTTCCTCTGGCTTAGACTCATGAGTCTTTGGTGATTCCTACCAATAAAAATAAAATAAAATAGTACAACAAAATATAGTGAGTTCTAGCCCAGAGAAATCTGTAAGAAGATTAACTGATATCAATGAGAAAGCAGAATGCCAAAACTGAAGGCTCACTTGTTTTGCTTCCTCACCCATTTGCTCTATGAATCCAGATGAGAAATCAACTTAGAATTTTGATTTTTGGGAGAAAAAATGGGCTTAAAAATACAAGAGATGAAGTTGTTGGTTAACTAGAAAACAGTTACCCAAAGAAAGGGTAGGAGTATCACACTCTGAGTATGATAAGTGGGTGATGGGTAATCAGCATATGAAGCCAAACTAAGATATTCCAGAGCACATGCAGTGTCGCTAACAGCACAAAAAAAGGACTCCTAGTTTAATATTTCATTTGGAATGGTTTTCAAACTTGAATGTTGATGGTGAAAAGGGGAGAATCCGTTGGAGCATGGTTATCATATTTATAGACAGAGAGGAGAGAGGAGAGAGGAGATTAATAATTGTTCATGTCATGGCCAAGAGGGAGAGAGAAAAAAGGTTGTTGGTTATTGAAAATGAAAACACTTGCCGATTAGTAGATTCTTCAAGACAAGGTGGTGAAGTGTCAAATTCTCAGACATGCATGGCATGTGTATAAAGTGTATGTGATACCTTATAGCATCTCCTATGCAAGGAATTCAAGTGGGTTTCTTAAGCAACTTTTGATGGTTCTTGCAGTATTTTTTGTGGTCCCCACAGTGTCATGTTACGCTAAGAAACTTACCTAATATTTTGTTCCAATGCAAGAAACTATAAGGAACTCAAAAAAATTTACATATTTATATTTTTTTAATAAAATTTAACATTTTTCAATTTTCATAAATATAAATTAAAATAAATAAAACGAAATGTGTAACAATATAAAATAAAATTTTACATAATAATAAATAATTAAACACTATAACATCGAAATAAATAAAAAATTTAGACCTATAAAAAATTACATAAATATGAATTTTATGTTACAAAGCTTAACAAATTATCAAATTTATAGAAAAAGCATTCTAACATATATTTTTTTAAATGGCTATTATATTGTATGAATTTTGTGTTAGCCTATTATTAAAAAAGCAATTGTCTAAACTTTCTATTTTGCTTCCAAGTGTTATATGTGTAATTTATTATAATTAACATATATTTACCCACTCCCCACCCTTCCCACCCAACACAACAGTTATCTTCTTTCATTTATTACCTTCTTTTTTTTTTTTAATTTCACCCTCCCCACCCAACTAACCCAACAGCCATTTTATTTCATTTATTAGCATTTTCTTTTTACTTTCCCACATCCCACGCGTCCCTATGCCACAATAAACTCCAAAAGCTTCAATCCTTCATCTCCCTTCACAGCTCTTCACCTACTCTTCTCTTTTCTCCACTCAAACTGCGTTCAAACTCGGTCCAAGCATTCCTCGCAGAGCCATGCCGTCACCGTCGCGGAGTTTCCTAGCGCGCACCGTCTTCTCTGACCACCACCGTCGCCGTCGCGGCAGTTCCTCGCGTGCGCTGTCTTCCTCGTGCCAAACCGTTAGTTGTGCTTTTCCCTCTTTCTTTTTTGGGTGGTTGAGCTTGAATAATATTATTATATTGTTAAGAATCCGTTCCTTATATAAGCAACTTTCCTCTTCCCTCAAGAATCGGTTCCACCACGCAAGCAAGCTCCAATGCATAGTATTTTCACGGAACCGATTCTTCAAGCTAAGAAATCGTGAAAACTCCCTGCGTTGGAGATGCTCTTAGTAATTACATAGATTTGTAAATTACCTTCCCACGTGGATGTGCATCTTTGTGACATGAGTATTGAGTACCTATTGTGTATTTTACATATAATTACTTTTTATGTTTCAATTTCCATCACATCACTTCATTCTATATATCTCTTCCTTCCATTTAAAATATGTTTATCAAAACTCTTCTCTGTTTTCTACATCAAACATCAAACATATGGAATTGCAAAATTATTACAACTACACCTACACCTAGTTAAGAAAAACAAAATTAAAATATTATAAAAATATGTATTATACTAAAAAAAATATTTATTGTTTAAAAAATAAAAATACTCTTTCATAAATTGTAATGAAAAAAATGTTTACGTTAAACCAAACATTACTTAGACTCTATTTTAATAAAAAATAAAAAATGCACAAGGCTAAAATGATCAATGATGTAACCTTTTAAGATACTTTGATCACTACGCATGTGCATTAATTATAACATAACATTTTTTGTTAAAATTAAAGTTATAATATTTATATATTTTTATTTTTTATATTACATAATTAATTTATTATGTATTTTTCTTATTTTTATCATGAAACATATTTAAATTTATTGTGCAGTATTTTAAAAAATTAATATCAAATTAGTGATATTTATATTCATATCCGATCCTTTTCAAACACATCTCTTTGGATCATTTAATTTGCCCAAATTGGAGCATTTTTAGAAAATAAATATCAAAATGGTTATTTATTGAAACATGTTATCAACATGAATCTGTTTTGACTGTTGAGTTGAGTGGGTCAAGTCGCTAATTAATTGCTTCTATGCAACATATGCAGTCAAAGTCACATTTATTAATCAAATTAATAAGTTTGATTTGGGCTGTTTATGTGTAGTGAAACATGCATGTGGACTGTGGAGTCAAATTCATTTGACTAGATAGTTTGATGTTTTTTTTTTTTTTCTTTTTTAAGTTGGGCCTAGTCCTACGTGCTATGTCACCTGAGAGCCAATTTAAAAATAATAAATAGCTTGAATATGCAAAAGCTGGCATGAACTTCATTAAGAAATAAAGCCTTAAGTTCAGCATGCATTAAATTGTTGCAAACGGTTCATTACATAGAATTACTTAACGAGATACAATCTTTGAATAGTTTGTTTGAGCAGGGCAACGGTCTTATGCGGCGGAAATGGAATATAAAGAATTAAAGATGATAGTTCTACGGTGTTTCCAATAATTTTGATGTTTTAATATTGTTAATTTTTAATTAATTAAATTACATGTCATTTTTTTAATTAATTTTTTGTTTTTCAAATTAATTAATTATTTTTTAAAAACTAAAAATTATTTTTAAATTAAAAATTATGATTAAATATAACTTTATAAATTTGAACGCTAAAATATTTGTTGCTATTCTCAGCACTTTTTTTTATAAAACTTATGCTTAAGAAATAATAATAAGAAATTTTTAAACCCTAAATCCCAAAAGATATTTTTATAAAAAATTTTGAAAGTAACTAAAAAAATTTAGGTTTAAACTCTGAAGTTATCTTTAATCATATATACTTTTTAATTTAAAAAGGTTAAATTTAAATTTTTAAAAAATAATAATCAAGAAAAATATAAAAATAAAAAATAAAATGACATGTAATTTTAATTAATTAATAAAGTAACAATATCAAAATCCTAAAATTATTAGAGAACCGTCAAAACTCTCGTATAAAGATAACTCATTACTGTAGAGAAGCAAATTGACCAGCTCACTAGTTTGCTAATTGGGCACGCCATGTCAATGAGCCTTAATTGATTACTTTCATTCAACCAACCACCTCCAGGTTGTATAGTCTTATTATGGCATGATTTTATTGGGGTTGCTTTACTTGTGAAGTTTTGATGTAAGATTTTTCTTCCTTTGAAATAATAATAAAAAGCTTTGAATAGTTTTATAATATTATTTTAATTATTTATTATTTAAAAAAGGGGATTGACCCTCTTGTGACGTGTCATGTGAAACTCATTAAGTGACACTTCATGTGAGAACTAGTCCCAAGTTATAAAAGAAAATATAGTTCTAGATTAACTTGTCAAATTAATAAATTTTATATACTTTGATCATTACTTGGTATGAAACTACTAGCCAAACTAATTAATTTTATGCTACATAGAGGGTTAAAGTCAAACTCATTAATTTAACTAGCAAGTTGATCTAGTAAACAATCAAAGACTTTGTGACAGCAATATATTTAAGAGTAATCTTATTTTGTATTTAATTTCTAAAAATGTTCTAATTTGGTAAATCAACCATTATCTATACATCCTATTCCTGTGTTCTGTTTCTCTCTCGACATCATTTGCCATGCTTTTCTTCATTTTTCTTCTTCTGATGTAACACTTATTTTGAAATCATTCATATTACTACATAGTAGTAACGTGCATATGTGTACCCAATAATATCATCTTAGTAACTATAGTGGAGATAACATTACATGTTATATCATTTATAAGTGATGATAGTAATCATTTTTAAAAGTTAAAAATATTTTTCTTTTTTTAACATATTTAAGAAATCCCCAAGTTAGTCTTCAAGATTGTATCGACATTTTAATCCTCAAGTGCAGCGTACGTAATTACTAAAAAGTTGTATTAAACATTTTTCTTTGCCTAGTTTATTCATCAGTCGATGGAAGAGCAGTTGCAAAACAAATAAGCTAGAGTGTCAGGAGTGTGATCACAGATATATTGTGATTTCTTAAAATGAGTCTTAACTTATTAAACATTCGCTTTCTACATTAGAGCTTAAGCAATGCATTCCAAACCCATTTTCATGACATATAATTGGGATGAATGAAACGTGGGGATCTAAGAGATAGCTTGCATCTTGCGTGTAAACACCAGTACGTACAAGAAAGGTAGTCCCCACTTGGATTGTTTGTGACATTTTCTAGTTTCAATGACAGCAAAATTTTATGCATCTTCATTTAGTAGCACCATCAGTAGATTAATTTGGATTGTAAAATGCCTCTTTTTGGCTTTATGACTAATCAAATCCCTCTTCCCTCTATCATATATGTAGACAAAATCCAATATGCCAAAACGTGATGGGGTCAAACTCAGCATTTAAACATTACCTTACCAAACTATGCTAACAAGATAGGTAGATTGGTCGGGTAAAATTCTTCTACAATCACATCAAAACCAAACAAGGCCCTTGAATCCAATCCTTTCTAAACTGGGTTGTTTCTCAACAGCTTACTTGAAAAGCTTTTGATTTGATCACTGCACATTTTTGGAACAATGCTAAAGGAAGAGTCCCGAGTCCCGACTTACAAGGTACTATGTAATAACACGTGGAGATGAGATGACTCATCATTGTGCACAGAATGTTTCAATTCTAACAATTTCTGAGAGACTGATCGAGACACCATACATTTATTTTGTGCTAAGCGGAGTGGAGTGCAACCAAGAAGTATATTCTTGACACAGCTATGTGTGAAAATGAATAAATCTAAGGTCGAAGAAAATAGAATATTTTTTATTCAAATTGAAATGATTACAATGTTCTAAACGAATATAATATAATGATTTTTAAGCCAGGTTTAAGTGGTAATTACCATGATAAAACGTAAAACATAATGTAAAAATAGGAAAACATAGTCTAAAGCATAGGGATGATAGCCATGGGTTAATTTTTTTTGGAGAAAATTTCTGTCCAAACTAAATAATTGATCAGATCATCTTGGGTTAATTTTTTTTTTGTTGCAATTTTTAAGTGTTTAACTCAAACTCAACCAATCTAGTCAAATTGAAGTTAATTAAAATCTGAGTTATTGAGTTTTGAAAAAATATATTTTGAAACGCACATTTAAAAACTATAAATATGTGTTTGAAAAAGAAGGGTTTGGTGAGTGGTGACACTGACAGATCTAAAATTCATTGACCTAGAATCTGAACTGAATGCTGAAGGCTTGACGCCATTTTACCCTACCCAATTCGACCACTTGAGACAAGCTGCCCACCCTAACTAAAGCATGTTGAAACAGCAATTTTTGAGGCAAAAAGCGACGTTACTTGGGTTCTACCGGGTTATGGATGGTGACGAGGATTTGTCTGTGACTTTTTCTTAAAATACAGCAATAGCTGCCTTAAGTTACAACTTACAACAACTATATACTACTTGGCACTCAACAAATATTACCACTCAATATAATCAAAAGCAGGAGAGTAGATTTTGATGACATGGGTAACATGGGATTGTCCAAACATTGAAAAGAAAGCTGATTAAGAAATCCTAATGTGTGTGGTCCCTTATGTTAGCTTGGGCGGTTAAGAAGAATCTGGATAATTGCTTAGGTTGATTAGTAGAGCCTTCATACTCAACTCAACCACCTATTCTCTTTTCTTGGTACAAAATATATGTCTTTTTTTTTTCAGCCAGTGGTAGTTGAATATATATCTCTTCACAATTCTTAATTGCATTATGAATTTCTTATCATATGATTACTGGGACTATGGGCTTAAAAACTTTTACTAATCAGTGCCATTGCTTTAGGATGAACATATTCATCTTGGAAAACAGACATCCAATAGGAAAATTTCATGCGTTCACTCTGTTATTTTCAATTAAAAATAAAGATAGAAAAATTGATCTGGTCCAATGTCATTCTCAAGGAATAATGCGCATCATGGAATTAAAGCATCGGTTTTTCTATATATCATCGTGTAAATTCTGCAATATTCTTGAATTTTCCTTTCCCTTCTGTAATGTGCACTAATAGGACTAATAGGACCGATTCAAAGATAAAATAATTAAAACTTACGCTTTAAGTTCACCAGTAAAAAAGTATCTAATGATAGTATTTATAAAGTAAAAAAGACACATATGCTAACAAAAAGATCCAACATATTTAGAGTATTTTTTTTTTTTTAAATTGCTTGTCCAGTCCACCAACCATGGAAATGTGTCCATCAGTTTTTTTATCAATAAGCAAATTCTGCAATATTCTTGAATATTCCCGTTTTTGTTCATTAAAATTTAAACTACTCGAACTCACATAGTAAGTAAGCTACTTATCCCCTGACATTTTCTTCTGCTAATTAAAAATGAAATTGAAATTTTATTTGAACTTCTTTTTGGTACTTATCACTAATGGACATTGAGATGTCTCATTGAAACTTCAAATGCTCTTGTATTATATTTATGAGAAATATTATATAAGAAGCATTATATAAAGCAAGCTGCTTGAGAGTTGAAGCCTCGACAGAATTGGTCATTGTTGTGGACGCAGGTTAAAGGCAAAACGTGAAATCAGGGTACCAATTACCAAATGGCATTGTCAAATGAGAATGGTCCAAAGATTATGGAAAATCCCTGATGTGTATGAGTATGATCTAGGTCATTTGAGCGGACCAAGTATGGGCATCGTCATAGTGGATTTGATTGAGTTTTATACTGATAATGTGTGCATTAAAATTATTATTTTGTAATCAAGAGGGTCAACACCGAAGAGATTTTATACCAATAAATCATAAACAACTACATAACTGAACCTGATATCATATTTTAACCAAAAATCTTAAGACTTTGATATCAATTGTTGAGAATCTAAAGGGGATAAATGCTAGAGAGATTTACACCGATGAGCAATGAATATCCACATAAATGAACCTGACATCATACTTTAATTCAAAACTTTAATGTTCAGGTTTATGAGTCTTATCCTTCACTTATATAATGCTCAATCTTTTCGTTCCAATCTGATGTGAGATTTCATATCACACTTGTACTCCAACAATATCTCCCTCAAATGAGTCTCTTTCACATGGCAGTCTTCCCCTCAAGCAGAAGTTATTTTCACCCATAAATATTCTATGATGACCCTTAGAGCTTAATCGTGACTTCGCTGACCCGCTTAACCATTGTCGTTAACATGCTCTAATACATTGCATCATCACACCACTTGTGAGACCTGCTGCCTAGACTCCATGCATGGACTCAGCCGCAAAGAAGACTTTCGGTACAAGGGATTCTCATATTCATAGATTCACCGCCAACCCTAAACCCTAAACCATCACTCTAATACCAATTGTTGTGCAATTTGAGCGAGGTAAACATAGGAGAGATTTTCATCAAGAATCATAAGCAATCACACAAGTGAATTTTGATACCACACTCTAATCCAAAATCTTAAGGCTTAAGTTAATAAGTCTTATTCTCACTTATATAGTACTCAACATTTTCATTTTTATCCGAGTGAGATTTCACCTCATATTTGTATTCCAACAATTATTAAGAGTTTGATCATGGACTTTGTTCAAGTAAGAATTGTACTTGATGAAACTGAGATGCTCTAGCTACACTACAACTTAGAAAATTGCCCTGAAAAAGTTTTCTTTTTTATACTTTGGATCAGCCAAACATTGCCATGCAAAATAAAATGAATTTATTTAGAGTGAAACAGGGATTTTCTATTCAATATTAATGCAATGTACAATATTTCATCTTTAACAAAACAATTCACATATTAGACATAAGAGAAAGAGGCTTAACAGTTAACAGGTTGCCTTGGCATGCACTCAACAAAGAGTATACTACTTTGTATTGAGTACGCTCAATATGTTGTAATTTTCAGGCATCTCTCACTTTGTTTGATGTATCAGGGTGTAAGGCAGGCCCAGCTGATAAAAAAAATTACTGCATGCATGCAAGATGTTCACATTTTGCTATTTATTTATTTTTCATGAAATATGTTATGGAGATTGAGCCTAGTGTTAAGGCTCATTTAAGGATCGTGAATTAGAGATCTCAACTACAGGCAGAACGTGAACTTCGTTAACTACTGAGATCATGGTAACAGAGTAGTTAGAAATACTAGCTGTGATTCTCGAACATGTTCAACAACTAGTAAAGAGGTATGTGCATTATAAATATGAAGTGATTACAACAAAATCAGATACACATATTCTCGTTCTCTCTCTTTTTCAATCACATTATGCACACATCTCACCTCCACTGGTTGAGTATTATTTAATGTATAATGATCACCTTCAAGAGATATTTTTCTTCCATATAAATACCTTGAAAGAGAGTTTGATCTAACATAAAATTACCCGTAGTTCTTGTTCAACTTTTGTATTCTTAAATAGCAAAACAAAATACATTCATTTAAACGGATGACTTCATTGGTACATTACACTATATATATATATATATATATATATATATATATATATATATCACTGAATAATTTTAGAGGACAACAAGCGAGAATGAGAATTTTATTGCTACAGTACAGGTATGACCACTATTATTGTGACTGATAGTAGCTAGTAGTACACATGGTTCGTCGAAATTAAAGTACATGACATGCATATATGTTATTATTTATTCTAGAACTGAAACACACACACACACACATATATATATATATATCAAAAAGTAATAATTTTTTTATCCCTCGTATATGAAATCTGCGAATTAAAGAAGGATGCTATAACATCTCCAATATTTCAGCCACAGAGCAGTTCGGTGTAGACTGGCTGCTGGGTGATGATTTCAAGGTGGTGGTGGGATATAAACTCCATAAGTGGGAATTGGTGGGGTTGGGGGGGTAACATAACCATATTGGGTAAGTTTTCGCCTTGTACAAAAGGTGAAAGCTAGGATGAAATCATGAATCTCAGGTTCCAAGTTAGGAAATTGCAGTTAAGAAAACAGCTAGCCAAGTATATATATGATTATCACAATTAATTATTAACTGTAAAAACTAACAGCAACGTCATACCGAGTGGTTGGTCAGCACTTCCCAGCGTGGAGGACATAAGCAGTAAAAGTATTGCCAAAAGAGCAGCAAATGACATCAATTTGGAGGCACCGATGAAGGCCATTTCCAACAATACAAAATCTATTTATGTAACTAATTGCAAGTATATCACTTAAAGAAGTGGTATTTATAGAGATGAAAGATGTTTCAGAAACGTGATCATCCCGTCGCAGACTATTCCTATTCCTTGCCCGCAGTGTCTAATGGTGGACTTGTATATGGTCTTCTCTTGTTTGGTGCTTCGCAGTGGACACTAGTGCAGAAAAAAACAACCTTAGGTGGCCTGTCATATCGAATGAAAGTTCTAAATATCTAACTGCTCGTTAATTCCACAGCTTAATTTTGGTACTGTAATTTTTGTGAAAATTAATTTTAGTCTCTGCATTTTTAAATAAATAAAAATAGTCTCTCTTTTTAGAAGAATGAAAATACTTATAAAAATAGGTGACTTTGGTTTTTCCCCACTAATTCTAATTCTGTTGGTGACAACATCACATCAAGGAGAAACGAAAATAACATATTTTTAGAAGTTGAAATCAATTTAAAATTATAGGAAATAAAATCAAATTTAGTTGAAAGTAAAAAAAAAAAAACACATTATTCCCAAAAAAAAAACTACAAAGAATTGGATCCAATGATTAATAATAGATTTAATTACTCATCTGATTTTATGCTTGTATAATTTTATATTTTAATCTTTATACAATTATACTTAATATGTTTTATTGATGCCCTATTTAATTAGTTCATATACATACATTTTTTTTAATCTGTTTTAGTCCGTATTCAAAAAATCGTAGAAACTAAAAAGGTTAAAAAGTATATGTACCTAACTACTAAAATGAGTAGTTGCTAAATATAAGAACTAAAACTTAAAGATTGGGCAAATATAGAGACCAAATAAATAATTAAACTTTAATAATAAAGAGTCGCAATCAACGACTCAAGGTTGGAAAAGTAATGCACAAAGGGTAAATTATATATTTTTTTTGAAGAGCACAAAGAATAAATTATAATATAAAAAAAAAAACAATAGTTTTCATGAAGCTAGACGCGACATGTTGGGCTAAAGTATTTATAAATACGAGTCGCATTTTTATTACACTTTTTAAGTTGAAAGGTCAATAGAACAAATTAATAATTAATTTAAAGATAAGACGTTAAAGATATTCAACTTTAATAGCTGAATGAAATAAGGATATTTTTTAATTTAAGTGCATTAAAGTATAAAAAAGGTTAAATGCAAAAATAAAGAGGAAAAAACAGCGTACAAGTTCATAATTCTAAGAAAATATCTAACACTATAAGTAAATTAATATTTTATCTGTCTCATTCTTTATCATTTTTTTATGTTTTAATTTTTGTAAATACTTTTCACTTTAGAGAAAAAAAATTATATCCAGTTATAAAAAAATAAAAACAAAACTTAGTCTCCATTAAGCATCCTTGCATTGCATGAATGCATAACAGAAACGCATGAATATATAAGAAGATATACCATAAACTAATTTCCATAGTATGTTTTCGACACAACTGTGTAACAAAAATGAATTTCCATATGGTTTTACGTGGTGGAAACTAGTTAATGCCAAAGATATTTTGGGAAATGAATAACATGGGCCTTCTAGAAAAAGAAAGCTAAATGGAATTTTGGGCTATTATAATTTCTTGATTGATTTTGCAAAGGCCAAATACTTAATGCACCTCATTTTTTGCTCAGTGCACCCTCAAATTCCTAATATTTCGTTCTTACCCTTCCTCTCCCAAGAAAACCCTAGTTGCCACCTCCCAAAACTCCATGACCACACACTCCACCTCCACCACACCCAACACCATCGCCACACCCAAAAAACCACCACTAAAACATCCTAACGCCACCTCCACACCACACCAAAACCACCATCACGTCACACCTCCCCCATATAGTTCGAGATTAAGTAATACATAGTACAAATGTATTACGAATTTCTCAATCTGGAATTATGGTTCCGGAATATGATCTCTACTTCTATTTCACAAAGCACATGCTCTTCGACTCCTTCATCTTCATGCGTCTCCCTTCCACCGTGTACATCACAGCAATGCCGTCTCTAGTGACAGTGGGCTGCAGTCCATTCCGATTCTTTATTTTAGCTTATGGGTGCACCAAACAAAAAATAGAATGCATTAAGTAATTACCTCTCAGTGACCACCAAGATAGTGTTTGGAGGCCGACTTAACCGTAAATGCAAGATTAGATTTGTGTGGTTAATGTTATTCTACCTATTGGAAGTAGAAATTTCCACAGGCTTTTTATTTATATTCAACCAAAATTTCATAGGCTTTTTCACTTATATTTGGTCAAACTAACTTATCAACTAGTCAAAGCAGCTTACTACCAAACACACCCAAAACTAATTCATGGCACCGACGCTGTTATGAGCTATGCTTGAGCATTTACGCGCGCTCAACCCAAAAGAAGATTTGGAAGCGTAGATTATAACAAACATGGATTTTGGAATCAGTAATGGAACTTAATGACCAAATTATATGTGATGAAGATTTGGACTCTGGTGAATATCCTATAGAACAAAACTCCACATCCCTTAAAATCTACACAAGGCCCAGGGGTGTCACATCGTTTCTAAAACAACATTTCTAGGGTGTAACCATGTAGCATAATAATAGGACTAATCCAAATATTTTGAGATATGTACATGTTTCTTAAATATACAGAAATCTTCAATGCATTCATCAGAAATTATAATCTGAACTTATGCTCATTTAAATACAACTCAGCAATAGCAGTGTGCAGGGATGCCCCTATTGGAAGAACTTCCTCATCAACGAAGAAAAAATGGGAGTGTGGGGAGTGAATTGCTCCCACTTTATCATTTCTGATTTCAATAGAAAACAATACTCCGGGAATCACTTGTTGCAAAAATGAAAAGTCTTCACCTGCCATCACCCTCTTGGCTGCATGGACATTGTCTGGACCAAGCAGAAGTTGGCCAACTCTTTCGACATGCAGGTGAAGATTATTGTCATTGACAACAGCAGGATATGGGGCGAAGTACTCTTCTTTGAAATCAACATAAGCATTACATCTGTGTACAGCTGCCTGTCCTTCAATAATCTGCAAGTATTTTCAAACACCATGAACTAAACAAAATTTATAAAAAAAAAAAAAAAAAACTAAGTTTACTATTCATCCTTCTATTACCACAGACAGAGAAGTATGAACAGCCCAAATGAACCATTCAAATCTGGACAGTAGAACAAAATCAATGGAGTGAAATAAGAAAGGTAAGATGAAGGAACTATGCAATGTGTGAATCACAATTCAAGGACAGTTTGACATGCAGTCTACTCAATTGAATACTCAGCTGAAAAAAATAGCAGCAGAAAGAAAATACTGGAAATGTAACCCCCAGGTACAACAGCTAATGGCTTCACCTTAAAGCTGAATTAAGGAAGGAAAAGAAAATATTTTGTTAAGAAAGTAAAAATAGATTTCCAAATGAGCATTCCAACAAGCGGTAAGTCAGGATAATCAGCACCACTCAGGTGAGTTTAGATCATTTCTTAGCTTCCTTTATGTATTTTCTCTTGACAAACAAAAAAAGAATCCATTCTTCCTATGCATACACGGAAAAAGTACAGCTCAATAACAAACTGATTTGACAACCAAACCAGAATTGATTTTTTTTGCTGAAATATATAGATGATGCAATGAACCAGAACTTCCCAACAGGTTGTTGAAGTTTCTGATTGATATTAATGATGTCTATACTGGTCATCATGCATACCTCCTTTAATCGCTGTCTGAAATGGTGCATGCCTTCAGTTGTCAGGCTCCTAAGTGCGCCTCCAAATTTTACATAGGATGGAATCACGTTTAATGCAGTCCCACCTTCGACAAAAGTAACTGATAGAACCTGTTGCAAATATATGATGGTCAGGTTTCAACATGACGTCAAAATGGAAGTTTTAGTAGATTTTCTTTTAGTGGAAAGCTTTTAGAAATGAAATAGCACAAATCAAGACCTAATAGACTTCTATGCATGAAGACAGATCCACAACAATGGGCTGAAACAAAGTTTTGGAAAATTTCTCATTCAAATATTTTGCAATTAAATGATATGGCTAAATCTTCCTATGAAAGTTAAGATTAAGAGTAGCCCATACTTGATTGTGAAGAGGATCACTTTTTCTCGAGACGAGCTGTTGCCGTGCCAAAATTGCAAATGATGTAGCCAGCACTGGATCTACATTCTTGTGGGGTGATGCAGCATGACCACCCACTCCTACAATTTTTGCCTCAAACATGCATCCAGCCGCTGTAAATGCACCTGGAATAGATGCTATGGCTCCAGTAGGTGTTGTAGTACCAATATGTAATGCAAAAATTGCTTCTACATCTTGAAGTACTCCTTCATTTATCATTTGTAAGGCACCTCTAGCTCCCTCCTCACCAGGTTAGAATAGAAGTCTTACAGTTCCCTTTGGTATCAAAGATTAGGGGGACAATCTTTAAATAACAGATTTTCAGTTTTAAATAGTTATGCATGTGTCATAACTTCAAACACACAAACAGAAAAAAACAGTGCTGACAACTTTCTTGCCTATACTTTAATGCCATTACCAGAAAAGGCAACTCAATAGCCAATATTTAAATCGTTTACTAGTTGACTTATTTCATCTGAAAGCATTAGAAAGCTATGACATTCAGCAAGACAGATCTAGTTGGAATTATGTTAGTTAATACATTTTGAACTTCAAGGAATTCTATTTTGTCTAAAAAATTTAATATGTGCGTAGTTGCAGTAGTTCCAACATTACAGTGCAGACTTTTAATGAACTTATGATCTGTAGCATGCCATCTAATCCAGCAACTGGTGGTATTAAAGTCAGAACAGACATATGCTTAAGAGGCATAGCTATAACTTCAGAACCAGATGAGACTCAATACTCTCAAGAGGCACATGTATGATGAGAATAACCCATATTGAGCAACATCTTAACTTTCAAACTGGCATGAAACCCCAAAGTTGTGAAGTAGATAATTCAAAGCTTAGAGAATCTATAAATTTCTACTTGCTTCGGTATGATCTCTATCGGCTTCTGGAAAATTAGGTTATTATCAGCTGGAGCCAAGATAACTAAATATGCAGGTCTAGGTATTTTGTCTGTGGTTGGCCCCCAGGCCTAAAATCCATACAGCACAGATAGCTTACAGAAAGGATTACACGGAAATGAAGAAATTCTGTAAAGAATAAGAAGCCAACACAATTACAACTTTAGCAATCTGAAATAGAACAGTTGTTTTCTGGATGCAAGACACCTAATAATGTGAAAAAAAGAGACAGAACTAATGTAGATCACCGAAGACATGTTTAAACTGAACTTGGAACAAGTCTAGAAATGTAAATGTTTCCCAGAACAATATTGCTTCTTTCCATCCCTTGGTCACCATGCTTTGGACAAATAATTCTTTCAAAGATAGTGGTTGGTGCAGTTTAATCCAAATAGAATAAGATTATCAAAATTTTCCATTAAGTTTTTGTCATGAACAAACTATCCCAAAAGCTTAAATTGTTGGGTATAAGCACAGGAGTGGTTTACTATATAACACACCACCTCATGCAAGAGCCCTTAAGGCTTGAAGAGTGGACAATATACAGGCCCACCTTACCTTGTGCAGAAATTTAAATTTTATTTAGAAGAATGGGAGATACAAGGTTTGAACCCTAGATCACATGGTCATAGAGGCCGTAGCATCATATCATGAATCAACTATTCCAAAACCTTAAGTTGTTGTTGGGTGAACTTACATGAATGGTTTGATATATAACAGTAAATAAGCAACATACCCTGCTGAAGGAGGAATGGGTTCAATACATTGTATGACAATCGTCCAACACAAACAAGCCAGATGTTCTCAGCCATGCTTGAATCTCTAAACTGAATTAGCATATAGTAGAAAGATTATTTTTAATGATTTCACAGAATTCTCCTAACTCCAGTATTTTCTCCAAAAATGATGGACCAACTAACAATAAAAAAATCTGCAGCAGCATGAATAATATTATTTAAACACATCACTTTCACAGTAATAAGCAACATACCCACTTATATCCAAGTGATATTTCAAGAAATAGTGTCATACAACACTAAGATAGTAAGATTTCAACATTACAGCAAGAAACCAACGCAAGCACGTGCCTTCTTTCACCCACACACAACAAAAACATAAGCTGTAAAAGTCCTTTAATTTATATAACTAATAATTAGATCAAGGAATAGCAACAGGGTTCAACTTCCAAAGCCACCTTGTACATATACCTTAAGTAGATGGAATTGACCCCAATTTATTTGGATCAACAAAAACTCCATCATGGCAGACTGCACTTCAACAACACGTCCATGTTTTTTCAAAATGAGCAAACCCCAGAGCTACTTTTGGATTCTTTCAATCTTGAATTATTTTTTAATATTATATTATATTATATTATATATATATATATATTACAAAAAGTGATTGTTCTAGTAGTAAAGAAATATCGCAATGGCCTTCGGTTATTGGAGGGTAAAGCAAAGGCCCTTTTTCAAATTTAAGTTACGTTGCTTGATTGATGTTGAAAGTTGAAACTATACATAACAGATAGCCCAATGGCAGCGCTGCTCCTGAATTTGAGCGAGCTGCAATAAAATGTGCACGTAGTAATGCTATTTGCCAAGTCAGCAGTTAATATTCCCAAGATGTTATAATATTTCCGGCCATTATTTTAAGTACTTACACTTGCATCGCTAAATTTACCATTGAACGTTTACAGAATTCAAAACATTCGCATGCAACTCAATATTTCCAGCCATTATTTTTGTCTTTCTATCACCCTTTGTTTTACGAAATAGAGAAGGAACAAACTTAAAAGGAGGTGCTAAAAAGTTGGAAAAAAACTGTATATATAATGTACAACAACAGAGTCTACAGACTAGACAACCATGTGAGCATACATATACCAACTACGTATGCACTCAAATATATATTGAACTATCACCAAATCTAAGTAGACCTACATGCCTCCCCTCAATTGGCCCAAAAAAGAGATGGAGGCAACAAAACAAAACAAAAACAAAGGAATGATCTCCTAGCAGTTTAAAATATAAGATATCCCCAAATGTCAGTAAAGACCACTAATGAGACCATTACAAAGGCAGAAACTACAAAAACAGAAGAGCACTTGGTGCGACTTGAGGAAGCCTTTGAAATGTGAGGCACCCTTCTGAGCAAGAAAAAGTCTTTCAACCCCAAGGTGGGGCCTGCTTTTGTAACTTGTTGAGAAATCTTTCTTTTGCCGGTTGACTCGGGTGTCTTCTGCAGTTCATTTCCATCATTAGTAAGAGTAGCACTTTCATCAGAAGCATGGTTTTCTGAAGCTTTCTCCTCCTACAAAAGAAACATAAATCTCCTTTCACAAACAAGGACAATCTTCTTGGACACACAAGCTAAACAAACAAAAATCTTACCACAGCAATGACTGGTTTTGCATTAAGCTCATCTAGTGCACAACTTTCACTTTTCACCGTCTTATTTGAGTCATGCGTAGCCATTGACAAACGAATTCTCCTCTGTGCAGTACCTTGTGTTGAGTTTATGCTTAGCTGTTCATTTCGTAACTCACGATGCCTCCTTATGATTCCAGTATCGCCACTAGCAACTGCGCTATAGATTCCTCGTTGCTCATAATCATTGACTACATTGTATACTTGACCCATATTAACATCAGTAAAAGCTCTCTGGGAATTGTTTTGAAATAACCCAACATTGCTTTTCTGCTTGTCACCACCACAGTCAACAGGGATGCCAGTGGTGCTGCAAAATTCTGAAGTTATCACCAAAGGAATCCTTCCATCAATTGCCCCCTCCGCATAACCAGCTTGCATACACTGCAGCATACAATAAGACTATCATTATAGAGGAGACACAAGAAAACCATGTTAGATTGTTAGAGCTGACACCGGGAGTTGGGAATTACCACGTTTTACTATCGAGGCAGAACCTACCTAGAATGATCAAAAGATAAAATAGTGTAAGAGCTGTTACTCACTGTCATATTGGCAAGTTCAGAATCTATGTCGCTGCTTAATACGTTATCCTTAACATTAAACAAGGGGTAGCTCTGCTGTTGACAATTGGGATCCTCAAAGGGTACTTGATCCCAGTTAACAACTGAGTTCATATTTGTCTCATTTGTACCATATTGAAGCCCATATCGACCATCTGATTCGATGGTTGCTTGATAATGAAATTCTGGTTGACTATGTGCAAGTACAGGGGAGAACAATTTGCCATCCAATAGCTCGCTTCTTGGGTCATAATATATATCAAAGTTCAATGGTTGAAACTCCTGTAGGTAACATCAACCATAGGAACTAAATCAATAATTCCAGTGCATGAAAAATCAAATCAGGGTGAACAAAAACAATAAAAGAAGCAAATCTATCTGTTTATCTATTTACCTATATATAGAGTAAAATTGACTTGTTAGTGATCTTTTAAGTAGCTCCAACTCTCTCATAATTATAAGGAAAGTACAGTGATTATCAAACATAAACATTAAAGCACTATTTTCATAATCAGCTTCTTTTTTTAGCAAATAGACATTGAGCTCACTCTTGCTAATAAAGATTAAAATCACTTTTAATGATCCTCTAAATAGCCTAAATTCTCCATCATGATTTAAATATGTGCATTATTTTCTCCTTGAAGAACCATGTTTAAATAGGAATGACTAAAAAGAATAAAATATTGCACATATTACCATTACAAACCAGTGATAAGTAATAATAGTAAATAACAACTCAGTTATTCCATCTAACCTCTGCAGTTGGTAACTCAATTTGATTTTGTGCATCACAAGCATCATATCCATCACTACGACGATCAACCGGGGTTACAACATTGGATATTGCTTCCTCAGAGTGTGCAGGGATCATTGACTGATGCTTATCATCTTCTGTAACTTGTGACGGAGATCCTGCAACAACAGCCAGATCAGATTGTATTTCCTCTGTGGAGTAATAGGCAGCCACAGGAGTGGAAGCAGTCGGAACTGCTTCATCACAGTGTGAAACTTCAAGGCTCTCATCATGTTTCTTAAACAAGCGACAAAGGACATATGGATTCTGGTACAAAACAAACAAATAAAAAAGAAAACAATCATCACTTCATATAATTCCTTGGCCAATTGATAATTACAGTAGAGTAGTGCTATGTACCTGTCCAGGATTGGTACCATCAAGCTCCTTCAAAGTGGGGCGATACTCATGCATAACCCAATTGGTCCTAGTCCCCTTGGGTGCACGACCAATGTAGAACACCAAAGTCTTCTTCATTCCAATCAAAATCGTCCCAGACTTGATTTTACGATCCTTCCCCGTCGCCTTCCAATACCCATTATTCGTCGCTCTGTTCAATCGATGCCCATTTGGATACTTTCGGTCCTGTGGACAGAAGAAGAACCACTCCGGATCCTTGGTCTGTACCACCGACAAACCTACAAATACACAACCCCAAAAATAAAAAATTTAAAAAAAGATAAACTAAAGAAACTCCAACAACAATCACTAACATATATTTAAGTAAGAGATAACGCTCCTCTCATAAACTAACTTTTTGTTGAGTCTAGCACAGACACAAATTCCAAGAAAATAACTACCAATTGAAATAACATAGCTACCTCGAACTAGAGATTATGATTGTAAAAGGATGAAGAGAAAGAAAAATAAAATACCGGGCATGTCCCAAGGCTCCCATTTGCAGACATCAATTTCTCGGATAACCCAAACCTCGCGACCATTACCGTTGATCTTCTGTCGCATGTAGTAATTGACGAGTTCCTCGTCGGTAGGTCGGAATCGGAACCCTAACGGCAGCGAATCTAGAGACACCACGGCCGCATCGTCCACATGAGACGGACAACAGTCCACCGAACCCATACTCACTCAACCAAAAAGAAAGGGAAAAAAAATCTCCGAAGCACCCGCGATCAATTATAAAGAAATAAACCGAAGCAGAATTTGAGAATCAAAGGAATAATTCAGAGGAATTTGTTTGTTTTGTTTA
Organism: Glycine tomentella; assembly: GCA_007407185.1. NCBI lineage: Eukaryota > Viridiplantae > Streptophyta > Magnoliopsida > Fabales > Fabaceae > Glycine > Glycine tomentella. Next base: position 604,369 of record PYAF01000301.1, read on the forward strand.
GATGTTGTGTTCCATAGCTTTTTCTCACTTTTAATTTTCTCTGGTAAAGTAGCGCGACCAAGCACTCATGCATGAAGAGAGAAAGTGTAGTGTAGTGGTGACTCTACCCGCAATTTTTATTTATGAATTTAACAGAGAGAAACCGTGTTTCAATTCATTGTATATGCCGCGTATGATGTTTTACCCTCTCCTTTCTACGAAACTACGGTAACGCCACTACTGTGTCTGTAACTCAATCCAAAGCGTTGGGGCGGGACAATCGTTGGGGGGTAAATGGGAATTTTGTATTGATGGATCAGAAAGTAAAGTTAGGGGAAAAAGGTATGCTATCCATCAAATGGGATTCTGACACGTGGCGTCAAACATGCACAATAGAACCCGAATTTTACGTGCTGATTAAGAAAACTATAGTTAATCACTGTTATCAAATTTGGTGAATCGATCGGACCAGAAATTAATAGTGTAATAGGATCAATTTTATTTTTGAATTGACCGATCCAAAAGATAAGCTAATCTTATTTAACACTCTCAATAAATTTAGTTAGTTTTCCATTTTTCAACGGTTAACTTATAAATTATAAGATTTCAAATGATTTATAAGCTAATTTTTCCAAACAAATTTTTAGGAAAGATATGTATGTATATAAATTATCTTTGGATTAAATTATAATTGCTATGATAAGTATATAAATTAAGAGTTTATTGCTATGAAATTTGTCACTTATTTAAATATCTTTGGATTAAATTATAATTGTTAGACTAAAAGATAATTTGCATGTGTACATGTTACCATAATAAAACTTTTGGTTCATTTTTTTGGTTCTTTATATTTTAAGAGAACCAACTGATAAAAAATATATTTTAAAATACTTAATTTGATCTTTAACATGATACTAAAATGGTCATTTCATAAATTTTCATTGACATTATTAGGAATTTAAATCAGAAAATAATTAATTTAACATAGTGATAAATTTTAGTTGTCATGATCGTTTTTATCGATTTTAAAAAATATATAGGAACTAAAAAAATCTTTTAAAAACTACAATAATAAATAATAAAAACTCTATTTTGTAAAAGACAAAGGTTATTTAAGCCTAAATGAAACCAAATTTTTAACAACCCTAATTTTATGTAAAAGGTTAAATAGGTCGGACCATCAAAGTACACGTCTAAACTTTGATGTCTTATATTTTTTTTTTCTCTGCTGTAAAATGGAATATATTCTTACTTCTTTTAGACTAGCTAATTTTGACACCCATCTTTATGTACCTAATGGGAATGGATTCCATATAATTTTCTTGTTCATGAAATTGACACCAGAAACGAAATTGGATTTAAGGTAGCATTCATTGACATTCGCATGATTCCTTTCAATGCACAATAGAATCTGACGATGATTGTGTTTATTCAAGAAGAAGCATCATATGTTTTTTTTTAGACAAGCATCACATGTTAAAAGATACTGCCTGCAATTTATATATAAGCCTTTTTTATGAATAATTTTATTTTGTTTTTGTTTTAGGATAAGGTCTAAATTGTTCCGAAAAGTAAATATGGAGATAAAAAAAATAAGTTAAGGTATATTAAGGAAATGATAACAACAATAATAAACTGACTTGTGGACACAATAATATAAAGTACCGAGGTTAATATAAGGTATAATAGTTTGGCATGTGGACAGAATAAAACGCAACAATTCATCCTCTTTCATTCTCCTTAAATTATAGTTTTTATTGGAATCAAAATATAGTGTTTTAATTTATGTTTTGTTCTATTTTCTTTTTAAAAGTACTCCAAATGTCAACACGGGAAATATTTTATTATTGATATATAATAATAAAAAATAGATAAACAATTTATAACAAATCACGCACTGTAATCAACCAAATTAATTATACCTAAAAGGTCTTCTAAGTTGATACCACAATCATTATCTTTTCTTCTTTGGAGCCTGAAAACCCCCTAAATAGCTACACTACAAGAGAATTTGGCACTAAAAAAATCATGTCAGTCTAAGGATCTACAGCACCAACCAAGAGGAGACTTAAAAAAAAAAAATTATCAACAAATATTAATTCATCAACAAATAATATTTGTGGGTAAGAGTAATATGTCAGTCCCTCTTTATCAGAAAATCAATTCGCCTTGAGCAAACTAAACTATCATATATGTGGGTGAGATTCAATAACACGAATTAAATAAATTTTATTAGTTTTAACATTGTCGATCACTCTCCTTTTCCCTTTGTACGAGATTCAATTCAATAAAACTCAAGTATCTTTATGAATTCACTATTTTGATTTTTAGGTTTTTAAATAATACACGTTGATAAATTAATTGCCACAAAACCAATGCAAGTGAGGTGATATGCATGTATTATTCACCTACGAAATCTCGGACTACTATATTGCATGCCTATTATAGAAAAGAAAAGCAATCTCAGCCATCCACGTGCTTCTCATTCTTTCAATCTTCAACATACATCACAATCAGTACGGAAGCTCATCCAAAACTTCACCGTTATGTCACTTATGTGACTTTAACAGGTGTGCATTGTGTATAATATAATAATAAAACGTCATTTAGATTACATAATTACATTATTCTATCAAATTTGATTTTTTTTTTAATTCAGACCTAAGAATCTAATAGTAAATTTTATTTTTTTATTTTGATATTTTATTTAATATTTTATTAAATGACCACTTTATCCCTACTCTTCCTAATTCAATCCCTAATTTCTTAATTCAATCATCTTCGATCTTATTAACGTTATCGTCGCTCAGATTTTGAATAGAAGGAGAACGAAGAATCTGATCGTCTCTAACAGCAACACCGCATCGAACTGTAGAGAGATAGTCGTTGTTGGTGCGGGAATTGGGCTGTTAAATAATTGATTTATTTTAATTAGTGAATTTGATTTTCTTAAATAATTAAGGTGTCAATGTAAGAGGTTATAGCATAGTTTCGGAATAATTTTAACTTGAGACAGTAATTTTGATGACGGGTCATTATTAAGCGTACGGTGAGCCTTTTTTCTAAGAAGACAAATAGATGAACGAGTGACAGCACAAAGTTGTGAATGAACCTAATAAAAATCAAATTTGACCATTTCTAGAAGCAAATAAACTAGTACGAGAACCAAAACAAAGTATTTTTCTTAAAAACGAAGCCAAATTAAGCATTATTGGTGGCGTTACTGTTTACTCCGTCTTCATTATTTTCCTCGTGCTTCTGTGCCTTCTCTCTTAAATAAACACAATCAGATTGAATCACCTCCCGCAACATTGCCTTGAATAACCAAGTACTTGAATATTAACTCAGTTTTATTGGTAGCTAGTCTCAAGTTTAAATTTAAGATATGTAGGTCTATTAATTATTTAGAGACAGAATTTTATTATATACCACATATAGTAGTCTTATTCAATCTAAACAAAAAAGATTTTGTGGTCTCTAAGTTTTTTTAAGAGATATTGATATTTTAATTTATTAATTCACTTTTAATATATTTAATAGTAGTACTATTATCGAATATTTTGATACACTCTCGTACATTTTTTTTCATGTAAATTATACTCTCTTTTTTAAAATAAAAAATTAAGGTGTCCAAGAATGAATGTTTAAATATAGTGATATTATAGATCATCCATTAGCTACCCTATATTATTTGATAGCCTTCTGGTAGTATTCTTCCAAATCAAAACTTATCATAACGTAGTCATTTTTTAAAATCGGAAAACATAATATTATATATAATATAAGGGTATATCAGAGTTACCAAAAGTTACAAAAGACTCTAACGTCAGTTAATATATTATATTAGGTTATGCAGTACATAGAACATGTAGATAAGATACTGGATAACCCGACTACTGCACACAATCTGGGGCTACAAAGATCGAAACAACAAAAAATATTACGATACGATGCAAACAAAATAAATCTACCCAACAAAGCCTTCGTTGTTAGCATCACGTACCAACTATAATATGCAGCTCCACCATCATTAATGTCCGTTGGTTACACAAGAATAAGTGGCCAAATTCATATATATGCAATAACTTAAGCAACATGCAAACTAGCTATCAGGTTGCGTATTCATTGAACATAGGAATACTGAAAATCAGAGGAATAATTATGCAACTATGACCAAGACACAAACACAATATCATCCACTAAGTCACTTATTTTCATCGAGTCCTGGTTGAAAATGATGTTATTCTTCTTCCTCCATACTCATGAGATAACCGCATATCATATGACATTCCAAAATTTTTTTGAACTTTAATTTCGTGGATCCCATAGCATTATTTTGCCTAAAAAGTATCTCAATAGAGAGAGGGAGAGCAGTGGCAAAATCTGGGACCTGATTCGACTTACATAGAAGTTTGGTTTAACTTACAAATTACAAGCTTATTTAAAGATTTACTTTGTGATAATTCAATATTAAGATACAGGTGAAAATAGATTTGTTATTATTAGGCTTTATAGAATTCAAATTTGACTTGATTATACAATATTAAGTATATTTTTAAGTTCTAATCTAACATTCATAATAATTTATTCAACAGCATATTTCACAATAAGGCATTCGAACAAGACATAATTTTTCTTTCAATAAACTCATGAAACTAACTCTTTTTGTAATAACTAGAACAACCTTGCAACACATGCGCTCGTGGTTTATTTTGTAATATCTAAATCATAAAGAATGAGAAATTGGAATTCATTATTGAAAATATCAAGAAGCACGAGAAATTGGAATTCATTACTGAAGTCCAAGCTAATTTCGAACATATCCATGTACTGCCCTGTGATGAAACAATGAGAAATTACATAGCACAACCCAGTTCACTGATGTATTTAGCTTCACTTGTGTGAAAAATTAAAGTATTAAATGTCATCATAGAAAAATTCGAAGGTGGCATTCACTTTTGATTTTGAAAAATTATTTAGGTGTAGATGTACACACTTCTATCTGGTACTCATATCTTTGGTCTCGTATGTTCGATCAGTAACATCATACTGATACATGTCCCTCTAGCATCTACTGATACAACAACAACCATGATGACATGTTATTGCAGGGGACCAGCTTAGGCATATTCATAAACGGAACCTAACGTTTATAAATGGAAGACACTTATCCAAATTTTATCCCCATCTTTTCAGTGTTTGCTCTCGATTTGTTCTTGCTTGACAGGAAGTCTCAGCTTAGAGGTTCCATTCCGATGTAATGAGATATTTCTAGTATTTGTGACTTCAATGCCACTGTAAATTCTTCTCTCAGAGTGATTTTGAATAACCTGTTAACTTTAGTGAAGGGATGTCAATATAAATTCTGAATTTCTTTTTATCCATAAGAATCAAAAGACTGATACCAGAGTTTACAATAACTCACACACTCTCAATAGAGTTAGATACCCTCGTTATATAAATTCTGAATTTTACCAAAAGAAAGATATAGCTTCTGTATTCGTGACTATATCCGTATCTTGCAGTTTGCGTAATATATGTTGAAATAATCAAAAACATGATAGCATCTTAGTTCACGTGCCAAAAAGGCGAATCCAAGGAAAAAGAAAAGTAGGAAACCTTCATATCATAAAAGAAAAGGGGCAGTTAAAGATAAAGCCAATATGACTATACGGCACTACTAAATTAGTGGAATCTCGTGTATATGTCGGAAATTCAATTTCAACCCTAATACAAATCCTTTTATAGTTCTATAACTACTGTTCACCTTAATTGGCTTTCGGCAGCTTCATTACCGGTTCTTCAACGATAACTGCTAATTAAGCTCAGACTAATGAAGTGTTGTTACTTGCAAAATAAGCAAGGTTACAAGTTGAAATTGGCCACATTAAGCTCAGAGAAAATAATACTTCAACCTAAGATCAGAAAAGCCTCTACACTTGTAGATCACTTAAAGATGTACTTGCATTTATCTTACTTTAATAAAAGAACGAAGATTCTTACAACTTGTCAGATACGAGATCCAATTTTACTTCACTTGATCAATCTCATGAGATTACATAACACATAATTAAGTGTTACAAATATTTTCCTGAAAATTAAATAAAAAAGACTTGAATACTTTTTAGGTAAAGAGTAGTCCGAATTATAGACATATGAGTCCCAAATTATCTAATAATTTTTTGACTTTTAGACCTCTTGACTAATATACAACTCCTTTGTGTTTGGATAACCATTCGTTTATGGCAAACAAAAGTTGCTGAAAGCAACTCCTTCTATACTTTTGCTTCAAACATAATTCTAGAGGTAGCTAAATGGATTTCCGAATATGCACTAACCCTCGTCTTTATTGGTCTTGATGAGTAACATAATCAAATTAACACTACCTCTAATCCAACAATTAAATAGCAAAGATTCCTCTTCAACTGTTATTAATTGCTATTTCTAGCTACTGATAGACTATAGAGAAACTATTGGAGCTTAACAAGCCTTGTCGTCTATATAGAAAAAACTTAAAATATTCATTTGTTAAAACTTCGCAAATTTGTAGTTTCTTTTAACAGAAATTTCGGATAACTTTAGAGCAGAAATTTGAGTTTTGGACGTATTAACCATCGCCTATCTCGAACTAGCACATTATCTTTGGAAATACGTTGCCCAGTGTCCCAACTTCATTTTTTTTTTCGATAACCCCAGTCTCAACTTTTTAGAGAAGTGTTTCCTTTACTTTCATGAGTTAACAAGTCACATTTGAAGTTAGTGCACATGTAAGCTTTACATAATTTGTCGTATATGGCTGCCGTTTCATGCTACTTGATTGAAATGATACAATTCAAATTTGATATCCACTTTGTTAAAAAAAAAATGGATATCTACTATCACAATAAGAAAAAGGAAAATTTTGTGGGAATATCAGAATGAGACAACAAAAAGTTATTCCTTTTGACTTTGGAATATTATTTTAAAACATGTATATAAAAAGGGGTAGTAAATAATAAAATTAAAGATAATATATATAATTTCCTGAATTTTCCATTTTTGTATTATTTTAAGATATTTTAACCTATTTATTTTATGTTTTAACCCATTATGTCCTCAAATAAAAAATAGAATATTAGAATGAAATATGTTATTTATTTTATTCTAAATTTTAATTGAGATTTCTATTTATTTACTTATTTTTTTGTTTGACAAATTAGACTGCATATTGAAAATGCAAGACAATTTCACATTATCATCAAATCATAAATTATTATATATAATAAATTTATTATTTTTTATAATAATTACCTTAAAAATACATATTAATAATAATTTCATATTAGTTGATTGTATAGATATTTTGAAACGGATAATCCATGGTGATTAAACTCTTCTTTTTAAGTTAAAATAAAAAGGGGGGATTAGAGCTCTAATTTATCAAGAAAGAAGAGCAACCCAAAATAAGATAATAGAACTTTCAAGAGCTTTGGACCTTTATAGTGTTAACTATCCGTCCCACATATGAAGTGCAACCGAAAGTTTTACTTTCCGAAGTGCATTCACAAAAATGTGAACCAAACATGCAGGCACTTGTATCATGCATTGAACAAGGATTTCTCTACGTATAGAAGTGCTTATATATTGTTCTTTTCACTCAAAATAAAAAGAAATATATAACACGCACTTAGATTTTTTTTCCTCACATTGTTTTTCTGCATCTTTTTATACTACTAGTATTTTTTTTTACCACATCTCTTATTTCTCTCTGTTTTTCTTCATTCCACTCATTTTACATCCGAGAACAGACCGTGTAAGTGTAGCCCTTCCAAGCACAAAAAGTAAGAAAATGAAATAAGAACTTTATCTTTGTTAAGGATTGACTGAAATACTTAAAGTTCATAGAACTTTTTCTTCCTTTTAAATAATCCTTTGCAAATTCCTAGGAAAAGGATTGGAAAAAAGAAATGCTGACTTGAGCTTATTTAAAAGGTTAAGATAATCTAACTTTAATAATGGTAACTAAATCATGTATTGCCGAAGCTTGATATCACAAACTAATGGTTGAAATTAAAACCGGTCTATTGTTGACCTGTTGTTGCGTTGCCAAAGTATAGTTCAAAACATGCTCAACACCAAGCTTGATAACAGGATCATTTTCTTCATTTTCCTTTTGATACTTATTTAGAATGCTGGATTTTTAGAAGTTGATTTTGTATATATTCAGTTATGAATCCTCATACACCAGCTTGCAACAGAATATAAAAAAAAATACACCAGCTTACATTGTCCAACATAAAAGACAATTATGCTTACATGCAATATTAATGGATTGTGATATATGTATAAAAAATTAAAAAATTTCTGCAAGGCTGCAGCCTGCAACCAAGCATGTACTTATCATTTTAATAAACTAGAATAGTTCACCTATACCTTGTACAGACAGAGAAAACAATCTATACATTTTTAATGAAAATAAAAATGCAAAAGAAAGAAAAAAATAATATAGGGACATTTCTTTACATAAAATAGAGACGGAAGAAAATTTGATAACTTCATGAAACATGGAAACTGGCAAGTGGTTGAATAGCTTTAATAATACTGTTAACTACATGAAAAAAGATAAAAATGTTTTCAACAAAAACTCATCTTTAATTTGAGTTTTGTTCATGACCAAATTATGTCATTAACTTTTAAAGGAATTGGTAAAGATAGGTGCGTGGAACCTACCGACTTCTTTTTATATTAAAGTAAGGATTTACTTCCACAAACTTATAGTATTATATTCACTAAATAAGGACTAATGGTGGAAATACACACCAAATGCACCATAGAGAAAGTTTAATATGATTTAATACCCCTTACTTACAAGTTTGAAGACACCTCAACATATTCATTATCATAAATAAGATTACATATTTTTTTATAAACTAAAAAACACTCCATAAATAATATATCACATTACAAACTTGAATCCTCCGCTAAAAAATTATCAAAAATAATATATAAGAGACACCTCTTCTACTTGATACATGAGAACACCCTTTTCTCCTGTTTAGGTTAGGATGGTGTGTCTTTTCTTCATAATGACCGATCCCCTTAATTTCAAGAATTAACTCTATAGAAATTGTCATCACATGCATATCAATAATAATCACTTTTCCTTGCCAATTTATTATGCATAAAAACCCTAATTTTGAACAATTTCAATACTGTATTTTATTTAAAATTTATAATTGACATTCCTAAAAGTCTTTCACTCATTAAAATTTTCAAACTTTATTATTAATATGTGTCTCCACCATGCTTTTGTTACTTATGGGCGCTCCCTTATCATATCTCTAATCTAATTCTAAATATTTATGCATGAGTATTAGATGGTGACATCATATACACTTGTACCATCATTAACTACCATCAACAAGACATGTCGTCTGACATTCAATTATTACATTACTAACAAAACTTTCAATATAAAACAAGGATCCATCATCAAAACTTGTTTGATTGGTTACATGTGCTCACCATCAAGTCTAATACCACTGCTAGAAAAATCACACACGGACTGAAGATAGGAACACACACTAGTTACACCATAGAGAACACACAAAAATACAAATTTAAAGTTCGGCGTTAATATCTTTGTGGTATTGCTACTTGTTGAATGATAACATAAGATTCATTCTAGGCTTGATAAGGGCCATGCTTAGGAACTGGAATTTTGGGCTCATAGATTTTCTTCTCCGACCACATGTTAGGCGGGGTGTATTAAGATAATATGCAACCTTTCTTTTTCTTGCCTAAGTGGCTTGTTTATCCGTTGCTCACCACCAAAAAATAGTAGCATCCTTCTTAAATCCAACTTATTCGTTAATTCACCGTTTCCCAAGTTTTCATTTTCATTATCAAGTAATTGTGGCCTCTAAGATGTAAAATATTGATCGAGTTTAGGATTCAAAACACAAATTTCATTGCTTAAAATAACAGGGAACTTTTTGTGTTGCAAATGAGAATGAGTTTTGCCTGTATAGTTGTATTTCCTTTCTTGTTTTTTTTTTCGAGGGGAAGGAGGGGAGGGAGGAGAGCTCCTGAGTTCTTAAAATGAAACTAGTTTATCGAACTTTGTACAATTTGAATTTATCACAGCTGTTATCAAGAGAAAAATATGTTACAAGATACAATGTGTCTGAATTCTCCCCTATTTAAAGAAAGCTCTAGCTAGAGGGGTGCATCTTACCAAGCTACAAAATGGTTTGACTCCTAGGGCCTATACACAACTATACAGATCATTTCTTCTGTTGCTTCCTTTCGTCTAATCTTTCATGTTTCACCATACAAGAGCAATAAATGGGGAAAATAAACAGGGTGGCGAGTGTTGCTCACTGCAAATACATCATCAGCAATGCCAGCCAGAGATACTAGAGTGCTACTGACTTCAAATTGCACTCTTTAGTATGCTTATGCTTACCTTGTCAAGTGATGGTGCAGTAATCACAACACAGGGGCCCTTTAAAATCAACCCAGAAAAGAACTCTTGTATCTTCCCTTGTTCGTTCCACTGTTTCACCCATTCTTATAGTGACATATATGTGTACATAAGTCTTAATTCTAAAACCTATGCTAGAGAGGCCAAAAGCATTGTTAGCAAATCAACTGGGAGCATGGCATTCTTATTGGCGAAAACACTACGGTAAGTCGTGCATGATCAGAAAGGGAGTAGTCTTCAGGCCATCTACCTTTCTCTACTTCTGGAGGGAACAAAACTGCGTTTTTTACACTGAAACCAATTGTTTGTTCCTGTGCATCATTTGAACCGTCGTCCTGATCTCCATTCTTGTTGTCATCTCTATCTGGAGCTGTTGAACTCCAGATTTGCTGCTGCATCCGAATTATATCAAGATCATGGATTTATCCAACAAACTAGATAAAGAAAGGATTAAAAAAATATAAGGGAATTCTGCCACTTATTCTACAACAAAGCCTTATCTCACTTGGCGAAAAACAAAATAAGAACTCTCAATGATTCTCTATGCAGAAATGTTTTTTACTTCACTAAATGACATTATGTATGCCCTTTACATGTTAGTTTTTCTTGTTAGATCAGCCACTTCCCAGTGGGACAAGGCTTCTGTTGTTATTGTTGTTGTATCAGCCACTACTGATCAAATGACATGCTAGCAATAGTTTCTACGAATTACACATTACAGAACTCTTTGGTTTGATATGTTTATGTCTGATGACTCAGAAACTAAAATACTGATTATCATATAGGCAAATTCCTTATAGCATTGCTATCATCAGTGCAATACTATATGCCTTATGGAGAAAGCCATTTAGATTCAGGGATCCTCTCACAATTTTTATAGGAAAAATTCAAGATTTTGAATCTTGTATAATATTTATGCCAAGAGCTAATTCAATGTCAATGTCAAATACATTACCAGAAATTTTTTATAATCAAGAACACCGTTTCCTTCTACATCTGCTTGGACCCACAAATCCTTTATCTCTTCGTCACTCAATCCATGGCAATGACCAGTTAAACTGAGCTGCACATAATTAAAAAATAAAAAAATAAAAAACCGTCAGGATTATTTCTCAATCACAATTCACAAAAACTAACTGAAATTTTAGAGTGCTTATCCTACAGTCAATACTACAACATACCTGTTTAAGTGCTTCACAGAAACCAGAATAGGTAATGCAATCTTCGTTATCAACCTTTAGAAAGGCAAATGCATCACTCTCAGTCAATGAAGCTCTCCGTAGTAGATACTGAAAATGAAGAAATTATTGTCAATGACAATTCTGTTTCACAAAATCAGAATCCTTGTCTAATATTGAATGTTTTGCCTCACTAAGTGTTCAACTCTACTATGTTAAATCTATAGGAAACACCTGTCACCTAGAGATATATATTCCAAGCAAAGATGGTAAAAATTATTACGCTTAATAGCTTTTAGTCTAGGTCCAAATATTCCATGATTACCTTGAACATACCAAAAACTGCTTCACTCCAACTTGCTTTTAGTAGTTTTCGATATTTGTCAGGATTGAGAAGCCAAATAAAATCAACAGCACATATATTTCCCCGATGATTGCGGTGGCTAACCCACTGCATTGACACGATGTTAAATAAATATGTGCCTGGCATATCGTCCAGAAGAAAAAATCTAAAAATGTTAAATATATGACCTTGTGAGCATCTGCATCAGTGTAATGATGTGCAGTATCATAAGATGATACAAAGCCCTGAGACCTCAAGAACTTGTAGACATGTCCACGTTTGCTTCCATTCCAGTCACTGTAAAAAAACAAAACTCTAAATAAAAAACACAATTAAACTGTTTTAAACAAAAGAAGTTCATTAAAATCCATGTGGAGTTTACCCGCAAAGCATGATTGGCATTGGCTTGAGTTGGAAATCATTCTGATAAGATTCTACGTATTGAAGTATCTTGTAAACCTGCAGGAAAGTAAATTTTATGATAGTCTAAGTGAGACACCAATCTTAATAATTGGTATGTGATTTAAGATAGACTAGATGTCATTCAAAATGCTTAGATACCTGCTGCAGTCGTACAAGGGATAGAGTTGAATCATGGGGAAATAGCAGATGAGTGTTAACAATCAAAATTTCCTGCCTAATATTACTGTTTCGCCATTGCGAAAAGGGAGAAGCTAGTTCAACATGTAACAACTGAGCCACACGATCACCAAAGTCATTGAAGTGCAACTCCTTATAATTAAGAATATTAAAGTACTCCTTTTGCACTGCTATTAGAAGACCTGCAGACCCCGGAGGAAACCATATGAGAATTTGTACTTTGTAGTGTACATAAATCTTCAACAGGCAGTTCCGGATCAAAACTAAGCACATGGAACATAACAACATTATGAGAGCCGGATTACAATTTAACTGACTGAAACTTCCATTCGCTAAAAATTTAAAAACAGAACATGTTTTCTCTCAATAAAAACAATTTTAAATGTTTGTTCACTTTCTCAACAAATACTTTCTGAATCCATTATGTGGTATTCCCGTTTGCCAATTTCAATAAATTAGTTCATCAGATCCCAAATGGGAATGGACTCTCATTGAATTTTTACATGACAATTAAATTTTTTGGTTTTCCACTCTTCATATCCATTGCATAGGTAAATACTCATCAAAATTTAAGAACATATACGAAGTGAAACATGGACACAATTGTTATACACAAACTTCACCCTGAGAGGAATCTAACTATATAATACTCCCTCGGTCTCATTTTCTTTGTTACTGTTGAAATATTCTTCAGTGTCAAATTATGTCATTTTAGTATCAAAAATGTATTAATTACTTTTTTTCAATAATACTCTCAAAAAGTAAATGCACTAATAGATATAGAGTATAATTAACAGTAATTTTTTATTTATTTCTCTAAAAACAACCCTATTCAGGCATGGCCAGATCTTAAATAGGATATCTCTCTCAAAGGGATTTGAACCTTCGTTCGCTGCGTCGTGAAAAACTAACCTCTTATGCTAAATTCAATCTCCTTTTGTTAAATAAGAGTATTTTGTCATGGGAATTGGTATAATCAATTGTTTTCATAAAATATGCGCATTACGTTAAACCACAAGACGGAAGGAGTATTAATGGAAATTTCAAGGACAACGGCATGCAGATTGAATTGTTTACCACAAAATCCAATGGGAAAAAAGACAACTACCCATTTAAATTCAGCAATTGACATCTATTTGCAATAAAGAATAGGAGAAATTCCGATAAAACCAATACTGATCCAAAAAGTGGTGTTTAGGAATTGAGGGAGAACGTGTATATTATCATACCGTCCCCACGGTTGTTCGTCCTTCCAAGCTTGAAACTGACATAACCAGCGTCTCCAAGTCTCTTTTCGTACAAATTAACAAGCTCTTCATTTCCAACCCAAAATTCCTGCGCAAAACCCACGTAATTAATCATTAGCCTATGGTGCACTCTCTGGCCGATTAGTAAAATTCTCTATGGTATTTAACCCCTCAGATGCATATGACCCATTATAATATACATACATACATATATATATATATATATATATATATAATCTCACTGCAATCAATTTCACTTTCACAACACGAACCTGAAGACAGATAATGGAAGACCTCTCATTCAACAACCAATCCAATATCCTGTGATTCCTGGCCAACCAATACGCTCTGTAGTCGCTCTCGCGGCAACTCGGATCCTGCTTCCATAAAAAAAATTGAAAATTTAGATTACCATTTGAAGGGATTTTATTATTGTCTAGACATTATTACAATGCTAAAACAAAAACCTCATGGTTGATGCGTTTGTATATGGGGGCGAGAATGTTAAAAGTGGTGCAGGTAATACAAGGTTGTTGTTGGTTTTCCTTAATGGAAGAAGAAATCGCAAAACTCCCAATCCTTGAAATCCTTCCCATGCTCTTAGACCACCTATCCGTTCTCATTCTACTTCCAAACCCAACCCACCAATGCTGCCCCCTAATATATTAATTATTGTATGCAATCAATGACGATGAAATATTTATTATTTGATGGGAAAGTAACCACAATTGGAAGTGGTTGTTTTGTTTGGTTTGGTATCTGAATTATGAAAGGATACGATGATGATTGAGGTTTGAAAAGGAGGTAGGAAAAGGGCTTTCAGAACGTGGTGTGGTGTGAGGGGTCAAATTTAGAAATGAAAAAAAAAATGAGGGTTTTAATGGAAATGTCCCTACGGAGATTGAAAGGAAAGCAGAGAGACACAGAACCGATAATAGCAAACGTTGTCTCATAAATAGGTTTTACCCGCCCTTTTATATTTTTCCCACCACACTTTAACTGTCCCAACGGCCACGCCGATTTGACCCTCTTCTCCTTCCTTTCGGTCTTATTCAATGCCTTTTTTCCTCCCTAAGTTACCGAATTTTGGAATCCAATATATTTGAGTTTCCTTTCCTTTTAAAAGTAATACTTACCTCTTTAGACCATAGTAGATAATATCCTTAAATATGATTTTTTTAATTATGTTATTGATATAAATTATTTAATATTTTTGTTGATAACTAATTTTTATTGGCTTAAATATGCATTTAATCTTTGAAACTTTAAGGATTTCAATAAGTTTTTTGGCTTCATTTTTTATTCTCCTTAGGTTGTAAGTTTGTAATTTTTTAATTTTAATTTCTAAAGTGGGAATTTACAGTTATAGGAATAAAATGGACTAAAATGAAAAACTAAAATCTTAACTAAACTAAAATTAAAAACATACAGACTCACAGATAAATTAAAAATCTCTTTCTTTTCTTTTCTTTATTAAACATAGAGTACATGTCTCTATGGCATCAAACCATTTTTTTCAAAATTAGCTTTCCATTAATAAAAAAAAATTAAAATTAAATTTTGAAAGCTTTTACTTTCCACTTTCTTTTTCTTTTTCTTTTAAATCTCAACAATCAAAATACATATACAATAAATTTTAACCAAGAAATTATAAACATTCAGGAAATCGACTGTATGAAAATAACTTAATTAAGATGTGTCTTTATATTGT
>PYAF01000301.1:619991-653465 GCA_007407185.1 Glycine tomentella
ATAAGTATTTTTCAATAAGTGTCTAATTAAGTTGTTTAGTTGAAAATACATCCCAATTATTAGATTGGTGCACCTTCTCTCTTTTTATACTACTTTTTCACTTTAAAAAATGTAATAATAAAAATGAGAATTAACATATTTTCTGTCTATAAGAATTTAGGGTAAAGTACATTAATCCATAGTAATTTGTATTTATATATAATACTAAATTTCTTCCACTAAATTTTTAAGAAGACATTTTCTAAATTTGTACTCTTTAAAATATTTTTATTTAATTACTTTTCTTAATTTTAGTTTATTATATTTTTATTTATTTCACATATTTCTTGATTTTCATATTTTAATCTATATTTTAAATATTTAAGAACAGTTGTTAAAATTTTGAAAAAAAAAAATTTAATACATAAAGAATTTGATTCAGCAAAAAGACTACAAGCCCTGGCTTAAAAAAAAAAAAAGAAAAAAAAAAAAAAGAGTGGTGGCGGGGTGATGCTGCATTGGCGCAATCGACGTACTAAAGTCTTTTTTTCAGTCTTTTTCGCCGAAAGTGAAGAAGAAGAAGAAGAAGAAAAATAACGATAAAGTTTGGAATCAACGAATCAGCGTCTGCTGCTGCCGATGAGCGA
Organism: Glycine tomentella; assembly: GCA_007407185.1. NCBI lineage: Eukaryota > Viridiplantae > Streptophyta > Magnoliopsida > Fabales > Fabaceae > Glycine > Glycine tomentella. The sequence goes on from PYAF01000301.1 coordinate 620,618, forward strand.
TGGCCAACCATTGGTGAATAAACAATGATGGCTATAATTGTACGTGGATTCGACATTGAACGTATAATATAATAATAATATTTTTAAGATTATTTTTAATTAAAATTAAAGCATTGTTTTAATAATTCGCATGATAAAAAAATTTATTATGATATTTTTATTCCCTTTCTGATAAAAATAAAGAAATACTATATATTTTTTTTATGTTATATACGTATATATTAAATAAGAAATTAAAGTTGAGATAAATACTCATTTTCGTCGATCCATATAAATTACTCACAAATTCATTCTTTAAAGATTGAAATTCAAATTTTGTCTCTAAAAATGAAAAAAAAATGCGACAAATTCAGTATTTTGTTAACTTTTGTATGTTACAGTTAATTGAAATAACCTACTTGGCACATTCAATGACGAATTTATCAACGTTATACACATATAGAGATTTGTATCCAACATATAATTTAATCTTCATATTCTCCATTTTTTAATCATTATAAACATAAAATTATAATAAACACTTAAAAATTAGAAAAACAAACATAAATTAAAGCAAACATAATAATAATTATAATATTGATTAATAAGCATAATTTATTTGTTATTCTAAAATTTTTATTGTAATATCAGATAATGACAAAATCAAGTTGAATCTCATTTTTTTAAAATGATTAATTTAATGATTGTCCATTTTAATTTGTTTGAATATCATATTTTGGGTAAATTACTATCACATATTTTTGATTTGAAATTTCTATTATGACATTATTTTATGCAAAATATGATATTCAAACAAAAATGTAAAGTCATTAAGTTAATTTCAAAAAAAAAAAGAGAATCAACTTGATTTTTTTTATTATCTAATGTTATTACAATAGAATTTTCAGAATAACAAACAAATTATGTTTATTATTATATTTATTTTATCTTATGTTTACTTTTCTAATTTTTAAATATTTATTATTATTTTATGCTTCTAATTATTAGAAAAAGAAGAATATGAAAAGTAAATTATATTTTAGATAAATTTATCACACTTTTCATTTTCAAAAAAAAAAATTTAAATTTATATCTTTTAAAAATAAATTTATCAGCACTAGGAAAAATAAATAATATTTACGCTTGAAGTTAAGTTTCAATTTCCACCTACGAAACGTAAGGGTCATAGTAAACTCATGCGAGACCAAGACTTGATGTCAAACTGTCAAAGGTTTACCTTCTTGTTAGGTCTTGATTTCTTCATATTCCGGTCGTAATCTATAGTAAATTTTACCATTTGTATTTGACGGCACCGAACTTCGGTGAATAGACCGTCAGTATTTGTGGAGAGAACACATTTAAATGTTAATTTAATAATCCTGTATTATAAAGCTGACCAAATAAGGCATTCATAGGCCATAGCACACACAAAAATGATGAATTATACGTTCAAATTCGTGGAGATAAGAAAGAACATCGTACAGGTGTTGCTAGGAAATTTATATATTTTTTATAATATTAAATATAGACATTACTTTTAGGATTAAATATATTTCTAGTTATTACAAATAAAATAATGTTCGTTTTTAGTCGTTTAAAAATATTTTTTAAAAAAATATATATGATAAATGTACGTGGTCCTTATACTTAAATTTAAAAAACACGGGCACTTTTTTGTTGCTTATGTATTTGTTATGGTGTTGCCAAAAAGATAAAAAAATATATATTATTGAGATAAAGAATTGAGAAAATTAGAAAAAAATATGAGTAAATTATACTCTATTCCTTATATTTTTTTCATATTGCATTTGATATTTCTCCATTTTTATATATTATTTTTACTTAATATTATTAACTAACGTTAATTGAAATATATTAGAAAATGAAATTATCCGTTAGAATAAATTATATTTTTTCTGCTTTTTTTAAATTATACCCCTTTCCTTTTATACATTATTTTTTTCCAACAACGCATGTGTTCAAGGAATCAGACGCAACGATGATGGTGGCTGAAACTACGACGGGAAACAAAGAGATGGTCGAGGTGGATATGGAGGTTGCGGCGGCTACAATGATGGCAATTGCTATAGTGGAGGTGATGATTACGGTGGTGATGGTTGCTCCGGTGGGAGTGGGACGATTAAAAGGAAGAAATGATATTGTCGTGAGAGAGGGAGAAGGAGGAGAAAGAGGTGGTGGTGGTAAGTGAAAAAAGGTTGTTGAAGAATATGAGGATTTGTAAAATCCAATATGTGATTTTGAGGAAGAAGATGAAGGAATTTTAGACATAGATTTTCTTTAAAAGTCATATGACCAACATGTGTATACTTTCTGTTAAATTATATAAACCGTATTTAGAAGGGAGAAGATCTGAGTGTAATGTGAGCTAAATAATTAAAGGTTTTCATAGGGTGCAAAATAAAAATATCAGATAAAATTTAAAAAAATATAAAAAATACGTGTATAATTTATTAAAAAAATAGAGAAAAAAGAAAGTGTATTGTTTTTTATTACATGTGTATTCTTTTTACATTCACTATTTATAGAGTGGTCATAAACTATGAGTTGGCGGGAAAGCTAGTTTCCGCATTAGGCATCCCGTATTCTAGGTTTGCTCTTATGAGCTTAATGTCATCTTATATCATCTTTTATGATAAGCACAAATTTAATAGTTATCTCGAGATAACCCCAAAAAAGGATCTAAATAAAGACAACAAACACACTTTCATAAATAAGGGATTGAAAGAAGATAAATTATTTCTTAAAGACTAAAAATATATTTTTTATTTATACGGATTAAAAATATACTTGACCTTTATATTTAATATAATTATATTGGGTGTTTAGAATCTTAATTAAAGATGCAATAAAAAAATTAACTCAGCAAAGAAAGATACTTTTATAACAAAGGTACCAGAAGAACCATGGAATAAAGATTAAGAATAAATTATAATTCTTGTATAAAAAATAATTTTAATTAAAGATTAAGAAAAAAGTTTCTCAACCTATAATTCCTATGCAAATAAAAACTCACTAAACTTATAAATGTTGTTTAGTCACAATAGACATAGTTGTCATATTTAAGTCATCTCTTCCAGTTAAATAGAATTTAAGGTTTAATCATTCCAACTCTTTTACATTTTATTTCAATTGTGTGTTTTTTAGTAATTTGTTTGTTAGTTTTGTTGAACATGTAATCTTTGAGTATCATATAAGGAAATGGATTAGAATAATGACATATGAACCATTTTTTATTTTAGTCATCTCATTAATAATTTTTATTTTGTTTATTGTTTTTTTTAAACGTCATAAATCTTATAATATCTATAAATTCTTTTTTTTTTCATTCTCTCTTTAGTTGTTGTATAACATTTAGATTGTCTATCAAATATTTTCCAACAAAAATGTTTCTTAGATAATCTTTGAGTTGCATACACCTTGAGAGAGAAATGAAGAGATGAGAGTTAAATAATGAATTTGATTAATGATATAATGGAAAAGAAAAGAGAGATAGAGAGAAAATATAATTATTGATTGAGTGTTTGAAACTTTTAATTATTAAAATATAAACACTCATTTTTCAATGAATTACCTTTCTAGTTTCTAGCTACCAATACTTTCGCAACCCAAATAATCAATTACATGACAACAATGATTGATGAAAAATAAGAAAAAGTCATTAGAATGGTATGTAACTTTCCTATATTTTTATTAAGCAACCAATTCTCTATCATATATATTCGCTCCTATTTTTCATTTCTTTCAACAACCTATTTTTTTTTTATAAAAAAAAATGTTCAAGATATGTTTCATGGAAATACTTGAATCCAAATTTCAAGGTAATAATCCTGAGATAAAAACTAACTAATTATTGCCTTAAGGAGTATTTCACTTTTACTTTTCAGTTTCTGTCAGTCTTTTCAACTCCAAGAACTGCATGACTAGGTGAAAAACTTGCATGGTACCACTATGGCTGTGGAGAGCACTCCAACAGACTCAGCTGCCATGCTTGTTGAGACTTCTCCAGATGCTTGAAGCATACATTGTGTCTCCTTTGCTTTGCCCCACAAAAAGGAGTACAACCTATTAGGATCAAAATCATGCCTAGCAAACTGCAAATAAGTTTCAATTTTCATTAACCATTTTCATAGATGCAAAAATATAATGACCAAATAATTAACAAGGCTAGATTATGAAAGGGGTAGTCATGAAAACTCGATATGTTGCAGCTTAATTAATTTAAAGGTAAAGTGTGGTGGAACAAGTGGTTAATTTGTTGATTATCACTACTAGGTCAAACCCAGTAATTTCAAGAGGACTGATGCGACGATAAAGCAAATCTAAGGATAAAGCAATTAAAACAAGAAGAAAAAAAAAATTCAAAGAAAAATTTAAATGATGACATTATATATATTTTTCAAGGAGGAGAATCATTCATTCTTACATGCCAAGATTGATTGGTTCACCCAGTAAGATAGCTTCTGATATTGCCACAAAAATCAGAGCCAATTAATGGATTGACATCGTGGGATAAGTTGGTCCTTAGATTGCAATTGCCCAATAAATTAAGCAAAATTTAGCAGCTGTAGCCAGTGCTCCCTGTACAAACAAGTCTTGTTCATTAATATTTCAAAATCACAGTGGTACATCTCTTCATTATCTCCCTTTACTTCCTTTGTCAAAACTTAAGGTTCCTACAGATACTTTTGATAAGTAATAGTCGGTCAAAGCCAATATAAAGGACCTCAAGCTATTCCACACCATCTATCAGTTAATTGCAAGGATCTTATGTGTTGCCTGCTATAAAACTCCAAAAGTTTAAGGAAATCTTTAAATTTTACACATGTTTATGGGAGACCTTCAAGTTGTAAATGTAAAGTCAAACAATATTGCCATGATTAATGCAAAAGGATATACATACATGCAATATAAAGTGGTTTCGGCGAGACGTTCAAGTTGAATAAGTAAACTCAGACGGCATTGCCTTAATCTAAATGTATATTTTTGCAAAAACATCCAACACCTCAAATCAACTCTAAAGATATGCACAAACTCACTTTACTTAAACTCGTCAAAACAATTTTTAAATTTAAAGTTGCGCCAAATTTTTTGAAAATTGAAACGTTTAATCATTATTTACCAACAATATAAAAGTAATTTTGTCTTTTGCATTTTTCTTCACTCATTTAAGTTTTTTTTAAAAAAAACTAAAAAGAAAATTTTCATGTCATTGATGAATGTGGGAGATATTGAAAGAAGATTTAAGAGGAATTTGTCAAGACAAGAACCCCTACACAAATTGTTATTAATGTGCATAGTGTATTGATGGACAAAAGAGAAAGAGTGGTGCTATTTGAGGACTTACCCTTTTTAAAATAAAATAAAAAACTTCATCAGAACCATTTTTGTGTGTCTAAATTTCTTTTTCTTAACTTTGATTGCAATATTATTTTTCATTATTTATATTTTCTTATCAAATATTTTGTAATTAATATTTCAAAACACAAATTAAAAAAATTCACACACAAAATTTGATGTAAAAATATATGGTCATTTTATTTCAATAACTAGTATAACACTTACATGTTATATGACAAAATTATATTATAAAAAATAAAATATACTAAATTATATGTAATTATTTTAAAAATAAAATAAAAATTGTTACAAAATATATTCAAGGAAATATAATATAAACATAATTTTTATTATTTTCTCCCATCATTGTTATAAGATCCAATTAATTACTTTATTAAGATTTAAAATTTTGGTTAATTTATTTGAGACTATTAAATTTATATTAAATTAATATTTTTTAAAAATAAACTGTGAACAAAACTAACAAACATTAATGAAAGACGTGTCTCTCAATATCAAACTCATTCTATAACTGACTTTATTATAATATTTTTGTGAAAAAATAATTGATGTAGAGAACATTTTAGATTAAACTTTATAACATAGATCAAATCATATTTTGAATTTGGATCTTATAATAAGGATGGGAGGTAATAAAATTTTATTCCAATAATTGATTTGTAGATAGTATTTAAACTAGTTTCAAGTACAAAACATTTGAACCCAAAATTGATTAAAATTAATTTCAACCAATCTTATATAAAATTCAATATGACTTTAAAAAAATGGTTGGCTTAATAAATCCAAGCCAATTACTATTGACTAGCATAGCACTTGCACGTGGTACGATAAAATTGAATTAAAAATCTGAAATACACTAAATTATAACTATTTTAAAAGTAATGAAAAATTTGTTCTAATGGGTGATCGCATTCCGCAACTGTAACGGATTCACCCTAGGTGTTCTTCCCTCTGGTCCTCGGTAAAAACATATTAAATGAAATATATAATATAAAACATAACTTTATTAAATTTTATTCCAATAATTGATTTGTGGTTTAAAAGTAGTATTTAAACTAGTGTTAGGTTCGAACCTTTGACCTGGAAAATAAAGTGATTGGGTTAATAAATTCAAACCAAATTTATGTATTGTTTAGAATTTTTATAAAAAAAAATAATGTTTTCTGTCTTAGTATTACTAAATATTGTATAGTTTTTAAGTTTTTCTTTATTAAACTTGACTTGAGTGTTATAAAATAATATTTTATATCACAATAAAAAAAAGAAGTTTCTTTTAGAGTGTACGGAAATTTTATTTTTAAGAAAATTAAAATGCTACTAAATATTATATATGCATTAGTCTCTCGTTATTCAACTTGTCTTGTACGTTATAAAAATAAACAATTTCATCTTAAGAAAGAATATCCTTTTAGAGTATACTACTATAAAATTAAAAAATAAAAAAGAATAAACAACTTTTAAAGTGGTCTTAGAGAAAAATTGAAAAATTATATTAAAATAATAAACAGGCTCCACTCATAAAAGAATTGACAAAGATTCAAAAAGAAATTATTTAAGTAGTTGTGACACAAGTTTCACATGAGTTCTTTTGTATCATTTTCATGTGTATTGTATTTTTACACAAATTCTCATATTTATTATAGAATTAGGTGATACAAAATTATTTTGGAATAATTATTATGATATAAAAATGAAAGTTTTAAAAGTTCATGGTGAAACTATTATTTTATTCACACTTATAAACAAGAAGTGCAAGATTCAAATGTTGGTGTAAGTTGTGGGCCTAACCAAATAATTAACTTTTAAATTTTTTGTTTGAAGTTAAAAATATAAGGTTATTGGAATACAGACACGGGTTGTGAGGTATGGGCCTAACCCAATATTTCTATATAAACTTGAATTAGGGTTTTGGAGTTGCCTAACCCAATACTTATATATAAACGTGAATTAGGGTTTTGGAGTTGCCAATAGAGAGGGTCGTTGCCGCCGGAGAGGGACAGTCGCAGAGCGTGAGTTGCAAAAATGAAGACGATTCTTTCCTCAGAGACCATGAACATCCCCGACGGCGTGAGCATCAAGGTTCATGCCAAGGTCATCGAGGTTGAGGGCCCTCGCGGAAAATTGGTTCGAGACTTCAAGCATCTCAATCTCGATTTTCAGCTCATTACTGACGAAAACGGTAAAAGGAAGCTGAAGATTGACGCCTGGTTTGGTTCTCGGAAAACATCTGCCGCCATTCGCACCGCCCTGAGCCACGTGGAGAATCTGATCACCGGCGTCACCAAGGGCTACCGCTACAAGATGAGGTTCGTCTACGCTCACTTTCCAATCAACGCCAGCATTGGCAACAACAACAAGTCTATTGAGATCCGGAATTTCCTTGGCGAGAAGAAGGTACTTTACACTCTTCATCTCTATTTTTTCAATTTATTTATTTAATTTCTTAATCATTAGCTACTAGGAAATAAATTGTGGTATTAGGTTTGGTGATTGATTTGGTTATTATGTGTATCATTAGGTGAGGAAAGTGGACATGCTTGATGGTGTTTCCGTTGTTCGATCTGAAAAAGTTAAGGATGAGTTGGTTTTGGATGGAAACGACATTGAACTTGTTTCTAGGTCCTGTGCTCTCATTAACCAGGTTTAATCTTTCTCCATGCACATGTTTCCATACAAACTTTTCCCAATTTTGGTATTGGTTTAGGGTTTAATTAATTGTTTATTTGTTTGTTTGCTACAGAAATGCCATGTTAAAAACAAGGATATCAGGAAATTTCTTGATGGAATTTATGTTAGTGAGAAGGGAACAATACTGGAAGAGTAGATGTTGAAAACAACAAGCACCTTGATGGTTTTTAGGCTGGGAACCTTTTTTATTAACTTGAGATTGGATTTTACAATTTTGTGTTGTCAAACTTTTCTTTTTGAGAATATTTTTTATGAAATCGTTACTTTTTATATGCTCTGGTGTTGACTATTATCTGGAACTATTAATCTATCATGCATTTCTATATCTTGTCTTCTTTGTCAATTGGTGTTCTGCTTGTGTGATATGTCTTGTGATGAGTGGATAACTCAGTTGGTGATTGATTGAATTAATATGTGATCAATTAATGTAGTTAGTATCTCACAATCAGAAATTAAAGTATTGTAAGCGAGTTTGAGGTGAAAAACTCAGTCTTTCATTTTTTTTTTTTTAATTTCCCCGTTAGATGATGTATATGAGAAATTGTATTCTGTCCCGTATCAATTTGAGTCAAACCCAGTTGCTCTTGCTACTACTTGTGTAATTTTTTTAACGTATCTACCATTTGCAGTAGCATGTCAATTTTTTTCTAACGACAATGGCTTCAACATACAATGCTAGTATAGTTTGTATTTGTTTTCTCAATCTTCTACCCTCCACACTGCAATTCCCAGTAGTGGTTTCAGCTTGTGGCAATTCAATTAATGTGACGAAGCACACCTGTATTCAACCTGATTTCTGCTTCGACAATAACCCACCCTCAATATAAATATCAAGCAGGTAGGTTTGAGCCATTTAGTCTTTCCCTTATTGCTTGTTAGATGCACAAAATCCCAACTTCATTTTAAACTACAATTTCTTTTCAGTAGAACATTGTACCTTTATTATTTTCCCGGATATATGTACTTCATTATTTTCCCGGTTTTTTATGAACTTCTAGTGATGGAAGGTCAGGGAGGCTGCCAATATCCAACTATGCCTGTTGCCTGTGGGGTTATAATTATTATTTATAGAGCAGTGGCAGGGAAACTTGACCCAATAATCCAAATTCACATGACAATCTCAAGTGCTTCTGATGTTTTTCCATATAGCATGCTTTTGTGAACTTGGATTGCCTATATTTTAGTTATATCCATGAAACGTATAGGAACTTCCCATCCACCACCCTAAAGAATTTACTCATTTCAATTCAGCTAAAACTTGCAAAGCCAAAATCTTATTCAAGAATCATACGACAATCATTAACAAGTCTTTTGAATTTCGTTAAATTTGTTAATATGTGCGACGTTGGAGTTATATTCGAGGGTATCCTTGCAAGAAATCTGTGTGCAATGAGCCGAATTGTTAGTTCAAGCAACTTTTTAAATTGTGGTGGTAGTGGTGGCTCTGGAGTAGAGAAGTTAAAATAGGAAAGAATGAGAAAAGAGCAGAGTAAGCGTGATTGAACATTTGCTTATAATTTATGAACACTCAAATGAAAATAAAATAAAAAAGTTAAAATGTGGGAAATGAAGTATAAAAATGAAAGGTGTTTAATTGAATATAAATAAAGAAAATAAGATAAATGAGTAGAAAAAGGTGACAAATAATACATGAATTTGTTAAATTTTAAAATTATTTTTACTCTCAATTTCTTCTCTACTACATACATTATATGGGGGCAGGTAACCAACCATCCATTCTAGCGATACATCCCAAAGAAAACCCAGGATGCTTGAATGTTTTTTGAACTTTACCTTGGCTACTCGTGGGAAAATGTGTCCACCTTCTCAATATGTTTTCACTTCTTTGAAGCTTCTTCACTTTGTATTAAGATTGAACAAAGAACTATTAATTGTGTATGAAAGCGACGAAAATTAGGTAACTAATTATCCTGTACTTCGTGAAAAGTAGATGGCTGAGTAATGGCACAGATAAGTAGTTCAAATGATGTCACGTCAATTCATGTGTTGGATTTTTTATAATTAATAATAATAATGAACATTTATAAAATAAAAAATGTTGTATTTGGTAGACTATAGACATTCCTTTTGTATATATATATTGTTGCATTTGATTTTTTTTATAATAATGAACATTATTATAACCAAAAACAGATTTTTTTTTCTTGTGTGTGGACTCTCAATTCCTAAAGAACATTTATACTTTATACTTTTTTTGCTCTCATTGTGCACACCTTTTATCTTGTCATTTAATCTTCTTAAATTATTATTTTTTGTATTATTTTACCTTGTACAAGTTTACAAATAAAAAAGTATAATGAAATAAGTTAAAAATATAAAATTATTTAAGGTTAAATTATAATTTGCCTTTTTTTCATTGATAATCACTATTTTTTATTAGTGTTATTCATTGGTGCGAACTAGGAAGCATCTATTAATTTTCGTTAATAGCTAATCTTCACTTAAGAATTTGACTTATCACTTTTAATGGATTCTATTCTCCTAGCCACAACTTGTTGGTTGATAACCAGTATTAATCTTCATATTTTAACCTTGGACATTTTAATACTTCCTAGTTATTTACTATAAGTTTCATGCTTACAAGTTCGATTGTTTGTTAATGGTGTAAGGTTTGTGAAAAAAATATTGGGTTCACATTCAAAATCATGACAAGTTTCAACCTTGAGTGATATAGTTTGATCATTTTTGTCAACTTGTACAAATGCATGTCATGTTTTAGAGCATGATTGGAGTTAATTTACAAAGATTTAGATAAGTTTTTATTCCATAAAAAATATCATGGTCTTATATTTTAGTTTTATTAAAAAAAATCATAAGATTGTTATACTTAAAACGTTCTTATGCAGTTTTATCATTGAGGCAAAGCAATTGAAATAATAATTCTTATATAAGCAGTTGTTTTTAACACTTCTTAAAAATTGTGAAACAATTGTTGAACTCATTTTAAGATCTTAAAAATTGTACCATTTGAAAGAAAACTTGAAGTTCTCAAATCTCTTTGTAAGACTTCCCGAAAATAAGTTAAGCAATTCCATTATGATCGTACCAATGGAGATGCTCTAAAAACATACAATTTTTGTAATTTTTTAAGACAAAAAATGAATAAGTTTTTTATAAGAACTAAAATAAATAACGTGATATTTTTAGAAACTAAAAGATTATTTAAGTTAAACAAATATCTCATTAAAAGTAGATAAAAATAAATGATCAATTTTTAAAATAAACTTAATTCAAACTGACACTTTTCCTAGCTGTCGAAAGAACGAGGAACTTCACCAAAACCTTCTAGATAGAATAATTGGGTTTAGAATAATTTTGAAATATACAGCAGAAGGATTAGTGTGAAACGATTGACTACGGGAGGAATGAAAGTGAAATGATTGATTATAGCAATTCTAGCATCAATACAATACCTATTTTGTAGGATCATTCACAAACTCAAAATGACGTGACGACTAAAAAAGGCAACATACTTGCTAGAATAATATCCACTTTATACAATAACTGTTCCGCTAAAAATAACATTCTAATTATAATGCATTTTGTCCGAAAAACGTTATTCTTGCATATGTATAACGCATTCAAATCCGCCGGCTGGCAAATAATTCTTCTTTGTAGAACTTGTTCCCCTAAATGTATGTCTTACGCTCAACCATTTGGACAATGGACATCCCATTACAAACGGGATATCAAATAATTTAAGAAATTACACGTCCACCATGATTTCAAATACATTCTTAATGTTATTAAAGACTAGTTAACAATATCCTTAAAATTTTCATCTCAATTCAAGCGATGTCATAGAGTAAGTATGCAGGCAAGCATTAAAGAAAGAAAATACTAGTAGGATATATATGAGAGGACAGAATAGCTACTTTTCTTTGCATTATTTCTTCCCCAAACTTGTGAGTTAGGAAAAAAACTTAAAAAATTATATATCCCATTGTCCATAAGTTCCTTGTTATACAAAGATAAAAGGGAGAGATATTATACGTAGTCAAACCCTTACATATGTAAAAAGACTTTCTGAATTTGAATTCATGACTAACAAGTCACCAAGACACAACTTACCGTTGTGTTAGGACTTGTCCTCAACAACCGGTGGTAAATGCCACAACAACCAGCAATGCAAGTCCAACCAGACTCTTCCGCCTTCTTCTTTCTAATGTCCAAACTCAATTTCCACAGAAACATCCATAAATCAAAAAACAAATGAATTCATCAAAATGGCAAGTTTTATAAAATGAAAGACTATTCCCGTTTTGGTGGGCTCTGAAGTGAAAATCCAGGTTTTCCACGATAATCCGGGATTCCACTAGTTACAGTAGCAGTCGTCGTGCTCTCGCCTTTAATCTCACTAGATGAATCATTTCCTTCTAATTGTCCTGCTATTGAAGGGGGTGCAGTTCCACTATGCTTACCACTGGAAGGATTACCAAGCAGGCTTTTATACATAGTAAGAGCTTGGGCCATCATGTTAGCAGGATTGGATGCAGAGCTAGGAAGCAACATTGTTGTGCCCTGAGGAAAAAGTAAAGACAAAATAAATAAATAAAATTCAAACTAAACAAATTATGCAATGCAGGAAATTGAATATCATTAAGCTTATGGGATATATCACCTCCTTGGCTATGTTACTGAAAGCTTGAATATATTGCTCTGCAATCCTTAAACTTGCTGCCTGCAAATCACATGACAATATTAATCCCTTTCCTGTTATTCCATGGGAATCAATAAGGTTAAAACAATGTGGCAATTCAGAGGCAATCATATACATAAAGATTCACCACATGAATTTTTCCCCAGCTTCGGCAATAACACCAACATCAACATAATAAACCCTTGTACCTATTTAGATGGTCACATACTTGAATTTCTTCAATAAATCTAACATCAAACATTATAAACAGTCAACCAGATCCTGTATTAAAACTGACTGGAACAATCAATAATGTGGTTTACATACAGAAGTCTCCCAGTCACTCACATGCAGTCTATATGGCTGGAATGGCAAACCAAGAATAAAAGAATGCTGAGCATCATTGACATACAAACAATAGAAATCAATTGATCTATCCATATGGGATTTGCATTATACACTTTCTTGACCAACACAATCTAAGAATCTACATGAAGAGCTAGAAAAATTACAAAAGTGATGTGAATAAACTAATTTTAATAAATGCAACATATAACAGCCAAAAATGAGTAAAAAACTAATCAGCATATAGATCACAGCTAGTAGAATCTGTGATATATGGAATATGAAAAGGCTGAAGACCCTCACCTCTGGTCCTCCATTTTCTTTTAGGGATTTTGACACAACAGCCAGTCCCTCAGCCGTTGCTTTTGCTTTAGCAAGGATGGCTTCAGCCTCACCTGAAGAAGAATCATGTTACTTATGAGGTTATAAAGATATTAAATCAACCAACTGAAATTGATAGATGAAGAAAACAAAAGTCATGCCAAATTGAACAGCACACTAATGATGGCATGTTATAAAAGAACATAAATCAGCTACCCAAATAAGCCTATGGTCTAATCCACAATTCGTTATCATCTTGTCATGCAAGAGATCATTCCTCTCAAAAAGAGAATCCACCTATGAAATACCCTTGATACAAGCGACTGCTTGAAATCAAATGAGGGATTTCACATCATGCTCACCAGACATCAAAGCTTATCTTAAAGAATTAATATTGCAACACAATTGGAAGTTGTAACTAATTTATCAAGATGTAATTAACCTTGAGCTCTGTTAACTTGATCCATCATTGCAGCTTCTGATGCTAAGATCACTGAACTCTTCTTTCCATCAGCAATGTTTATGTGAGCCTGTCTTTCTCCTGTTTAACACCACAGGTGATCAATACCAGTAAACATAGAAGCTACATGTAGAAGTTGGGTGAGTAATAGGATCCTTTTCGGTTGGATGACTTGGATACTAAAACTATATTCATGATGAAAAATAAGATAAATTGAGCATATGATGGATTGCAATATCAAATTGATTACCTTCAGACTCAAGAATTTGAGCTCTCTTTTTTCTTTCTGCTTCTGCTTGCATCTCCATAGCTGCTCTCACTCCACGTGGAGGAGAGATATCCCCTACAGAAGGACAACCACAAAAAGGAATTACACAGAAATTTTCAACTAAAAATATAGAAAATTATTTATACATTGCCAAAACTTACTTATTTCATATCTAAGGCACTCCAGACCCCAACTTTTTGCAGCCATATTAATGGCCTCCTGCAATAATTTTGTCACACGATTAACCATTATATGGCTAACACAGGACTAACTCTTAGGATACATCAGAAAAAGAACACAAGACTAACTCCTATCGAAGGGAAAGCCCACAGTTGTCGGTTCATGTTTATTATCTCCTCCTATCATTGTTAAATACTATTTCCTTGGCACCAAGCTGGCTTAGAAACCATGTTCTTGTTTATTATGTCAAACTTTCTCAATAAATCTAATATATGAACCCATAAGCAATTGTAAGAAATGCTTCCTGTATTATCATAAGTTAAGGGCTTACACAACATTACACATGATTGCAGTATGAAAGAAACCAATCACACAACCAACAACTATTACAACATTTTCATCTTTAGCTACTGTCTGGTTTCTATTTTTATTTCCTCTATATATAACTTGGTTGAAGCAGGAATGAATTTTTATTTTTAAAAATTTTTGGTTTCTCACATATATACTTCTAAGGCATGGTCAAATACTAAATGTGGGTACCTCTCCTAGTGGAGATTCAAACCTTACTTTGTCACACTGTGAGGGACTAGCTCCTTCTATTAGACCCAACCCCATTGGTGCAGAACTATGAAATTATAAGTTAAACAAATCATCCTTTCCACAGTTTGCATAGCTCCATCAAAAGAGACATGTTTTTATTTTTTAGAACTAATTTATGTTCTGCTTTATACAAGACTTCCACCAACAAGATTTTAAGTGCAACTGAAATTAAAGTACCAAAGATGCTTCCTCAAGTAAGGAAAGGGGGAGCAAATGACTAGCACAAACATCAAATTCAAAGAACTAATAGCTAAACTCACCACAATCTTTTCATTGAGTGTGTCCCTTTCCTCAAAGGTCTTGTCAAGAGTAATCTTACCAAGCTCGCTACGCATTGTCGTCTGTGCCAGCTGAATCACAGCATAAATGGGATTCTCCACCCCATACGACGCCAGCTTAGGATCCACAATCTGCACTCCCAAAACAAAAAACAATAATTAATAAATAAAACATAACCGTATTTTGACAAAGTTCTTAATAAACACTTGGAGAAAAAAAAATGTTAAATGAGTCAAACTGCTCCAATAAGTTAAAATTATCTTACACAAACTAAAATCAGCTATCTGAGAGAATCTATATGAAAGAGCTTCTATAGCTGAAGCTTATACATAAGCTAATTTAACTTTTAAATTCATTTTTCCTTGTTAATTTTTCTCCTACAAGTGCTTATTAAGAAATTTATCCAAACAAGTCAAAGCCACTAAGCATTCAAATACAAAAGCCGAATAAATAGACGGAAAGACAGTTCTACTTTGACATAAAGGACACCGTCGATGATGATGGTGACATTGTCCTTGGTAATAGCACTCTGGTCGGGAATGTTAATAGCCTCTTCCTTGAGCGAATGCACATACGCGATTCTATCAACAAAAGGAATCAAAAAATGGATTCCGGAGGGAAGAGTCTTGACGTACTTCCCGAATCGCTCAATCACAAACGCCTTCTTCTCCGGCACAATCCGAATCCCCCAATTCACCGGCGGAATTATCTCATAAGTCCTATTCAACAACAAAAACTCTCAAAATCAAGTAAAAGAAAGAAAGAAAGAAATGAATCGTAATTTGTTGGCTGCGAAACCTAAAACTAACCTTGAGCTGGGATCGCGACCGGTGCGGAGGTAGCGGACGGAGGAGAAATGAGACGGGAGCGAAGGTGTACGGCTAGTGGATGCCAAGGACTGCGTCAAACTACGCACTGCGTTTCTCGATGCGTTGGTCTTCCAAATGGTCGCCATTTTCGTGCGTTGGAGTTCTTTGCAGTTGTTGGAATCTTTCTTCAGTGTGCAACAATTTTCTTTGATTCTTTCTCTTTGCCAATTGCTTTTAATAAAATCCTAGTAAAACCTCTTACGCGTAATTTTTAGTTAGTTCACATCTTACACATGAATTGCACATCAAATATCCATCCAACAAAATATAGATTCTACTCACTATGTTGAAATCATTTTTCATTATACTTCTCATGTTAAGACATAAAAGTTGAAAAATACCATTATAAAAAGAGTTGAAAAATACTTTTTTTTTATTTTTACTTTTTTTGCGCATAAATTAATTATTTCTATATTTTTATTTTAGATTTCATTTTTTTAAGATTAAATGCAATTTTGCTTCTGTATTTTATAATAAAGATGTTTGATCTTCTATTTTATAAAATTTACAATTTTGATCAAATCTTTAATTTTGTTTAAGTTTTATTTATTTTATTTTGGTTCTATTGAGTTATAAAATTAACATTCATTTAAAATAATCTTATTTAAGTTGGATAACACCACTATAGACAACAAAGTTATTTTAATATAATTATATATCCAAAACTCAAATATGAAATCTTTGATTAAATTGTAACAATCTTACACATATTCATCTTGATGATAATGATTTAATTAATTAAAACATAAGAAATAAAATAAATAAATAAATAAATATAGGTAAAATTGTGGATTTTTTAAAATAAAATAACCAAATGTCTTTATTTTAAAATAATGATACCAAAATTGTGGATTGGAAAAATTGAAATACCAAAATTTTATTTAAGCATTTTCTTTATAAAATTTACTCTTTTACATTCTTAATTTAATTATTACCTTATATATTATTTTTTTCTTTAAATCTTAATTATTCATATTTTAATTAACTACTTCCAAATCTAACATTATATATTAAGTATGAATATACTTTATTGGAAATAACATAATTCTATAGTGTACTTTTTTAAAGAAAAATAATATATATTCTTATTTTTATTTTTCAAATTATTTTTTTCAATTAATTAAGTTTGCCTTCTTTATTATTTTGTCTTTTTAATATATTTACTTTAATGTTTATTTTTTATTGAATATTTTTGCAATGTATTAGATACTTACTACTTACATTGAGAATTTATACTAATGATATTTGCATGTTTAAGAGTGTTCATGGCTCCAAGTAACTCATGAGAACGATGTAACTTGACCCAAACATTTGGTTCAAATCATTATTTTGGTTAATTGGGGTAGAATTCAATCCGATTCATTAAAATTTGACGTCCTTTAATTTGAATAATATTTTTTAAAAAAAATTATCAATTCAATGATCCTACCCATTGATGTGATACTTTATTTTTTATTATTATTTAATAATTTTTGCATTTATTTATGATTTATTTGCAATTTAAGAAAATTTAAAACATTTTTAATATTTTAAACACGATAAATCTAACTCCCTAGCTTTAAATAGACCTTCTTAAGATTATAGGCAAGAGCAAAGCTTTTTCATTTTTTGTTTTGTTTTATTCATATCTATGTGGGACAGTGTGAGTAGTTTCCTTTTTCTAAGATTGGAGCTTAACCCTTGATGACTATTTGATTTAATTACATCGCCTATATGTCCATTTGATATCCCCTTAATATTTTCTAGTTATTATACCTATGTGAGATGATTAATCACCATTTTGCATAATTTGGGTTGATAATTGCATTTTCGTGGACTTTGTAGAGGTTTGACTCGTGATTGTTGGACTACGTGATTTGTAGAAAGATTGTCACGCTCCAAGGGAAAACATTTAATCACATATATATGCTCTTTCACAAGGATCCTTTGCTGGGGAAAAAATTGTTGCATTTGATTTGGGTTTGCGTTTCTCATCATTTTCTACAATGCCACGTAATATTTAAGAGTTCAAACAAAAATTTATTCTAATACTAAAGTCTTAAATGAGGCTTTAACTTAATTTTGTGAGTCATATATCTGACTCCTGCATATTAATACTTATGTTATTTTTAGTATAATAGGTTAAACGTTTTTATATTACAATTTGAAAAAAATAAATATTACAAGCCATTCATTCAAAAGAATAAGTTAAAAAAAATATTTTTTACTACTTATTTGAACTAAGACGCATAAATATATTTATCAAAGTTGTTTACGTTTATTTTTATATAGTAATTGCGTTTAAATATATATATATATAATATGTTATAAATTGGTTAACATATTTGATATTTTTAAATATACTTTTCATTTATTTAATATTTTTTCAAATAAATAACTATAAGACTAAACCACAAATTGATCCAATTCAAATCACTTTAAATTGGATTAAATCAAATAAATTTTAAGCAAAACCGATTGAATGGTGAATTAATAAAATCAAAGTTATTGGTTTTGTATCGAATTATTTTCTTTAAAACTGATTTAATTCGATCTGTGAACCTCTATACTCGTAATGTATGTATATGTTAGTGTGACTTCAAATAGTGTAAAGGAAATGAATTATAAGGCAACTATAATGGGAGTTGCTCTCCCACTTTGTACAAATTACATGTAAAGATGGCCTTCTAATATGGCCACAAGAAATGATAAACTGCATCCAATATCGTACAAATAGTCGTTATTCACGGTAGGCATGCCAAAAAAGATTTTGCTAACGATTGTTTTGCAATTCTCAACTAGAATTATGACATGTGGGTCTGGTTAAGATATAGGCATTCCAAACCATGCTAATAGGGACACTAAAAATCAAAAACAGCGGCAGAGGTATCATTCAGTGTGGCAAGACCCCTGGCATTCCATGACTAGTCATAAATCTGACGAAATTATGAAGGTGCGACATTACCACCAATTGTTCAACTGATAAGAAATGGGTAGTTTAAGAGAGGGATGTATAAACACCTTGATATTTGTATGGATAGGAGATTCATTAGGAATTTTGGAGAGCATACGTTTGCCAAATTGGGAGTCAGGGAGTTTTAGTTTATGAACATGGTTATTGTTGAAGCTGAAATCAGTGATTAGATATATATATCACATTGATTGGACTACGGACTACCCCTAGCTAAAACCATTACTGGGAATGTGAAGACTAGAACAATAAGAAGGCAGAGACGATATTAGCATGTAGATTCAGTGAAGACATTGGTTTCTGCATTTTATGCTTAACGATGGTATAAATTGATTCACTGCATATGGTAAAAAATGATATAACATTAGCGATGCGAGAAAAGACCGCAGGTTGAACTCAAAACTGAAAGGGAGAAAAAAACAGGGAATTTCACATATACATTACGCTGTGAGGAAATTAACAATAATCAGATTATCATCTAAAGCATGTGGTATACAAGGCTTATGAGGGGAAAACATCCAGTAAATAATAATAAAATCAATTTGATTTTTTGTTTAGGTGAAAGCCACAACCATAAACTAACTTTAATCACATTCAGTTTTTAAACCTAACTGCATTTTAACAGCATCTAATCAAGTATAGATCCTTGACAACTTAATAATTCAGTAATTCAGCTGCTGAGTCAACCACTCTCATCACAACACACAGATCATGTAAGCAAAATACTTATAGACAAAGAAGTCGAGAAGAGGCAACAATGCATGATAGATTTAACACTTCTAGCAAATATTCAATACCAATGCATATAGAGAGTAAAACTCAAATAGATATTCTCAAAAGAAAAGGTTTAACAGCAAAATTTTAAAATTCAATCTCAACAAATTAACAAAAAGGGTCTCCAAACCAAAAACCAACATAAATGTTTTCATCCTCTACTCTCTACTCTTCTAATATTGTTCCCTTTTCGCTGACATAGATACCATCAAGAAACTTCCTGATATCCTTGTTTTTAACATGGCATTTCTGTAGAAAACAAACAAATAAACAATTAATTAAAGCTAAACCAATAGCAAAATTGGAAAAAGTTGGGTGGTGGCATGTTCATAGAGAAAGAGTATACCTGATTAATGAGGGCGCAAGACCTAGAAACAAGCTCAATGTCGTTTCCATCCAAAACCAACTCGTCCTTCACCTTTTCAGATCGGACAACGGAAACGCCCTCAAGCATGTCCACTTTCCTCACCTAATGATAATACACGCAGTAACCAAATCAATAACTAAACCTAACAACACATTTTTTTTCCTAGTAGCAAATGACAGAGAAATTAAATAAATAAACTGAAAATTAAAAAAGTACCTTCTTCTCGCCAAGGAAATTTCTGATCTCAATAGACTTGTTGTTGCCGCCAATGCTAGCGTTGATTGGAAAGTGAGCATAAACGAACCTCATCTTGTAACGGTATCCCTTGGTGACGCCGGTGATCAGATTCTCAACGTGGCTCAAGGCGGTGCGAATGGCGGCGGATGTTTTCCGGGAACCAAACCAGGCATCGATCTTCAGCTTCCTTTTGCCGTTTTCGTCGGTGATGAGCTGGAAATCGAGATTGAGATGCTTGAAGTCTCGGACCAATTTGCCACGAGGGCCTTCCACCTCGATGACCTTGGCGTGAACTTTGATGCTCACGCCGTCAGGAATGTTCATGGTCTCAGACGACAGAATGGTCTTCATTTCGCAACTCTCTCTTACACCCTAAGGCCTCTGCGACGGTGGCGGCTCCTACCTGCAGAAACACAAAACCCTAGTTCGATAGTTCAGTGATTCCTGGATTTTGAGCTTAAAATTTATAGATCATAGAAACAACAAATTGGGCCAGGCCCACAGCTTACACGTCTTCGAGGACCGAATGTTGTTAACCTTTATTTTGAAATTGAAACAAAAAAAAAATCTAAACTGGTAATTGGGTCTGGATCGTTGGCATTGGCCCGTTTGTTTAATCGAAAAAATTGGACTGTTTTTATTTTTACTTTAAGTTATTTTACACAGAAGTTTTTACTTTTAAGTTATTCATCAATATATCCATATATTATATAGTTTTTATTTTAATTCACTTGTTGGATGAATTTTACTCAAAATTTCAAATGATTTTTTGTAACTATTTTAATATTTTTATTTTAATTATTTTTTACTCATTATTTTAATTACGCTTTTTTATAAATAAAAGAAAAACTTTTAAAATCTTAATTGAATACTCCCTTATGTTGTGATGTGAGTTGGAGGAAAGGCGGATAGATGAATGACGCAGCAAAGCAACGATGATGGAAGTTCCCAAAAAATTGAGATGGTGACACTTACAAAAACTCTTAACACTCGAGTTAGAAATAGTTTGAAGTGAGAGTTTGAGAATTTGACAATTAGCCTACTAAGGGATAAAATGTTCTAAAATAATTAGTATTGATTCCTTTAAAGTTTTACATTAACAAATTTAAGATTATAGTACTTAATTTTTTTTAATCTCTTCTTTATTTTTCTTTTATCTTCATCTTCTTATTATTTTATCTTAATTTGGTCATATTTATGATGTAATTTTCATCATATTTTTAGTAAAAGAACTAATAAGATATATAAAGTGATAACTATTAAAAAAAACTAAATATTAAATAATATAAGTAATTAGAATTAAATAACAAGTAATATTTTTATCTTACATTAATACAAAATTTAAAAAATTATATAAAATAGACAATATGTACAAATTAAAACTTAGAAATATAAAAAAATTAATAATTTAAATCAATTAAATATAATGAATTTAGATTCAATTAAATCCATTGAGGTTGAAGGAGTGTATCCAATGACAGAAGGACAACCGGCAGTGTTGCAGCTGGAAACGCCAGTGTTACAAAAAGAACTACATTGAGAACCACTTTTAATTAAGTGCCTAATTGGGCTGGCTTTAAAAAATTTATTATGAATTTAAGATTGATTTTGAATATATTTTAACATGTTTATAATTTCATATTGAAAAAAATTTAAATTGATTTTAGATTAAAACAATCTTAAGTAATTTCTTATATTCAAAATTTTATATTAAATTTTATTTAATTCAAAATCAATTTTATAAAATAAATTCTATTCAAAAATAATTTTAGAAAGGTAATCGAAACACAGACTAAGTTATTATCACCGAAGGATTTTGGAAACAAGCTACAATTTCGTCTAAGAAAAGAAAAATGCATTTAAAAGGAAACAATGACTTACTAAACATCACATCAATCTCATATGTTAACATTAACTTAGATGGACGGATTGATGAATGACCATTAGCTGATTCACATTGTAGTTAAGTTTCACTTGAGCAAGATGATTGATAAGAACAAATCAAAAAAATTGGCCAGGAAGTGGTTCCCAAAATGTTAATCGAATCAACAGTGACCAAAATGTAAAACTGCATTTTCAGAGAATCAATCAATAAAAGCTAGTATCCCATAAGAGGCCAAAGTATTTAAATTTCTGAATAAAATAACGTTCTGAAACTCCTTAAAAAACAAAAGTGCCACATAATACCAAAAACAGCTATTACATCATTGTATAGTCGGAGACATTAGTGTGTTATGTATTGTACTGTTACTGTGTTACATTCCCTCCCGAGCTCTGAGCATTAAAAAATTAAAAGAGACCAAAGAAGACGGAGAAGCCTAGCACGATGAGCCACACAATGTGCACCAGAAGCAATGCCTGACCAGAAAGAGGGATGGAGCCGCCATTCCCCACTTCACAGAACCCCAATTTCGCAACCTGTGCGCTGGCGCACGCGGCTTCGCTGCACCCGCACCAGTACGTCACGCCGTCCACGCCGCAAACCGGGTCGGTTCGGAAACACTTCACGGGACACGACGACTGCGCTGCCCCGCTGCACAAGTTATTTCCTTCGCCGGCGACATGGGACGGCAACAGGAGGACCGCCGAGGCCACGTCATCGGATGTCGCTGCCGGGAAGACACAGAGGAAGACGACGGCAATCAAAAAAGCTGAAAAGTGAGAGGTTTTGGATATTCCGGCCATGGTCGGAGAGAGACGAGCTTCGTGGAAAGCTCGCCGGAGGAATTGGAGTTGCAAATGGAATTGAGAATTTAAAATTCTAATTGTAATGGACGAAAAATTGGATCAAGAGAGAGAGAAAGGAATCCTTGTCGGATAAGAATGCTTAGAAGATGGGTTAAGAAAACGAGAATGATATATGGGAATTGAAATTTCAATTAAATGTGTTGCGATTTCTCTATCTTCTATAATTACACGATTTGCTCCGCACCTTTTTTTGTTACTTTTATTTTCTTTATTGCATATCAATCTTCATTGATTTTGCAGTTTGTCCAATCCATTCTTATATTAGTATTTTTCTACCTTACCTAGTGTATGACACTTGAATTGTGAGTCGTGAGACCAAAAATAGAAGATATTCAATTTAATAAATGCTTTTGGAGTTCTTTTTATACCTGATATTTTTTATGGGAAAATATATTTTAATCTTTATAAATAAAATCTCCTTATAATTTCACATTGATTTTATAATTTAGTCTCTATTTTGAACATTTTTATTTTCATAAATAAACAATTAGAAAATAAATTTATAAGTTTGAAGATCAAATTTATCAATATAAAATCATACTTCAACAAAAATAAGAAGAAAATATAGGAATTAACAGCACATTTTTTCTTTTTTAACATCTTAACCTATATATACTTGTTTGACCAGCTATATACTTTATGCATGCGATAAAAAATCTTGATGATATAAATTAAAATATCACAACATTTTGTGATTGATAAAAAATATATAATTTTTAATAGAGTAGATTGAGTTTTATATTCACGAAATGTTGTTTTATTCATTATTTTTTATTAAATATAAAAATACTTTTTAACAATAAAAGTATGAAAAAAATTCAAATATAACTTCGTTATGAAAATTATTAAAATAAAGCATAAAATCTAATCACCGTTAGTTTTTCCTATGATAACATACTAACATATATAAACTTGCTTAGTAAAAAGTGTATTAAAAACCATTGACTATACAATTGACTAAAATTTATTTTTTCCCATTTTTTAAGACAACAAATATCTTTTATAAATAAACAATCTTGCTAAAAAAATAGAATTATTGTAGGCAACAAAATCGTTTTTTTTTAGTATTAACTAAAAAACTAAATATTTAAAGTTTGAATTCGAAATAATCAGTTAAGATAAAATAATCTCATGTCACTTTATAATATTTCTCATAAAAACAAAGTTAATCTTTGTAATATTAGATTAGAAGAACACACTGTCTTCGCAAGGTTAGGAAAGACCACAAACCTTGGTGAGAATTTATAGTAAAATTTATATATCATGTACTATCAAGTATCAACTGAGAAAATATGATAATTGAATCTAAGTCCCAACTACTGTAAGCATTACAATAAATAAATAAATAATGTAAGTTAAAGACTTGGCCAGATGTATTAACTTTTGTAGACAACAAACTTATTTTTTAATGATTAGTATATTTTTGCGTGAAATTCTTTTTTTTGATTATGTGGAAAAGTAACAAAAGAAAATACCCTAGACTATCTCTAAGAAGGAGAGTGTCTAAAGCAGGAAAGGGAAAATCCCAAGTCTAGAACGGTTAGGTCTGGTGAACCCCTAAACTAGCTAAGAAGTGGGCACATGAGTTAGCCTCTCTCTGAATATGCACAAAGGAAACACGCCTCAGAGTAGGCGACTTCTACCACATGAACATTGTCAAGCAAATTGGAGGCCATGAACAAGAGCTAGGATCGGTCTCCGCCTTCAAAGCATCACCATAATTTATAATGAAATTTATTAATGAGTAACTCAATCATTTCACAAGTTGATTAATTTATTGACCTGTTAACATATTAAGTCACATATTAACTCAATCATCACATATTAACTAAATGAATTATTTTTATTGATTTTGATAATTTATTTATTATATATATGAATAAAAGTAATATATGAGAAAATAAATAAATTAGTTGGATGAAATGATTTTGGGCAATTATATTTAGTCTACTAAAACCTATAATTTTCTTGATCTCTTTTATGTTAATTATTGTAACTACACTTTTTTCGCTCTTCTCCCTCTCTCTTCTTAAGTGTCAATTAAGATACTAACATATTAAATTTATGCATGTTTTTCAACAATAGTTATTATAATTTTTAAGGGGGTCATATAATTATTTTTATAGGATATATAAGTGGGGAAAACCTGCTCAAAATCTACACATTATCATTCCTAATTGAACCGAATTGCAAATACTTACAAATTTACTATAGTAAATAGTGATCAGAATCATTTCATGATGAATAAAATAAATATTTTATTAAGTATTTATGAACGCCACAACCCCAGCCTCAAAATAAAAGGGGAGACAAGTTAACTTTGATAACCAACTCCAACGGCTAGCTATGCATACGAAAGAGTAGCGTTGCATTCAGCCACAAAACAGCCCTCTATGCCAGGTCCAATTGCTATTGCAACCCGAAAACTGCTCCTAAAATTCAGCACCCCAATAGGTATATGTAATACCCTTTGGCCAACATCACTTCCTCACCCTCAGCATTCTTTCTATTAATATTGTACGGTGTTTTCTCTTTCAATCACACTGATAACCTCCTCCTTCATTCATATTTGTTAATTTATATTAAAAATGGGAGGTTGTGTGAGCGCACCTAAGGAAGTTGCCTTGAAAGAAGGAGAGGTGGCCCCGGTAGTTGAGACTCCCACCACACCAAACAATGCCGAGGGCGAGACCGTTGTTGCTCAGGTTTGTGTTCTTCGTTTTTTATTTTATTCTTCCCATTTTTCATTTCAGCACACACATAACACATCAAGACATGGCATGACAAAACTTGAAAGCTTTTTGTTTTTCTATGTGCTTAGAGGATTGCTTTTGAAAAGATGTGATTTTTGTTTAGACTTTTTTATTCTATTAGTAAATTGTTAATAAAACTCAACATAAAGATTGTTTCAAGTCAACCATTTATTGATCTAAAATCAATTTTTCAAGGTGAACATTGAAAGTAAACATTTAAAATCACATTAGTTAATAGTCCATCGTGATTATGAATTATCTAACGTGAATCTAAACAAGTTATTTATTTTGGTTTTTCTAATTTAAATAATATAATGTTTGATGGTGGGTTTGTGCAGGAGAACACCCACGAAGAAGAGGGTGACAAGAAAGAAGAGACTCTGGTAGAGCTCACTGAGGCTAAAGTGGAAGCCAAGGCAGAGGAGGCTGAGACCAAGGAACCTGAAAAGGAGGAAGTTAACGCAGAACAACCAAAAGCAGAGGAGAAGAAGAGTGAGGAACCTCTCGTAACTCTGTAAATGATATTCCATGCATCCCTCGTAACAATCCTGAGCCAATATAAATTTTATGATGTGTAATAGGTGCTGAGGGAAAACATTTCAATAATACAAAAATTATTTTATTTATTTTAATAACACACACACCCAACAATTTACCTATCCACATAATTTTCAGATATTTTATTAATCTTAATTAGAGAAAATAATAAAATGCATTAACATAATACATATTATGTATTGTTTTTTATTTAATTGTATCGTTTGCTCTTATTCTTAATATCCTACATGTTATAAAGCTTTTGCGTGAAATAAGTAGTTAATATTTTTACTATGTAAATTATAATACTTTATTTATTGAAACACATATTAGTTTAAATAATAACAATAATCTGTTTAATATTATATTTAAATATGTTTTTAATAATTAAGACAATGTTCATTTTTAATCCATAAACAAAAAATAATCACTTTTTAGTCTTTTGCTTATGAAAACTAAGAATCATATATTACATATTTGCATTTCATGGATAGGAGACAAAAATGATTTTATTATCAACTAAAATTAAATGTTGTCATGTTTGCGAAGAATAAAAACATATTTAGTTCTTAATATTATTATTTATAAATTTGAATTATGAATAATATAAAAATATAATTTAATATACGTTAACGAGAATAAGTATGACAGAAAAGATTAGTCCTCACAATACGATGAGTGAGTCCTTGTCTATTGTTGCCACATGATTAATTTTAAGATTAATCTCTTTTATTTAGTTGAAGAGAAAATAGACATAAAAAAATTGACATTTAAGAATAAAAATTTAATTTTTTCCTTTCATTTTTTAATTTGAATTTGATTTTTTTTTTCAACTTATTTTTCTCCTCTCAACCAAATTGTAAATAAGGAAAATTATGGGCGGACACTCTTGTGTGGGAGTGTGCATAACTGAAGGTTGATTTTTACAGGTTCAGGTTTTAGAAATTAGGCTTTAATCCATTTTAAAGAAAGACAGGTATAGGTTATGGTTTAAGTCGTCCCAAACCAATCAAGTGCCTTATATTTTTTTTAGCAATTGTGTATTTATAATAATATTATTTATTTTGAAATATATTTTGTGAAGTATATCTTAATTTAAATTTTATACTTATTTTATTCAACGGTTTAATCATACATTATGTTAAGGCTACATTGTTTTTGCTGACTTAAAGGGGCATACCAGCCCCAAAAACACAAACCATTACTACAAAAATCCTAATGTTGTCTTATCCGCCAGCAAACTAGGAATAACAAAGCTAGGGTTGCACGAAAAACACCAGCCCTTGAGACAAACATAAAACATGTTTAGCAAAGGCTGAAAGGCAGCAGATGATGCATTACATTTTTTCAAGATGTGCTTGAAATTAAATTAGGTTGGGTTTGAATTTAAATAAATTTCAAGTTGAATAAAGATAAAGTCATTTTAAGCTATCCAACATACACTTAGTTAGCTTATAAGAGTTTTTCAGTTCCTAACTTATAATATAAATTTTACCAAACATATATAGTAAAAGATAAGATAGCAAGATATATGCACAAGGAAAAGAAATATAAAGAAAAATAATAAATATTAATAAAATTTGTTTATAATGTGTTTAGATGACACATAAGAATCAATTATACTCCACAAAATAAAATCAAGATGATACCAAGAAATGTAAAAATGATTATTTATTATTACTTTTACTTGACTACAAAATCATGAAACAATCATAGTGTGACATAAATAGATATTTTTGTTCATTAAGTATATGGTAAGGAATTGAATCCTAAGTTTATACCTAAAAAATATCTATAGAGAGATTTATCTCTTAAATAGACGAGTATTTTAAAAAATTAATTCTTTAGTCCAATATTAAAAGAATACTTTACTATAAAAAATCATTATTTTTCATCATTGAAGTTAATCCAAATACAAAATTAGAATAATGAAGTATTTAGGTATCATTATTCTGAAATAAAAAAAAGAGAAACAACCCAACACCACATAAATGCTTTTTGGATCAAATCGTTTTTTAAACGGATCTTCTGCCAACCACTTTTCTCGTTTATTTTTCCTGTCATCACTCATGTGTAAACACAACATTTAGCTGTAAGTAAAAATATATTTGAATGTAAACAGTTGACAGATAGAAATATATAACATTTGGATGTCAAAATTAATGTCACCGGTCTAGCTTGAAGATCCTTCTCTAACACCGAGCGGCATCATGCAATTAAATGTTAGTAACATTTTACGTTTACCTCTTTCTTCATAAATAGTAACATGCACAAATATATATTCCCTCACGCGTTACGTCTTACACTCCATCCTGCAATTATTGCTAGTTTTCATAGTCGCAACATAAAGTGCATTAATTTGTCGCCTTTAATATTCTCCAACGCATCAGACAAGCGAATTCCATTTCCATTCATGAGCACATACAAATAAATATTCATTCATTTTAGACTTTTATGCGATGACAATGATAACAGTGAAAAACAAGTGAGACAGCAGAAATAAAGACAAAAGATGCAGTTGATTTTTGCAGGTTACAATATCATTGGACAAACCCATCTTCAGCTGATGAAGGAGCAACCTGTTTGACAGGTTCCTCTTCTCCCTTGTTGTCCTCTTTCACAGCCAAAACAACCAAAACCAACAACAACGGATAGCTCACAGTAGTGAGCACCCAATTCACAATCAACTGAGCCATATCGGACACATCATGGTTATCAATTTGCCAAGCCACAGCTGCCCCTGCACTTTGTATGCCTTTATAGAACCCAGCATACCTGTATAACAAGCACAAACAATATTTAATATTTACTACCCAAATTTCAAGCATGATTGACCTACACCCTTATAAATAGAAAAATTAATCTAATAATTAGACATGATAGAACAACAAGTAGTTGGTCTAGGTAGCAACGAGTTCGGATTTGCTAAGCAAGTGATCAGGGATTAGAAATAATTAAACATGAGATGAGACGAACAAGTGGTTGGTCTGACGACAGATTCTGATTTCTGATTCCCTAAACAACTGATTAGGGGTTGGAATCTTGACTTTTACATATGGAGAAAATTTGACTGAAAGGAGGCAAACTCATCTAGGAGTGCCAACAAATCTTTTGAAAGAGATTAATCGTAGTAATTGACTTAGGACACTCTTTGCAATCATATGCTAAAAAAATAAAATGAAAAAAAAAATCAAAGAATAAAGATTCTGCTTTGTATTAATTTACCTGCTAAGAATCTCAGAATCATTAGCCAGGGCTCCAATAACCCAATAGACCATGCTCTGGAACATGGCATCCAGCAACCCAAAACTGAAATACAAAACAAAAGGCCTGGCATAGCGAGAACCCGAGTCCTTAAAATCCAAGATCACGCTGGAGTCATGATTTATCTGATTTGCAAGTGCACCACCCCAAATAGCAGAACCAAGAAGAGCAACCACACCAATCCCCACAACCCCTCTTTTCCTCCTGCTCTTAAAGCTGAAATCCATCACATACCCAATCCCAACAGAACCCACCATCTGCGCCCCCCAATAGAACACATTGTTGAACCCTCTAGTCCTCAAATTAAACTGCTCCTTATTAACATGGTTAAACTGGTAGGGGTAAAAAAAATTACTAGACCAAGCAGCGGGAATAATAAGCAGCATTTTCCAGTTGTAGAAAAGTTTGAGAATCTCAACAGATTCAGTTGCCAAATTGGAGTACAACATGTTAGTACACCGAGTCCCATCGTCGCGAACAACCTTGCTTGCCGGCAAGATGGTCAACGACAGAACAGCCCCAACGGACATAAATACCATGAATCCTATGTAGGTTCCGTCGTTGACAGTGACAGCATAGTCACCGCGATTGTAATTCAGAATGAAGGGAATGAGGCCACCGATGACACCCCCCATGTTGAAGATACTCCAGAAGATTGAAATGTAGGTGCCTTTGCGATTCTCCGGGGGGTACGAGGTCATGATGGCGCCCTGCGCTGCCCAGAGGAGCCCGGCGCCGATGCCGAGGATGGCGCCGGCGATGATGGCGAAGAACTGGTGCTGGTAGTGGTTGTAGTAGAGGAAGGAGCCCGCGTAGAGGACGTAGGTAGAGCAACCTGCGAAGAGAATGAGTTTATAAGGTTCACGTGCACCTTTCGTTTGCAATTGAAATTGCTACAACGAGTAAAAGCAGAATGAAAACAAAAACAAGAATTGTGACCTTTTTCTAAAAGTACTCTTGGTTTAAAACATATTTTTTTATCTGATTTTTAAACATGCACCGTGGTGAAAGAAGAAAGAAGAGAGTGGAGGTGCCTTCAAATTAAACGTTAACAAAAATTAACAAGTAATATTGTCAATAACTATAAAATGAGAACCTGCGAAGAGGGTGAGGTGGGGTCCGAGGATGTTGTAGATGCCGCCCCCGACGATGCCGAAAATGGCGAAGGTGGTGTAGAGGGCAGTGAGGGAGTTGTTGGAGGCGGTCGCTTTGACTTGGCCACCGCCACCCATGCTGGAGAGGGCGTTGAACATTCCCGGGCAACAGAAACAGACCAACCCAATGAGTACAATCTGAATGAAGGGTGAATTGTATCTGAAAAGGGAAGAACTTTTAGCGTTTTCTGGGATCTGGGTACCTGGTTCTTCATTTCCGAGGGTACCCATTTGATCACACTGGATGAGAACTGAATATAGTGAAAGAGTGCAAGAATTCTGTGACAATTGAGATAATTTATGGGCGATAGTGAAGTAGTAGAAGCGTGATGGGAACAAGAGGGTTGGCCTGTAGAATAGGACAATTTTGGAGTAGCTATTTTGTATTTTTGCACTTACAATGCTATCTATCTATGCACATGGCAGCCAAGCAGGCTAGGATTCCTGATGCTTACGCAATCACCTCCTCTCGGCGGAAACGGCCGTTTTCTTCTTCGCAAAACTATTTTCTTTTGCGTGAGGTTTTATTTGAAAGAGGATTATCTGCTTGGCTGATTCGGATCACCAAAACAAAAGTGGATAAGTCAATTTCTTTGGGTTTGGTTGTGTTTTTTATATTGATTTTGATGGTGGCTGTTAAGTTTATTTTATTTTATTTTATAAGTTATTATATTTTTTGCTTCTGTGCGTTTTTTTTTTTGGCTTCTGATTATTGTATATTACTATTCAAAATGAATTTTAATTGTTAATTTGATGTTTCTACCCATCCAATGAATTCATGTGAATCTCTGCTGGATTCTGTGCCATCCAGAAGGGTAGCGGCAAAACCAATGGATCAACAACGATAAGGATCTTTTGTACATTGCCTCACCACCATTCAACAAAGTCCTTTTCTTGTCTAGACAACTAAAATTAATGAATTTATCATCTTGCTTCTTGACAGTGTCTAATCTTTAAAGAAATCCTAAGGATTAAATATAATTTTATTTTTTTGAATAAACTGATATTCCTTTTTAAACTATTTTTTATGAAAAAAGTGACCAATATGACATTCACACAAATGATTGAGATACTAAAAATGAACTCTTTTTAAAAAAAAACTAAAAATGCATTTAATTCATGAACTGAATATTTGTTATTATAAAAAAACGTTAAAATATTTTGATGATATTTTTTCATAAGTATCTTTTTAATCAATGCTATGGGGGATCATGATCAACATATACTTTAACACATGAATATTCCATTGCTTTTCTCTCAACTTTCAACTTGAGGGCGAAACACAGAAAGGGGATAATTTTCTTTTTTCAAAATTATTAAATAAGGGTAAAATTTAAATTTAAATTAATACTAAAAAAAAGTAAATCCTAGACTTCTGAATTGAAAGTTGTGTTTCATTTCTTTCATTCAAGTCCTAAAAACTTTACCACTTCAATTTTTATTTTTATTTTCAATAAGACTTTAAAGTCATAAATAATTTTTTATTTTAATTATTTTTTAAAATTTTATTTAAAATTTTTTATATTATTTTATTTAGTATAATTTCTATATTTAACATTTTTTATATTTTTTAATAATGTTAAGGATTATTATTTATTTATAAATTAAAAAATAATGTAAAAAAATTAAATTTAAATAAAAATTAAAATGTATTTGGTTTAACAAAAATATCAAAATATTTTGTTAATAATATTAATAAATAATATTAACTTATAACTTATGAAATAATATTATTTTTTAGAAAATAATTAATTTTTACCGTTATCATTAAATAAATTAATAATTTCATATAATAGTATTAATTAATTTTATATTATAAATTATTTTAATATTAACAACAGAAAATAATTTAGTAATAAAAGTAATTATTAAAATAAAAACAACATGATAGAATAATATAATATAAACTGTAAAAATTAAACACAAACATAAAATTAAAAGTAAAAATAATATTAGTCATTAACTTTTTTATATGAACAATTATTATGATTATGTGTTTCAATTTTATATAATAAGTATTTTTTGTTAAACAAATA
>PYAF01000301.1:661129-688983 GCA_007407185.1 Glycine tomentella
TTTAATGAAAAGTACTATAATTATTAATATAAATATGTAAATATTGTTTAAGTATAATAATATAAAAAATATATTATGGGGATATTTTGCTAATATATTTTTCTTTACCGAAAAGCAAAGACAAAAAAGCTATTTTTCAAAAGCTATTTTGCTAATATATTTTTATGTACATTTTTTATAAGAAAAATCCATATACGTCTTGCTAAATAGGAAACGCAATCTATTTTATTAACTGGGATTCAGAATTATTTTATTTAATAATAGTTTATTAAAAAAATGATTATACATTAATAATATAAAATTTTACACAATCATCTAATCATAATTTATTATAAATAATAAATTTATTAATTTTTATGATAATTATTTAACAAATCATATTAATAATGATTTGTTATTGAACAATGATATAAAATAATTTAAAACAGATAATAATTATTAAATTCTATTAAAAAAGTACTTAATAATAATTTGTTATTGAACAATAATATAAAATAATTTAAAACAGTTAATAAACATAAACATTAAATTCTATTAAAAAAAGTACTTAGTAAGAAATGTATTTCCTTATATGCATTTGGTTAGAGTACACATGAATATCATCAACATCAATGACACCTGTAACTCATATTAATTGAGGTCGGTGATAGATGTATCTAATGATAAATCATAAATGAGACCGAAAGACAAAGGGAGAAGTGAAGAAAAAAGTGGAAATAAGACAAAAAAGAGAAAAAATGGGTGAAAAGAAGAAGAGAGAAAAGAAGAGGAAAATAACTAAAACAAGGGAATGAATGAAACATAAAATTACTAATGAGTTTAACCCTCCACCGAACTTATAGCGTTTCTCCACTTCGTCCTAAGACATATCGTCCACCAATATATATCTCACTTTATTAGGTCTTGTTTAACTACCTTTCTTCACTTAAGTTTCGATCGACCTCTACCTCTTTTTGTGTCGAACTCTTGGTAACAAACTCTTGTTCTTACGGGAGCATTGAGTGGTCGTCTCATAACGTGTCCAAACCACCTCAAGTTATGCTCCTCCATCTTATCACATACTGATACCACTACTACCTTTCTTCGAATATCCTCATTTCTTATCTTATCCATTTTCATATATCCACACATCCACCTTAACATTCTTATTTAAGTCTTTCTTCTTTTTCCTATACCTTTCCATTAATTGTCTATCAAGAAGGTAGCTTCCATGGTACACATGAATATCATATATCATTAAATTGAAAAGGACTCTAAACTTGATGTTATTGATGATTCAGGATCGTCACGTAAAAAACATACAAACAATAAACAAACTTGCATAGTTCTACGACAGTATCCTGTTTTAACAACGACAAGATATCAGATATGAATGGTTATTGAGATGGGCTGGATCGTGTAATTAGGATGATATAATGCTAGGTGCTTCAGTAGGAAAATGCCATCGAATCTACCTAAATTATGAAAGTAGATTGTTTTAGCAGTGCTATTTTGTCGAGTAATTGCCGCCACCCTAAAGATAAATGATTTTAGCATTTGGGTGCTCCTTTCTTCAAAGGTTGGGAATATTATTGAAGAGTAATCTTCGCTGAAGTAAGTATTGATCCTTTGCGTTTGACTGAAACACCAATGCATCCGCCACCTTTGAGTTTCGATCTGATGCTTCTAGCAGTTTATAACTGACGAACAGATGACCATATTTTATACCTCTAACTAGGGGTGCTGCTG
Organism: Glycine tomentella; assembly: GCA_007407185.1. Taxonomy (NCBI): domain Eukaryota; kingdom Viridiplantae; phylum Streptophyta; class Magnoliopsida; order Fabales; family Fabaceae; genus Glycine; species Glycine tomentella. The sequence goes on from PYAF01000301.1 coordinate 662,858, forward strand.
CCTTGTGTAGTCAGAACAAAACCTTGTATATAAATGAGTTGATAATTAATTAATTATTATTCCCTGTATCCTTTCACTTAGGGGTATAATTGAATGGGAGTTAGGTTTGGTCTTTTTTAAAACTCAAACCTATGAAATAATGATGAGTTGGAATAGGTCAAGTTCTTTGTTTTTAGGTAAGAAACTCCAACTGAACCAACCCAATTTTAATTATGTTGAATTGGGTCAAATAATCAAGTCAACTTATTAAAGTATTATTATATTCTAAAAACTCGAAAAATATTAAAAAAATTGATAAAAATGGTCAACAAAGAATGAACATGCAAGTAAATAGAACAAATGAGGAAGTGGTTTTGAGTCATAAAAACAATAATACATCATGGTGTTGCTCAAGGGCTAAGCACCGCACGCTGAGAAGGAAAATAAGAGAAATGCCAAAGTAAAGAATCTTAAGTCTTAGAATCTCATCCAAAAGTTTATATGTAATGCGAGTTTTCAGGTATCTTTGAGGTTTGATTGAACCGGACGATATAATAACTGACTCTCGGTTGAATAGTTCGAACGATTTAATCAGATTGTAGCAACTATATTTAAGTGTCTATTTGATTAGACGATACTTTGCTGGAGATTAATTTAGAAAATGAGAGACTATTTTAAGATATAGTTATTTATATTGCTTGTTGAGTAATTCAGTAATGACTAATGAGAAATTGTGTTTATATCGTAGTAGTATTTCGTAAAAAGAAAAAGGCTAGGAAAAAATAAATGACAAATTGATTAATGTAAAAGTAATACTATAAAAAATCATCGCATTACTTTCAAGTATCAAACCTTTATTATGAGTATTTGACTTGGCGAGGCAAGATTTACTTGTTGTCATCCTTGTTCTCATCATTCTAATCTTACTTTTTAATGCTTAAATCTAATATTCATCTCACAAATTTGAATGCGATTTCTATACGTTGCTTTATATATTCCTAGGTGCAATCCTTCGGTAGTCTATATTCAATCAAGATAAAACTTCTAAGAAATTCATTCTAATTTGTACATTGAACTTCCACATCGATATGATCGTGATTGCTGATGCAGTTGCTCGAGCTTCAGGACTGTCAACGATCACTCCAGACCACCCACATTTTCACTGAAAATAATGCGTGGAAGCCAATACGAAGCAATAAGAAAATATAGGAATTAGGATTGGGTCCAAATATCCATAGAAGTAGAAGGCACCCAACACAAGAGACCAACAGTGGCTGCCTCTATTGTGTGTTGACTGTGGCAACAGCGTACTAAGTGCATGTTTGTTTTCCAGTTGAACCCTCTATTTTCCACTTTCCAATGCATGTTCAACTCCAATCCAATTGGAGTTGATTGAGGTGAAGGTGATTCAACTGAAATTCAATTCTTGATTGTTTGAGCACATTTTAAGGACACATTGATAAGGTGAGAAATCCTAACAACACACTTCTTATTATTGACTTGAGTTTATTAAAAGTTAGAAAATTTTTGTTAGTTTTAAATCAAAAGTTTATTTAATAATCTCCCTTCACGATTGTGTAATTTCCAATCAATTTTAATTAACAGTAGAGAGTATATTAGAAAAAATGATTTAGTGAATGTCTTACTTGCATTCCTTAGGATGTTGCCTGGCTAGAGTACCTTTTTCTGGGTCTTTGACAATGGTATTTCCACATGCATTGAGCACAAAGAAACTAAGGACTGGACATTCAATAAAACTGTTACTGATAGAGAACTGGGGAGTGAATACCTCATCATTGATCACAGAATCACAGAAAAGATGAAACTGTGTTGATATTCATACTGTAAGGGTTATTATACGTGCAGCATAAAGGCTAACCAGTCAACACAAGAGACTAACTAATCTAATTGATTTAACGAAGAAAAAAAACCCAGCAAAAAGCACACTGAACATGGAGAACAACTTGATGGATTAACCTAGCTTGCTTCTGTACCCTTCCTCAATGGAAAAAATCAGATTGTTAGTGCTCTTCTATACGACAGAAGTTATTCTTGTTTCTAATACAGTCACATTTATGAACTTTCCTGAATGAAGTTGAGAACACAAGACTAAAATGCGTTTCTTAAACATCAAATGAAGTGGAGAGCGCAAGACTAAAAGTTTCAACAGAATCTAGCCACTAACAAAAATTGGAGCTATTATAGAATTCAACTTAGTAGCTACCATCAGTTAGCTGTGATAAAGTAAAAACTATCAAATAAAATGTTATGGGATGTACTTTATATTCGCTGCAAAGAAGTACCCACTTAAGAAAATTCTGATTCATGCAGAAATTCATTTCAATAAATGTTTTCTCAACCGTGAATGACCAAATCAATGGCAAATGTTAAGAAGCATGTTTAATCCATTTTTTTGAAGTTACACAAGAAACAGCCATAGCACAAAGAAAAGCAAACAAACCTCCAAAGTTATCAAGCAAAGAACGGGCATCAGATGATTAGAAACAAAGAGACTAAAACACTGCCCTTCCTGAGCTATAGGTGGCTTAATAACAAACTACCGTTTTTTCGCTCTTCAAATGCATGTGGAACTTAGATAATTCCCAATAAGCTTTCTCCTTAATACCTTTACTTTCAACTTCAAGGCTGAGAAAGTTGGGATTTTCAATGTCTGAACAATTAGCATGCAGTGTGGATTTAGGAGATAGTCCTCAGTAGTCTACAATGAAGGACCAAACTCCTTCCTCGTTGACTGATTTGGTTCAATTGGTAATGGAAAGGACATCTTTCAAACTTTCAGTTGGAAACCAACATGCCTTTCTTGCTCACAGGCCTAAGGCTTATAATGAAAATCCAAGTAACTTGAGAAACTGACGAGGTCCACGATTAGTACATAAAGACTCTTATGAGACATAATTCCTACCACCCACAAGCTGCCACAAAGTCAAATAATTCCTACCATCCACAAACTGCTGGAAAGTCAATTAATTGCTACCACCCACAACCTGCTGCAAAGTTAAATTAAAATGCGTGATGCCTACTAGGTGAATGCTCAATTTTCTTGTGATCATGTCAACTGAGGATTATGAACTATGATAAATTTCTTTTGCACTAATAAAACTGAACTAAAGAAGGTTGACCCCCTGTTTTTAAGATTCGAATTCATCAGCACTAGGTCACAACGGAGCAACTTCATTAGTGTACCAAGGCTTACCCTCTGCTTGAGATAAACTAATTACAGTCTTTCTGATCCAGTTATGGATTATATATTCTTGGCAGATGAATTATAAATGTAAAAAGGAGGGGGAAAAACTAAGCTTCTGCTCTATAATGAAGGCTATTACATCTCTGCTCTCTATTCTAGTGTGTCAAATGCTTGCACTTGGTTTTTGTTTCTTTTTTCATTTTCTTTTTTAAGTCACTTTTCGCTGTGTAAATTGTAATTACTTGTTTCTGTAATTACTGCCACAAAAACTTTATTGTTCTAAATTCTAAACCCAAATTCAACTCATTTCGCTCTCATCTTTCTGTTTGGAGACACTCGTTCTTTTACACGTGACATTTGATTATAACAGAGACGCGCCCCTTCCAATCATCAGCAGGATCTAAGAAAAATCAAAGCAGAAAACGAAAACTGTTCCAAGTTATGAAAAGATTGAAACATTTCCTGAAGTGAGCTCAGATCTGATAACACGAGATAAACATTCCATATATCATTCAAGCAAACACCAACGCTGCAAACAGCAAACTCAAAGGTCAAAGGGAGGCAAATGGAAACGCTGCAAACCCTAGAGAAGGTTCGATGAGGATCATTCGGGTCATGGGCTTGGCCCATCAAACAAAGAAGTCCGAAGCCGATGCGGAAGACGGTGGTGCTTACACGTGTCAAGTGTCAATACGAGGATAAGGTCTCCGCGTCGCACTCCTCTTAGTCTCTTTGATTTAGTAAATTGATTGAAACGTTAGAAGTATGAAAGATAAGATAAGGCACTGATCACTGATGAGAGAGAGAAGAGAACCGTTGGCGTTGGGTGCATGGTGCATGGTGCATGGTGCATGGTGCATGTGACAAACAAGCCATCAAATTAAATTAAATTAAAACTTGTTTCTCTCGTTTTATTTTTTTAATTAAAAAAGGTGATGGGTTAAGCAAGAGGGTTGGATCCGGTAGCTTTATCCAAAATTGTAGGTAAAGTGGGGGCGAAATTACATTTGGGATGCATTTGGTTTGCATTTTGGTTTGTCCTATCTGGGTGCGTCAACCCCACAAGTGTAAAGTCACCCAGCTTCAGCATTCAGCATTCAGCGCCAAATTTCTATAAATACCCTATTCCTTCCACTTCTCTCTTGTTTAATTTTAGCTAATTCTTCGGTGAGAGTTAGAGAGAGAGAAGAGGGCTCTTTTTTTTTTTTTTTTTTCTCTCTCTTCTTTGTTGGTTTCTCTTGTTCTTTTTTGTAGGTACTGCGGTAGCAAGACCAAGACTTTATCCGTGTGCTACACTTAGCTGAAGAGCATGTAAGTTAATCTCCCTTTGTTTTCTCTTGTTGGGTCTGTTATGATTCTTTCGAATTCTCCTCTCTTATTTATTTATTATTGTTAAGGTGTAATGTTTAAGTGTGAATTAATTTTGATGTAAGGCTTTCTGGAACGGAAAATATCACTCGGAATATGATTGTTAACAGAGCGCGTGTGTTAATTGTCGTGTTGTCTGTTGTTGTGAAAATCCCACTTGGCCTTGGTTTAGATCTGTCGCATGTGAGTGTTTGTTTCTGCCTAGAATAAACGCCGTTTGTGCTGTGACGGTTTGTCAAAGGTAGATGGAGCAGTTGAATATAATTTTGTTCTCGAATTAGATTCCAGATTTGCTTTCTGTGATATCTAATTTGATTTGATGACAATGGTGGGTCAACGGCTGTTAACTCTAGTGGCTGGTGTTGGGCCGTCGTTTAACAAATATTCGTGGCGTTTTGTGAATGTGAATAAGATATTACTGAGAGACCCTTTTTCAGAAGAAAACCAGATAAGGGTGATTTGTTTTTGGTTATAGAGTGTCTCAGTTCTTATGTATCTTTCTAGCTAGCAGATAAATTTTGTTGAGTTTGACTGAAATCTGTGTTGTTGTGGTGGGGCATGCAGACAATTCAGGCAAAGGCCTTGAAGTCGGAGTGTGATAAGGTTTCTTAGGAGTTGCTGGTGTCTTGACTGAAGAAATGGAGGTATATGGCAAATCTATGGTTGCAGGTCCTGCAAATGTTATTTTTCTTTCAAGTATTTTGGGCCGAGAAGGTCCAATTCCTGGTCACAAATGCGACTGGAAATGTCAAAATGAACATGTTTGTGGAAACATGTATCGCTGCAAGCTAACTGGGCTGACTCACATCTGTGATAAAAACTGTAACCAGAGAATTCTGTATGACAACCATAGCTCCCTTTGTCGAGCTAGTGGTCAAATTTTGCTCCTTACGCCGGCAGAGGAACAGGCGGTGAGAGGCGTTCGAAGAAAGCTTGATGCAGAGAATTTGCCTTCTGAAAGCTGTGGTTTTAAGCGTAGACGGGGGGATGCCCAATCCCATCCTTCTCCTTTTGAGAGATCTTTCTCTGCTGTCAGCCCTATCTGCAGCCAAGTTGGAGATGGCATGGATATGAGCTAGATATATATATTATTTAACTGAAAAAACTCTATCATTTCACTTGTCCTTTTTTCCTCCCTTTTTCTATCAGATGAGTATGAATTATGGAACTTGAACAATTATGGTTACTTATCGATGGACATGTATGTTCATCTATTGTCGGAACTCCTTATATTTCTAGTTTCAATGTAATGTAGTTCTTAATGTAGCTTGACTGTTGAATGGGGATTTGAGCAGGCTTTATTTAGCATTCGGATAGATATGAAATCTTAATTGACTTCAGTTTCTTGCTAACCTTGGTGAGAAGCAGACTATTGTAGCTGGATCTGAATGGTGCCCTATGAATCCACGATGTACTTTAACTGTTAACATTTTCTAGCCAGCTGTTAGGTTTCTAGTGTTTCTGTAATCACAGGGCAGCGCTATTCAAGTATTAGTGTACTCATAGCCAAGACTAGTGCTGTTAAGTTGTATTATTTTACTCCTTTTATATCCCTCAATTCCACTGGAAACAGCTCATGATTATCGATCTTATCACTTATTAGGCTTTCAGGGTTAGGTTGATTGCCTTGACTTCTGTAAACCCAGGTTCTCTCCAGTTCCTCACATGGACAAAGTTGTGCATGTGAAAACTAATTTTTAATTTTGCTGCCTAGTTTCTTGATCTTTTGCAGGCTCAAGAGAGATGATATAGTTCACATTTTCATTAATTCATCTTTTGATTATCTTATTCGTTCCATGAGTTAACTGATGTCTGGCTGTCTGAGTTTAATGTGACTTGTGCAGGTATTGAAGCATGTGCTACCAAGGAGCATTCAAAACATTTGTGTTGCAATACTGAATAACATTTTAATATGGATTTGCTCTATACTAGAAGATGAAATATTGATACTTCTCTTGTTTTCTTGTAGGTATAAGCTTAGCTGCTCAGGCTCAAATATACCTCTGGTGAAGTTTATACAACAATGATGGGACTGTAAGTAAGCAGCTGGGACCTGGTACGGAGTGGATGTAACAGTTGAGGAAAGGAAAGTTATGATGCTCTCAACAAGTTTTGGTGGATGATCAAGACACTATGAAAAGTTGAAAAAGTCTGCATACTTTATTTCAACATAGTTTGAATTTTGAAGTATAAGCCAAATGAATTTGTCTTCCACTGTATCATCTCTTGCCTGTGGACTGTAGCATTGATTGAACAAATAAAAGTGACCTGTCCTGGGATACTGACAGGTGACAATTATCAGCACTGTCTATCACTCCAGCATACCTATATTTCCCTATATTGGAGGATTGAAAGTGATTTTCCCTTTATTTGAATCGGGAAAGTAAACTCTCCTCTTGATGATGTTTTTTGCCAGTTTTTTGCTTCTGTATTCCAGGCAGATGTAAGTTTGTATCCTGATATTTAAATGCCGGAGGTTTGTAATTTGTAAGCATATCTCTTGTTCCTATTTTGACATTTGTATCACACCTTATAGTTCATTAATGAAATTTGGAATAGTCAAGTTTTATGCAGTTATTCAAAGCTTAGTTATTCAAAACTTGGATATGCAGTTATTCAAGAGCTATTACACAGTTATTTTAAAAATATATATATACAAGCCCCTCCCCCGGAAGGAAAGCCTAGTGGAAAATAAAGAAAAATCTAGGGGATGGTGTTGAATTTTGATTGGTCTCCTTTTTGTGAACTCGTTTTAAATAAGTGAGGGATTCAAACCATTAATTACAAAATCAATACATTTTTTTTATGATAAAGTAAACATCTATACCATAACAAACTATGAATTTATTATTTTGATATAGTAGTATTCAATATTCATCAGTAAGTTGTCTTCACATTCGTCTCTGAAGAGAGTATACTTTTCACTTCATAACATCAAAATTTCTGACGAAAGGTTCCATCGATTGGTAGTTAGAAATTATGGTTGGAAGCTGATTTATCCTGTGTTGTGGATTTCGTGGCAACTAACTCGCTATCCAAGTTAGCATCATTGTCCTCCAATTGTTTTCCCAAATTCGTGAATTGTTGAAGAAGCCTTGGCAGGCAGATGAAGAACTCATGTTTATCGTGAAAGCAATGTGGTACCTGATTGGTTGGCAAATCATTTCCATTTCCATATTGGAGATGCACTTTAAATGGAAAATTATTAAGAATAATCAACAATTCACTAAAAAAGTAACTATTAAATATATGCACCATATAATGAACTATGAAATTATTAAAATTTTATTTATTCATTTTCTAATCTGCAGTTTTTTTTTGGGTGGAATTCTCATCTACAGCCATTACTGTATACTTTATTCTTAGTGCACTAGAAGATTTATATTACTTTAAAAGGGTTTTAACAATTCACAATACTCAAAGAAAACTCAACTTTCTGTACCATAAAAGAATAACGGAAAGAGTCTAAGAGGGGCCCTCTTATTAATGTGGAATTAATTTTCGTATAATCATTTTTTAAATAAAAAAAATTAACTTGCAAATTCTTTTAATAAAAATGGTACTGTGTGTATGGATTGTGTGCAATTGTTATCTCACTGTTTGAGATAACACTTGGTGCAGGCAATGGACAAGACTACTATGATTTTAGCATGGTAGATGGCTACAATTTGCCATTACTCGCTCTACCACGAGGTGTATATGGTGATGCCTGTAATGCCACAGGTTGTATTACTGATATTAATAGAGGTAAGAATTTATTTAAAGTACAAATATATCATAAGTAATTAGGTATTTAAATGACCGAAGAATAACGAGGGTACAATGGTATAGGTTGTCCAAGAGAACTTCAATTACTAGGAGGCGATCAAAACCAACGGGTAGTCGGGTGTAGGAGTGCTTGCGAGGCACTCAAGACAGACAAGTATTGCTGCAGTGGAGCATTCGCTAATCCAAATACATGCCAGCCTTCCTATTATTCAACCATTTTCAAGAAGGCTTGTCCAAGAGCTTATAGCTATGCCTTTGATGATGGCACCAGCACTTTCACTTGCAAAGCATATGAATTTGATATTGTTTTCTGTTCCAACTGCAACGGGTATACACTATACATCATCTCACTCAAATTCGATTAATTTTCCTTTCCCTTTGAATATATTGCCAATTTTCCATACTTTCAAGAAAAAAAAGGACCATAACTAACATTTTACATTACAACACCGGATGAGAAGACCAAATCTTGCATCTCCTCCACCAATTAGGCAGCCCTTTTGGAAGCATCAGCAGGTCACTTCCTCATCAAATATTTTGTTTCCCTTTCCAGAGCCAATATTTCTCTTTTTCTCAATCTTACCTTCTCATTTGTAAGACATGGCCAGTAATATAAAATAACATCTGAAGAGATTCACAAGGGCTTTTAAAAGGAGGGGGGAAGGAGAGAAAAAAGGCACAATCAATGAGATGGAATCGATGGACAGCAAAAATATTACAATTGAAGATCCCTCTTAAAACAAATGATTCAGAAATCAGTCTTCTAAAGCTCCAATAAGTTCGGAGCTTATTAAGAACTAATTGATATCATATAAATACCACTGGTCATAATTCCAGTATACTCACTATTATATCAAGATAACTTGTAAATCTAGCAAAATAAAAGTTAAGGAAACAACTAGTCTTTTGCAATGTAAACATGAATATAGGAATCCTCATATTCATTCTCTCACATATTCTATAGTACATGTTCTGCAGAAATTAATGAACATAAGTGACCCTTCTAGATGATAATAGCCGGCTAATGCAGATCAATTAAAATAAAAAATAATATTCACTGGAAAAGAAACTACAATGAGTAATATTAAAACAGGCCTGACAATGATAAACATAATGAGGAATTTGTCAGAAGTCATTCGACAGATCATAAGCTTTCAACTCTAACAGCAGCAATTCTACTATCACCATCTTTGCCATGGGCAAAGTAATTTAGCACCACTACTTTTAAACCAAGGAATGAGTTTTATTGGTTCATGGCATATACAAGAAATTACAGAGAGTTTCTTTGAATCATTTCTTGGTCTTTGCCTTTTTGGAACCTGGAGTTTTTTTCTTTGCTATCTTTGCTTGTGGTTTTCCTCCTGTACTTCTACCTCTTTTCTTTCCAGCACCCTGCATCCAGATTTTCAGCAATTAAGTATGCATGCACCAGCATTTTCATTCACTAAGGAGAAATCAAAAACCAAGAATGACTATCAGGAAACTTACTGATGTTTTGTCAGCCTTCCCTTTGGAATTACCATTAGCTTGTTCCTCAGCATTCTCATTTTGATCAGTTGGGTTAGTTGACTTCTGCATCTTGCCAGCCTCCTCATCCGAATCAAAGAAGAAACCATCCAGTGTCCCTTCTCATATGAAATGGATAGATGTGAGGAAAGGAATTTATGCAGGATATAAAGCCAACATTATCATACATAAAAGCACCAATTAGTTGTTGGTAGATGCAAATAACCTTCAACCATAGTTTCAGCTTCATAAACATTAGAATGTGGCTTCAGCTGTATGAAGTCATTCATGATGGCCTCAACCTGACAATGGCAGCATATATTTTTTCAAAAATCCTTGGCAAGATTGATTAAATTACTGATGAGTAAGAACGTTAAATATAAATTAAAAAAATCTAAGCCAAAGTTTACTAACTTAATAACGTAGTAATTATAGAGAATAAGATAGAAAATAAGTAGATACTAGATAGACGACAGACCTTTGCCTCTGACTGCCCAAAGCTAACCTGAAAAAAATAACAAGCTCATGTGAAACATTATTTGAAAGATATTGATAAAAAAAGTAACTAGCTACATGTCCCTATCAAAACTTTCAAGGTGATGTTAAATACAGATCACGCCACATACAACGCAAAACGTCCGGCAAGGAACTATAGATGTTTTGTATATTGTTCCTGAAAAGATGAGAAAAATTTGAACCATCAGATACAGGATGTCACTTGTCACTAACAAGTAAAAGTACTGTATCAATAACTCAGAAAATGGAAACTATGTTTTTAGACAAATTATTAACTTCTAAATCCTTCTTAATTATTTTGCCCATAGTTTTTCTCAGTCTCCCTCTTCCTCTAGTGATTAGGACATTGGGTTACCCTCGATCTCTTCTACTGTCCCTACTGGGACTTCAATAGATCTTTCTGATAGATGCTAAAACCACCTAACATATCTCTATCTATATATAAAAGGAATTATGATTATCAGTCCGAGATTTTCATTTTTTATAACATGGAGCAAGGTCAACATGTAAAAATCAGAATAGGACTCAAATAACTTAGCTGTATTATGCTTCTACATGTATGGATGCTACAGTGTTATGATCAAGATATACTACTGTTGCTCCTATTTATAAGATCCAACTTTTTAAACTTGTTTGTTCCTTTAAGACTCAATCTATATTGTTTCATGCATTAATTATTTTTAGACTAAAAATACTCCTAATTAAACAAGAGAGAGGTTATATTAGCATGCATTTAGAAGAGAGAAAAACATTAATGACAATGGTATTTTTGAAAAAGTATATAAATTTAGGATAAATTTATTGTTATCAACTAAATTAACTATTTTTCTTAATCTTGATGAATTAAGTAATTGTAATTGGGTCTTATAAATAGAAATGGAGGTAGTATTTGCTTGTCTATATAAATTATAAAGAACAAAGGACTTACAATTTGTGTATTAATCAGAAAACATAAATTAAAATACCTTTCAAGTCTAAACACATTTCCTGATCCCCAGATGGTGAATCTGAAATTATAATCCGTCCAACAGCTCCCATATCACCACTCAGATCAATGGAGTCACCTTGACACTCAATGAGAGCCTGCAAAAACAGAAAAGCTCTGTGTCAAACCCATTTCCCTTTTCATGAAAAAGGATTAAAGAAGAGGAAAATTATAATCAATACTAAAGATAAAACACGTGATTCTTATAGGAAATCTACAATGTATCACAGAATTGTCAACTCAAAACAAAACTAGCAACTTATCTTTTCACAAAATTGTATTTGTTTTCAAAAGTGAAACCTCTGATACTCATTTGGTCGTCCCAATAACAGCAATAAAACATGGCCCTTACAATTTTATAAGACAGAACATAGAGCAAAGGGAAATCCATAACATACAGTTGTCTTGTCACCTAACCTTTGTACGTTGAACTTTCTCAGAAAGCATCAAAGGCAACCTTGCGGAGGAAACCTGCAACTTATGAATAACAAGCATAAGTTACTACTTATTTGAAATCACGGGCATTTTTAGGCAATCATTATAACCTTAACCTTAACCATTCTTACATTTGGTTCAGCAGGCTTTTCACAAGTTTCTTCCTCTTCAACTTTCAAATCACCAATACCTTTTCCCTTTGCACTGGCCTTGATTTCCTTCCCTTTAACTGGTGTATGACCTTCTATATCTATTTGTTTTTGTGAAGACTTCTCTTTTGAACCCTTTTTGGATGGAGATTTTCCATCATTACCTAGAACAAGTCCATCCCTACACTCTCCTTCACCTGATATTTCATGCTGAGAGGTTTCCACCTGATCAATATGATCTTCTCTTTTGGGGCTATGATCATGGAATGACTCAGAATCTGATGATAGTGTCCAGATTGAATGAATAGATTCCTATGCAAAAACATCTGATATTAACAGGAATCACAAAATAAGTAGCAGACCAAACACTGCTTTTATGATAGAAGACACTCAACGCATTAAGAAAAACAATTAAACTGGTTGAGAACTCTTGATGCATCAGAAGCCTCTATGTAGATTTTTAAGGATCGAGCAAGTCAATATACAGAAAATATGGTAAAGCACAGAAATATGTTCATTTTTTCTTCTAAATCTATGAACACACCCTGACAATTAAATAGAAGAAGACAAGGCTCTTACTTTATGGTCTATATGCTTGTTGATGTTTGATTCATTCACTGACTCCTTTTCCTCTTTGTTTCCTGTATCATCATAAATTAATAACAAATGACTGAATGACAATTTAATAAAAAAAAAAAAAATTAAAAATGACTTTCACATCCTAGCACTGCTGCTATTTTTTTTTTCTAAAAATCTTAGACTACATGTAAATTGCTTTTTATATTATCATACATGTGTAAATATTATGTTACTCATCTCCTTGACCATAAATCCTATACCTATTCCATGTAATCATCTCGAGAGAACTCCAAAGCACAAATCTAATCGCAAGTTTACCTTCTTTGGACTTTTTCTTGTCTACTTTCTTTCTTTTGGATGGTGTTTGTTCTTCTACTTTAGGACTCGCAGCTTCTGGTGTCTTTCCCTTGCTCTTAGTGACCTTCAGAAATCTGGATGACTTTGGAGAAGCCCCTTGGTCATCAGTTTTATCTTCATTCCAAGATCCACCATCACGTGAAGACCCAGAATCAGAGGACAGCGTCAACGGCGAATGAGATGGCACCTAGTAAACAATACAATTCTTTTTGTTTAACAGACAAAGATGTAAGAAGCATAAAGGAACTCATGTTAAAATTCAAGGTTGCAATTGAACAAGGAAAACGAGGAACCATAAAAGCATATAGTAAAAAGGGGAAGGTGGTAAGCGAATTGAATGGGCATAAAGTGATACCTGAAAAGAACGCAACCAATCCGGGGAGCTCTCCCTTGAACTGCTCATTATCAGGGATGAATGCTAAACGAAAACCAGTCTGGTCCCTGGAAGAAAAAAACGGTTTCTAGGTATCCATTTTGAGTGAAGCAAATGATCGAGCATATCGTAGGCACAATATTAATCAAATCGTGAACAAAATCCTTGAATCTCGAGAAAAGGGAATCAGCTACGTAAGATTATGTGTTAAATCTGGAAGGAAGAAATGTGGGAATGGAATGCTATGCTAATTGCTACATACCTTCCGTTCACTGCTGCTGCTGCTACCAACTGAGAGCGGGAACTTCTTTCTGGCGCAACTGGAGTCCTGATTTGTTATGTTTTCCTAACTCTCAACGACACGTCGTTTCACGACGCCAAATACTAAATTATACAGTTTCTTTTCTTTTTTGTCTCACTTCCAAAATTATTGATTGTTTGAGATTTAATAATTTAATATACATAAATGAAGGAGTAGTATTTGATAAGTATAATATTAACTAATTTATTTAAAAATATTCTTATTTAATATGAACATGTAAATGTTGTATTTATTTGTTGACGTATTTTTTTAAAATAAGTTGTAGGTGTCTGATTATTTTCAATAGGAGTATATACGGAAAAAAATAATTAAAGAAAATTAAAATTTATACAATTCAATAATTTTGAAATAAGGAAAACTTAAATATCAATAATTTTGAAATAAAATATTTACATTTACGAATAAATAGTTAATTTGGTCTTGAAGTGCTGGAGAAAAACAATAGTATAAAATATTGCCATTATACTAAAGGGGGGAACATTTAAATAACCATCACTAGAAAGTCATGAAAAAAAAAATATAAATTCAAAGAGAGAAGTTAAATTCTATTAGAAAATTTATAATAATTAATGCATATTAACTTATTTTAATATCTTTTAGTTTATTTTTATAAATTATTTCAAATAATTTATAAAAATAAAATAACTTATAAATTACTTGTTTTTTTCTTTTCATTTTTATTTCCATTCATTTACTGTAGATATTTTTTAGCTTTATTAATAAAACAATTAACTATATTTTTTTATTTTATTTTATATCTATCAGTTAGTTTTTTAAACACTTTCTATTTCGGTTAACTTGCAAGCTAATTTTATCCAACACAACATTCTTATATTTGGTTTAGTATTATTAATCTTTCTTTCTCTTGTTTAGTATTTTTTTAATTTATTGATTCAACATTCTATTTGACGTCTTTACTTTTTTATTAACATTTTTTTAAGAATGAGATCAATTTAGTCTAAGTCTATGAAATTCATTAGTCTATTTTCACTAAAACAATTGATAACTGATAAGCAACTATTGACGACTAAAAATATCACTATTAATTTTCTCCAAATCCAAAAATACCACTATAAGTTCAAATACTTCTCCTTCTAATTGATAATTAATTAATATTTTATCTCCAGTATTCTATTTTTGGAGTACTCATGTATCCATATTTTCCTTATACAAGCAAAACGTGAAAAAGACCAAAATGATTCAGATATTTGTCTGACTGGACTCGGGGGTACTTTGAGAAAATTAATGAAGAAAAAAACCTTACATTTTTTTAGCAAGAAGAACCATTTCACATGAGATAGAAAGGTCCAATTGTCAAAACTTTGAATTTGTCAAAGTCAAAGAATTCCAACAATTATAACAGGATTGATGCTTAAAATTTAGTATTACTCAATAAGAATTAGAGATAAGTTGACTAAGTTAAGAGAAGATGAATAGTTGAATAAACTATTTTGTCAAATGCAGACATTTCTACAGAGCAAAAATTTTTAAAAATAAATGCAGTATCAAAATTTAAATAAATGAATAGTCAATATTCCAATAAAGAAGAAGTGAAAGGTTTTTCGGTATCATTATTTTTTTTTTGAAAATTCAATTATATTTAAACCAAAAGTAACTCAATTTATATTTTATATGTAAAAATCAAACATATATATGCAAGAAGATTTATAATGATTAAGACACAGTATTCAACAATTAAATTACATCCTCTTAATTAAAAATGACCTAATTAGACCACACATGTAATAACCTAAATCATTTACCCAAAAAATATAACAACTTAAATCAAATAAAATAGTTGGAGTTGATTTTTCTTAATATTTGCCTAAATAATGGATTTGTAGATTTAAATTATATAAAAAAAGCCATTATGGTTAATGTAGTGGTAGGACTAAACTTCAATTTCATTGTCATAACTGTATACAAAATAAAAATATTGACTAGTTGGGAGCTAAGTACAAAAATGGCACCGCTTGCAGTTTGAGAGGGTGACACTGGACTGCATAGGTAATTTGACGACTATAAAAAGGAGAACAACGATATAGAAGACAACGTTATCAAAAACAAAACGAAATAGAGTAATATAGCCTTCTTTGCTTTTCCTTGAATGGAACAAGCTGGGAAGCAAGGAATTATGGTGGCGTCTCAGAGTCAGAACCCCATAGAGCAAATCCAAGCGCGCTTCAAGGAGTTGGAGACTGGCTTTCGCCTCTGGCTCTCCAAGCAGTCCCTCCCCGTCGAGGCTGCCGTCGTCACCACCACCAGCGCCGCCCAGGGCGCCGCCATCGGCGCCTTCATGGGCACCCTCACCGCCGACGCCTCCTCCACCTTCCCCACCCCTCCGCCCAACGCCTCTCTTAACCCCCAAGCCATGGCCTCTCTTAAACAAGCTCAGGTATTCTTTCTACTCTTTTTTTTTGTTATTATTCCAATTAGGTTAATAATTTTAATTAATATGTGTGAGACGAAAATCTTAGGGTTTCTATGTTTGTTTAATTTTTGGTTTTGTTTAATATTATTATGTAGGCTCTAGCTGGAGGCCCTTTAGTTCAGGCGCGAAACTTTGCTGTGATGACGGGAGTGAATGCTGGGATTTCCTGTGTCTTGAAAAGGATAAGGGGCAAGGAAGATGTCCAGTCCAGGTGAGCTTTATGCCTCAAATGATATCATCGGTTGAGTCTTCCAAACTTTTTACTCTTTTTTTTCTAACTTCAGTTGTTTATGTAATTTATATATTAGATATGTGCAGTTCCTACCCTAGATGGTTAGAGGATACAAAGGTCTATGTATATATGGATGAAGTAGTGCTGTAGATGGATCGTAACTTGGAATCATTTTGAGCCACCTTGCTGTAAAATCTTACTTTTATCACACTTTTATCATTTTGAAGCTTATACGTGGGTGATTTAGTGGAATCACTGGTAATACAATAACAAAAAACCATGGAAAGAATGTAATTATTCACCATGAGATTCTTTTTAACAAATCCTTCTTCGTTTCCCTTTCCTTTTTTCTACAAGACTATAAATATCATGTAATCTACTCTCCTCACTGGTACTTTTAATGGCCTTCCAGTTCCATGTATGTTTCTAAACCACGTTAGCTATTTTTTTTGTCATTTTTTCCTCAATTGATGTCATATCAATATCTCCATATATAATCATTTTGTATCATGTTCTTTCTTGTGTGATCGCACATTCATCTTATCATTCTCATTTCTATTACTCCCACCTTTTCTCTCTTGACACCTTAAAGCCAATATTCATTACCATAGATATAATCAAACCTATGGTAGTACTTGAGAGACTTTGCAATTACAAATAACTCTCGATGCCTTTTTCCATTTTAACCATCTCACTTGTATCCTTTGTGGGATATCCTCATTAATTTCTCTATCATTTTGTGATATTGATCCCAAATGTAAACTTAGAGTCATGTGGTATGACACCTCCCAATTTTATTTCTAAGTCATTTTCTCTTGTCTCTTGTTAAAATTAAAATTATATACTTTGTCTTACTCTTAAGTGAAAACCCTTTATTTCCAAAGACTGTCCCCAAAGTTCAAGTTTAGAGTTAATTGCTTTCCTTGATTTCTCAATCAAAACTAAATCATCCACCAAAAATATGCATTTAGGGATAATCTTTTGTATGTTCATCGTAAGTACATTCAAGACTGATTAAACAAGGACTTAAGTCCTTAGTTTGACCTCCTGGAGTTCTCACACTAGTGAAATCACTAGTAATAAAGTTATGATTTTTTTTTTCCGCTGAAGGGAAAATTGAGAATTTATTCCTTCATATAATTATTTTTATCAAAAGAAAATATTTGTGAGAAATAAAGAGAAGTAAAAGAAATAGTAGAATAAAAGGTTTTATGCAATGAAGTATGAGTGTATTATATATGTAGTTTTCCTCTTTTACTGTGATCTTACCTGCTACATTTTGTGTTATCTGCAGGATCTATAAGGATAAACAAAACATTTTCAAATAGAAAAAAAGTTTATGAATTTTTTTTATATAATTAATTAATATCTGTTGTCTTCCCCTTTAGCTGTGATCTTCCTTGTGAAAAATAGTTTTATTTTCAGAATGAGGTCTATATTTCTTTTACTTTGTGTAAGCTAAACAAAAATTGCATAAGTTGATGGAGATAAATATTGGCAAAAACTCTGAATATGGTTGATATGATCTGAAATAATTTGTTACATAATGCTGACTCCATTGTCCTATTTATACTAGATACTTGGGACAAGTAGTACTACTTTACTAGTAAATGCCCAAAACCACTAATAGAATAAGACTACCAACCCTGTATTTATAGGAAAAATGAGGAAATATAAGAAAATCTAGAACCCCCCTACTAAGTGTTCATTTAAGATACTTTAAAATATTATGAGATATTTTCTAGATATTCTAACAGTTACTTAAAGCTGTCAACTTGCCATGCTGCTCAAATGAATGCAAATTCAGAGGTATCAAAACATATTCTAGTTTTAAGATGTGGCCTGTATGAAAATTCAACCTCTGGTTTGAAACTTGAAACTCATTGAAGGGTCTTCCTGTTGCCAGTGTTCTGAGAATATGTCCAAGTGTCCAGCATATATTGATGATTAAAAAATGAAATGGCTCCTATGGGCTATAATGTTTATGGATCATGTGTGACTGAATTATACCCAATGAAAGCTTTTGCTCATTTCTTAATTCCTATTATGTAATGGTCTGCTCAGTATCTTGGTTTGTTAAGTTGTTACAACCAATTTTTGGTATATAGCAATTACACTTTACTTTTGAGAATCCACTAAATTATCTATTGCAGCATGGCAGCAGCTTTTGGTTCAGGGGCCATGTTTTCATTAGTAAGTGGCATGGGTGGACCAAATCAAGCAACAAATGCAGTCACTTCTGGACTTTTCTTTGCACTTGTTCAAGGTGGACTTTTCCAGGTAGGCATGAAGGAAAAGCTAATGTCTCTTTCACAGTTTTTGTAATCCCTTGTTATTTTGTGCCTTCATTTGATCAGTGAGAACAATGATTGCTCGGCTTTCCATTTTGGTAACAAGTAACATACCAAGGGAAAGTGTCTTACTGTTTATTGGTATCATTTATTTAAAAAATAATCTTGGGGTAATCCTTGTTGGGGCTTCTAATATTAGCTATGGTTTAAAATTTTGGACATGACTTATTGGTCTTCATAAGTAATGCGAGTTTGATAATTTGGTGTCCCATAAGTAGCATGTCTTCAACTATTCATTAATTACGCAGATAGGACAAAAGTTTTCTCAACCACCTGCTGAAGATACTCACTATGCTAAAACAAGACACATGTTGAACAATCTTGGCCTTCAGAGTTACGAAAAGAATTTCAAGAAAGGCTTGTTAACAGACAACACTCTGCCTTTACTCACAGACAGGTAGGAAGTTCAATTTTTTTGTCAGTTTTTTTTCCCTTTTTTTTTTCCATATATTTTGTTTACCATGTATTTTGTTTCTCTATGTTGTGTTTCAGTGCTCTCAGAGACGTCAGGATTCCTCCTGGACCTAGACTTTTGATTCTTGACCATATCCAGAGGTAGGAGTTAGGAGTTCTGCTTTATATGTTATCATATACCATATCCTTTATTTGCCATACGCTTGATACTGAAGTCTGGTTTCAGGGACGCGGATTTGAAAGAGAAGCGGGGAAACCGAAAGTGACTGATATGAAAAGTTTGCTGCCTTTGAACCTTGAAAGCCATTGAAAAATGGATAGTAGAAAGTTTGTGTTCCAAATGAATTTTGTCTTTTTTTGTTTGTTAGCTCTGTTCAATTGTTGTTGCAGTATACTTGATACAATTTGGTTAACCAATCAGTTATATTCTAGTTGTGCCATGAAACGCAAATGGCTTGAAAGTAAATCAGGGAGCATGAATTTGTTCACTCTAAAATAAGAAAAGTTATTGCTTCCTTGTGGAGGAATTGTTACCGTTTGATTTCATTAGTTCAGTCAATGATGCGTTCTACATAGATAATGCTAATCGGAACGGAAGAAAAAGACTTGCACCGCTATTATCATTGGGAGTGATTTGCTTTTAACAATAGCGCGTGAATCGTTTGTGGAAGTGAATGATAAGTAATTTACTATTTTCAAATGGTTTTCTTTTTTATAACTAAGAAGTATATGAGGTTTCTATTTGATAAGTAATTAATCTTTTTCACGGGTGTCGTTGAATTTCGGTCCATTTTCAAAGGTTTGAGTGTAAATTTAATCGTATATTTAAATTTAGATAAATTAATTTATGTGTAAAAGGTACAATGTTATCTGAAGAACCCCAATGGGCGGAAGATAATAGAATTGTTTGATGCATGTTAAGGAACAGTACAGTTGGTTAGGCCAAAACTACAGTTTTTTTTGTGTTAGATATTATTATTAATTCCACAGTATTAAAAACTGTGTTATCTGTTACTTACTAATTGATATGTAGGATTACTGAATAGAATAATGTAATCTATGATCATACTTTTAGGAGAAAATAAGTTATTGCAGTATAAAATGATTTTATACTGTGAAATAATTGTAAATTATTATGTATATAAGTTTATTTTTTTATAATAAATTGAACGGTGATTTTTATAGTCACTATACTCTCCTTTTTTGTGTTATATTTTGTGTTTTTTTGCGTGGGATAGAACTGAAATAAAAAAAAAAAGAGAATTATTAAGCTTTTATTCTTGACTTCTTGTGTTGTACTGCTTTTTTGAAAAATATTACACAAATTACAACTCCATGTCATTTGATTTACATACAAATGACAGTTGTTTGTTATTGACAAACTTCTATTCTTGTGTTGTAGACAAACTTCATCCCAAACGTGGATAGTGAAAATTCGAAGTTTCATGTCATTGAGCTTTTTTTTCTCAGTTACTTGTACTACTTTAAAAAATTACAACAAATTACAACTCTGTCCATTTGATTCACAAACAAATTACAATATGTAGGAACTGTTTTCCCATCATGTTCTATTTTATGGTTAACTCAGATGTGTGAATTGTCTGAATTATACAACGGTCGTGTGTATGCAACAAGATGGTTCTTGAGTCGACCCTTCCAGAATCAAATAAAAAAAATGGTTCTTGAATGGTGGAAAGCATAAGAATCAAAACATGTCATTTGGCTTCTGAAGATTTGTAGGAAAGCATAAGAATCAAAACATGGATGTGGCTGAAGACCAATGTCAAAGGATTTTCCTATTCTATGTTTGAATGGATTAATAGTTCAGATCTATGTCTAAGTAATAATATGGAAGGTTGAGTATGGGGTGGATTCACGATCCAACTTGGTGTTATTGCTGATCTAGGATTATGCAGTAGGAATGTGGCATGTATGTATCTGCAGTCATGATCGGATATTATGTAATGTTCCCTGTTTGCAGTAGTTTTAGGTTTACTTTTTTTATTTATTTGAAGTAAATGGGACTAGGCCCCCTGAGAAGCGATCACATTAAAAACCAAGAGGAAAAAAAAAATCAAAGATATATATGCTCGAGTATTTATTAGGATACAAATATAAAATTTGAATTTATAATCACAGACATACTTTAACCTTATTATAATTACTTCTATTGTATTAACTTATAAAAAAAACATTCGAATGCTTTCATCCTGATATTTGTTTCATCCTTTCTTTCTAAAAAACATACCCATCGATCGATGGGAGGAAGAGAACTTGTGTTTTCTACATCCCTCCATCCTTCATTCCCATGCTCCAAACAAAGTGTAAGACACATGTTTCCACAGTCAGCATATTTGTTTTATATTTTTAAAAAACTCAAACTATTATAAATACTTTCAAAATTTTATTTTTCTTTTCAAATTATTTTTACCTTTTTTTATTTCAATTTCTGGTTTAGACTAGTTTTTTTTTACATAATTTTATTATTATTATGTGGATCAAACATATAATCAGATCTGCCTTAGGCCCACTGACAGTAAATTAGTTAATATCATATCTAGTACTATAATGTTGAGGCCTCATGCGTGAAGACTCCAATGAGACTTGCAGCTAGTAGTTTATAATTCTTATCACCCACATTTTACTAATAACAAACTCATCTTTTAAATCCATCATTTTAATGATAAAAACGGTAAGTTTTTTTAACAATTAATTATACAATTTCACTTACAGTTATCATGGTTAGTCAACAGCAGTTAATTGTATTAATTTATAAGTAATAAGTGACTTTTCCATTAAAATTGAAAAATCGGATATTTTCATGATCAATGTTAATAGTTAGCTTTCAATTGAAAGGAAAAAAATGTTTTTTTTTCCTATATATATATAATTTAATATTTATATTTCAATTTCTCTTCACTATCTCATTCTTTTGTCTCTATTTTTATTCATTTTTGTATTCTTTTCTAGACTTGAAAATTGACTGAAACTGATATAACATTATTGCTTTAGATGATATCAACATGTATTTTGCAGTAGATAATTCTTTTCATTATATTTGGTTTTATTATTTCATCATTTCCTTTTATTTACTTAATTTGTAACATTTTCTCTTTCAATTTTTGTGTTTATCTTGCGATTTAGAAAGCTAAAAAATTAATATAAAAATTTATGATTAATATTATAATTTAGTCTCTTTAAAGGTTTTGTCTTAGGCCCTAAATATTGTAGACACGGCCCTGTATATAATGAATATTTGATCATTATCAATATTGCGAGTGGGATGATAAAAGTTGGAAAATTTTCAAATTTGGGGTTTCCACATTTGAGAACTCGGCAATAAAACCCCGGGGCATTTGTAGCCATATTAAGTAAAATGAACTTATATGTCATTCTAAATATAGAGTGGAAAGCTAAAAAAACAAATTTGTCTTCAATAATAAACTGATAAGAGACGCAACTAAGCTGGATATCACAACCAGACAAGTACATCAAATGCCAAAACAAAGCAACGATAATAATCATCCCAAAGCAAGTAACTCCTAAATAGACAGACAAATCCTCTGCAAATTGCGATGATGGATAAAGTAGTTTGAAGAGGAGAATAATGGTTTCTATCGTATAATTAGCAGATAAGGGTGTGTACAGTGAAATTAGCATACCAGCTAATAAATTGAGATATGTTAAGTGATTGAATTAATTAAAAGCATTTGATAAATTTAATTCTTAACCAATTTATAAATATAAAATAATGTAAAGGAATGTGTTTAATTATTTGAGCATGTAGAATTCAAATTTTAAGCTAGTAAAATAAATTTAAAATAAACTCACTTGTCTTGTTAAATACACTTTAAATATGTATTTACATTAACTTGTTTATATTAAATTTATCCTAATTAAAGAAATAAAGCGAACCTTAAAAACCATATATTTCCATGGAATTTAAGCAAATTAAGCAGGCTAATAGCATAAATTTAACTCTCCTTTATGATGTGTAATATTAACTTTGGGCATTAGGGTTGTGAATTATGCTTGGTTCTACATTTTTCTTAGATTAAATTATACGACTATTTATCGATTATTAAGTAGGTACCTGAATTATTTGTAAATTTTTAAATAGATTCTTAAATTAAATTTTTTAATTGAGTTTTGAAACTAAAAAAAGTAAGTCTCAAGAGTCTAGACTTGGGGTTGAAACTGTAAAAAAAAAAAAAAAGACAATTTATAGCGGGTTTAAAATTTCTAAAGACTCACATTTTTAATAAAATCAATTACCTAATTAAAAAAATAATTTAAGGATCTATTTAAAAATTAATTAGTTCAGGACCTACTTAGTATTTTTTTAAAAAAAATTTGTTAGATTTCTTTTGATTTCTTTATTTTATTTTTTACACTAATTTTTTCAATTATATAGAAAATACTTCACTAATACTCGTTATACATTTATTAAACTCTCTTGATTATTTAAAAAACATTACGAAAATTTATTCCTATTAAAATTTTTGAGTTGGTTGGATTCACAGTTAAATTTAAAATTTAAAATTACAAATCCTATAGATTGATTTGAATATTATATTTGAGCAAATAAAATTCAAACTAGTTCAAATTTATGTTGTGTTATAATTTTTTTGTTTTCTTTCTAATTTTCTTTATTAGATGATTGAATGACCTAATCCAAACCAACCAAAATGTGATTGAGTTGGTTTATTTCAAGTTGTCACTAAAAAAAATAATAATAAACAAAAAAAAAGAGTAAGGAATTTACAAAATAATATTATATTGTCATTAATTTATTTATAGATTTATTATCCATTATTAATATTATAAAATAAAGTAGAAATGATTAATATTACATTATAATTATAATATAACGGAAGAAATAATTTTAATTTTTTTAATAAAAACCTCTAAAATTGGAACCAACTCATCTAGTAAAATGAAAGTCTTGTCTTCCTCTCACTCAAACTAGGATAGTAGGGAGGGGGACATGTGCAAGTTGCAAATGACCATTATAAGTTATTGCTATTTGCTAACGTGCTTTGTGTGGTTGCCAAATACTTGGACGCCATTTATGTGTGGGTCTGAACCGTTTAGATTCGGCACACCGTGGCAACGTAGTATTTTACCATTGATGTACCTCATTCACTTATGAGTCATGTGCAAGCGTGACTCTTCGCTTTCGCCAATGGCCAAGATTCAAAGGTCACAACTCACCAAATTGTACTGCTTTTTTGGAGGGGTTTGGTATACACTCACTCTCGACGTCACTAAACATCTTTATAAAATGGAGGACTGTGCATAAAATCTCCGTTTACGTTTCTTATTTTTTTAACCTCTTCGACTTTTTATTCCACTTTAACATTTAGAAGTCTTACCTCCACCAATTATGGTTGCAAAAAAGGTTATGGTATTGTATGTAAAGTAGGATGTGATTTTTAAATATTTGGATCGATATTACTGTTATGTTTTCTGTTTATAACTAGCCAGTAGGTTAGGACAAGACTACGAGAGAAAGAGATAATTCATAATATTTATTTATGGACTAGAATAATTATGAATAATTTAGTAAAATAATAATAGTGCTAGAGATGATTTTTAAAAAATCTTATAAAAGGAACAATAAAATTTAAAAAATAATTTCTTATATTTAGGAACAGAAAAAAACATTATTTTACTAATGAGTGTGTTTGACATCACATTAAACTAGTTTATAGCTTATTCAATTAGTTTTTAATTTGTTTGATTAAATTAAAGTGTTTGGTAAAAAGTAGTTAATAAATTATAAGCTTTCAGATAAGCTTATAACTTGAAATTTATTATCTTTGTACAATGTCATTCTTAATACATTTTAGAATAAATTACATTTTCTCGGGAGACATGATATTATACTCCTTTCTTCTCTTATGTTATTTTTATTTTTATTTTATTTTTTAATAGCAAAACATTACATCCAACCAAGATAATAATAGCACAGTCACAAGAAGTGACGTAGCTAAGTCCAAAAAAAATTACAAATCATGACACTGCCATGCATTGACAGTACACTCAACCCGAAAATTCAGGACATTTTATTTTGTGTGTAAGGACTTCTTAAAAATTTAAAAATAGAAAACAAAAAGTGTAAATAACAGATCCAAGAATTCATGTTGTGATGTCGCGGGATTGCAGAATCTAATGAACAATTAAATATTTATTTTACACGTTTTATAAATTATCCGCAAAAGTTTCAAAATCTAGCACATATTATTACGAAACTCGAGCCAATGGATACTAGCATAAGGTTAGTTTTCACATTGGTTTAACGAGTATTTTATTTTTCAGAACTTTACATATATTACAATTGAAAAGTATGGCAATTACATAGCTTATAGCTATAAGATTGACACGCAACTTTAAAATGTTACAAGCAAAATATATCTGAAGAGGTAAATCAAATGAGAATGGACCCACTCCTTTCTTCTGCTAAGACACCGGATAATTAACTCATTGGTTGGTTGAATTGACTTCGAAAATTGAAAGTAGGGTATGAATTTATTTTCTCTTATTTTATAAAAAAAAAAAACTAATTATCTTGTAGATTTTTTGACGGTCAAGGAAATTTCTAAAATGAAGATTCCCACGACGATGATTTTGGCTCGTCTAGATCAAACAAGACTTTCCCAATTCTTCATTCATATTCTAGTCTTCTACAATGGAGGAATTTTACTCCAAAAAGAGAGATTCGACGCGTGCTAATCAGGGCCGTGGCAACAACAAGGCCATTTAGGTTGCCTTTAAGCCCTCAAATTATTTAGTTTAAAATTTTGTATACTTTTTTTTTTTAAATATTTTAATTATTAATTTGAATTATTATATAACATATTATATATGAGAAAAAATGTTATATAATGATAGTGAGATTTTTTTATACAATCATCTAATCACAACTCATTATGTATGATAAGTTTATTAACTTTTTAAAAAATTATTTAAAGTAATTTAAATAATAATATATGATTAAATGACAGTATAAAACTATTATTTTACACTTTTAATGCATATGCATTAAATTTATTATATGTTACTATTTTTATTAGTAAGACTGTAATTTTAAAATTGCATTAGTTGAATAATTAAAAACTTCAAAACTAATATGAATCGAGAAGAATGTTATATT
>PYAF01000301.1:689083-707140 GCA_007407185.1 Glycine tomentella
TTGAAGATTTAGATTTATTTTTAAAAATAAAGATATTGCAAGAAGTATAGAGAAAAGAAATTTGTATTTCATTAAAAAAAGTATTAGTTATTTTTTAGAAAAAATTATTCTTTTCAAATATGTATATTTTTAAAAAATGTTATTTGGTAATACTTGTAATGGTTTGTTATTGTTGAAAGTTGTTTTCAAAATTAAAACTACTCAAAATTTCTTTGATATTAAATATGTTAAAAGATAAATTAAATATTTTTATGGTTTTATATATTGATTGTAAATATTTAAAAACATTTCATTATATAACTTTGAATAGTAATTTTGTAATTGATAAAAAAGAATAAAATTGAACAAATTATATTAAATTAATCTTTAAATATACTCGTCTGAGGGTTTGAAACGTTTAATTAAACACCACCTCGGTGCCAACGGAAGCAAATCAAGCATAGATTTTATGATACTTTTTCAAAATGATCAGGTAGTTTAGAGTTCACACCAAACTTAACGAGGAAATTTTTTGTCGCATGTTAAGGACTTGAGATTATGTGTAATTGAGTTTATCAAGGCGACGAATTTCTTTACAAGTAACCAAGTAAAAAAAAAATAAAAAAAAATACATTAAACTTCTCCAATAAGATAGAATCAATTTAGATTGCTTATGATGAAGTTGTATTTTGCTTGGATCCTGTCCCTTATCAATGAAATGTGTTATAAAAAAATGTAATAAAATTTGTGAAGTTTTATAATAATTATCTTAAAAATACTATTAAAAATAATTAATAATATAAAAAAATTATATTGACAAGTGACAACTCATGTTTATCAAATTCAAAGAAAATCATTTTGAGCAAATAAAAATGATCCCATCTTTAAATTTTAATAAACTAATATTATGATGCACTTTAAAAGAAATAAAAAAATATATTTTATTTATTTTAAAAAAGAAATTAATTGGAAAAGAGTCTGATCCAAAAAAAGAAAAAAGAGATAAAGGGATTAAGGATAGAATAAGAAAACGAAAGGAGAACCTTTCACAACGAAATGGTTGATTGCTACTGTACCATTTCACGTTTTTGGGTCGTACCTTTCAGTGGTCACAATGCTGGACCAATTCTCCACTTCCAATTAATGCTGATTACGTACACGACAATTTTCTCCACCTCACTTCATCATCTTTTTTTTTTTGACATTGATAAGTAGCACTAAATTCATCCATAACATCATTTTAATTAATTTACGTCATTAAAAATAATAATTAATATAATTAATCACATTATATCAGTGACTTATTTACACTATTATTTTAAAATTCTTCTTCTTTAAATCATTTGTATTATTATTTATCCTTTTATCTATTTAATTATTTTTATTAATGTTTGAAAAGAAAATAAATAATTAAAAATATGTAACAAAAATAATTTACTTATCTAAAAATAAAAAAAAACTTATAAAAAAACAAACAAATTTTTTAAAATTATCTTATATAATCAGACACTGATGGAATAATAATTTTTCTCCCCCTCGCTCTGGCGGGAACATCATCCACCCGCAAGGGAAATAGGGATCATTTCCACGTGTCAACACACGATTCGCAGGAACTCCAAGATAATTTGCACTCACCGGTTACAAGTACCGGCGGAGACCGTCCGAGGAATTTCTCCTTCCTCCTTCATCTCTCTTTCCTTTTCTCCGATAAATTAATTAATCCATACAAAAAAAAAACTCAATAACATGCTGAAAATTGAAACTATTTCATATTTCTTTGGTATGTGACTATTTATTTTCCAAGAAAAAAGAGGGGTTCAAAAACCAAAAGAAGAGAATATGTAGGTAGTACGAACCAAATTCCCTGGAATGGCTTAAATTTGGTTTTGATCTTTCAACAGATTGTTTGTTTCTTATCTAAAATGAATATTGACACGTTGAAATTATAACCATTTCTTTTATTTTCAAAGAGTTTCGTGTCCAAACATCCAATCTTGGTGGTGTAGCGTCCCGAATCCTGCCATTGAAATTGATATCTGAACAATTCAAAACCCGTTAATTCCCTTTTAAGTTTTCACAAGCTTGACATTTCCATCATCTCCTTTAATTCCAAGAATTAATCGAATAATGACACTGATTTACAGGTTCCAAAATGAGGCAATTAGGTTTTCTGGACACCAAAACAAAATAGTAAAAAAATTACAGAACGGAAAAACTTGTGAAGAACGTTACTTAATTAGGTCTCGAAACTCTAAACCAATCAAACTATTCTCAATCATCCACCAAAATTTTACAACACATTCGATCCACGGCGAGATGGATCATCATGATCATGATCATCATCATATACATCTAATAATCACAATGACTCTGACCAGAAAATGCAAAAAATTTACTACAATCGTTATATATATGTTTATGATTCAGGAGGAGGAAGGAAGCGAAATGGAGGAGGAGGCGCCGGTCTTGAGGAGGAGGCTCTGGGCGCGTGAGAGCTGGTCCATGAGGGAGACGATGCGCGCGTGGTAGTCACGCGCGTGGTAAACGGCCTCTGCTTCTAGCTCCCCGAGCTGGGAGCAGAGCCTCTCCTCGGCCTCCTCGGCCACGCGCAGCCTCTCCCACGCGCTCTGGAGTTCGCGCTTCATCTGATCCTCCCTCTCCTTGCTCTCTCTGAGCTCCTTCTCGAGCTCCTCGTTCCGCTTCTTCAGCTCGCTCTCCAACCCCGGCGTCGCCGGCATCTTATTCTCTTGCTTCATGCCGATGCCGATCGCCGCCATCATCGTCAGCGCCATCTAATGCTTCTCAAGTTAAATATTTCTATGAATAAAATGAAAATGTGTATATTTGGAAATACAAACAGATACGATGATGGAAATTAACAAGGTAGCTTATTTGAGAGAGGGTTGCATTGTGTGGTGTGGCCACATGGGTATAAATAGAGCGGAATCAAGTGTGTCCAGGTTCAATGAACCTGGTTTTCACCCCAAGAGATTTTTAACCCAGGAATGAGGAATCCCGTTCAAAGTTGCTGACGTAATTGCTTGCATTCTATTTCTTTTCTGTTATTTTCTTTCTTTTCTAACACGTTATTTTTCCTTCTTTTGTTTCATTTTATTGCAGGGAAAAACTGAAAAAGATACAGAAGAGAGGTACTAGACTTACCCTATGTTTAGTTGGATGAAAGGAAGGAAAATAGGAAAGGATGAAAAATTTTAAAAATTGAAACGAAAAAAAAATAGGAGGAAGTTTTTTCTTCAAATAAATAGAAAAAAATATTTAGTTAATTGTGTTTTTTTTTCTTTATTTTCTTTCTTTCTGTTTTTCTCTTACCATACTAACCCTTAATTTGAGAAAAATTATAAGAGGAGTGAAAGTGTAATTTACTTTTTTTGCTTACATAGATTATTTAATTTTGTGAACCTTATAATTATACGTAGATTTAAATATTGTACACAAGAATCACTCCAATAGTTAAAAAATTATGTCATTTATAGTATAAATATTTAAGTGATGACTGTTTATATAAACAATGATATTTATATAAATAACTCCATATTATTTATTCTTATAAGAAAAAAAATTAAACAATATCACTTAAACTTAAATAATCCATGTAAACATTCTAGTGGAGATACTATAATAAGTTAAGAACCTCTTTTTTTTTTTTCTTGAGCCTCATTTTACCTCTCAATTCCCCTATCAAATTCAAAGCAACAATAAAAATTAACCTTTCCAACTTCACTAAGCTGTTGTGTGCTCGGGAAATGTTGTCCATGACTTTGATTGTCCTTTAGGGGCAGAAGTCATTCCTAAAATCTCTCCTTTTCCTCCAAGTGGTTGCCCTTCTCACCACATCATCTGTATCATGAAGCACATAACACAACATAACATATACTATTATCATACTACCCAAATAATAAAATTAAAGTGGTAAGCATGGATAGAAAATACGAGCCTCCAAAAATAACAGGGTCACTTATTGCGTCTGTAGTTCAAATAGCAACCAGTTCAATCAAAATAACAATATAACAACAAATAAACTAAAAAAAGCACTAAAATCTGTAGTTCAAATAACAGAACATGCATTTGACAAATCCCATCCAGTATTATGCCACGTGAGTTGGTTCAAAATAAGAAAAGTAAAAAATTGGTAGCAAGAAAGAAGCAAAATGTCATACCATAGTAACAAAACGCATCCCGGTACTTTCGTTGTAATTAGACTTATGTGGTGTAGAAGAGGCAAACGCACGTGACCGACAGTGATCGAGTAAATTAAATTGACCCAAATTCAATTGAATTTTTCAGAAGTATGGGATTAAACTGAATCTTAACCAAAAATAATAATAAATAAAGGAGTAAATGTGTAATTTGAACAATCTTAAAAATGAAAAAAAACATGGGTAAATCAAATTAAACTAAAAATAGAAAAGGCAAAGAATGATTCGGATCGGGTACAAAGTACTACAAAACAAGTGTTATTGAAACTTTGATATAACTTGTTGTGGAAGGAAAGTAAAGCGCATTTGAATTCTTCTTCACCATTATCGTGGTAATAGCAAAGGGAAGATGGATTCAGATTCATTCATTAGTTGCCCCTTCTGCGATTCACAAGTACCCTTTTCTCAACGCACTGGGTATGTATGTCTCTGTCCTGGTACATAACATGCATGTTCATTTCCATTTCTTACCCGCATTTGAATATTATGATTCTGCAAACAAACGCAGGCACTTCAAGACGCACTTTTGGGATCTCGAGGATGATTTTGACCTGCCCCCAACACCTCAATCTCAATCTCTTCCGGTACCATCTCCTCCTTTCTTTCTCATTTTAAAGAGGTTTTGATTTTGAATGTAAATGTTTCTTGCATGCCCACAAAATTTGATTTGTTAAACTTTAACACTATCTACTGCTACAGAAATTAACTAAACGTTCACTCTAATGGGTGGATCCGGGGTGAAAGTGAAAGGAAAGGAGAGATAAGAAGAAGAAAAAAAAAGGTAGAGAGAGAAAGTGATAGATATAGGATGAAAATGAGATGGAAGAGAGAGTAAGTGCATGTTTATAATAACTTACTGTGCTTAACACTAACTCGTGTGTGAATCTTCTCTGATGTTTTTTTCCCCCAACTTTCCGATTTACAAGTTTTGATGTGTAGATAATGTATGATCTAAAATAGAGGATTTTTTCTGCTTATCCAGATAAGAGATGTATGAGTTATTCAATTGTGCTATAGATTATCTTATGTCATATTTTGCAGAGAGAGCAAGCAGCCAATGGCTCACGGTCTGGAGAAAACTATTCGTGTGGTGGTCAGACTAATAGTGATAATGGGGAATGCAAAGTGAATGACAAAATCTCTTGCTTGATTGGTTCGCAGACAAGGAGCAATTTTTACAAAGTTGAAGGGGGTCTGATGGCATTGTTGAGAAACTGTTTAGAGTCTGAAGTTGGAAATTCTTATAGTATTTTGTCAGGTTATGTTGATCATTTCCAGTGCCTTGAATCTGAGGATGCCGGATGGGGTTGTGGCTGGCGTAACATTCAGATGCTTTGCTCTCACTTACTAGTGCAAAGACCAGAAGCAAGGAAAGCTTTGTTTGGTGATTCTGGATTTGTTCCTGATATCCTGTCGCTCCAGAGATGGCTTGAGATTGCTTGGGAAAAGGGTTTTGATGTGCCTGGATCAGCTCAATTCAATCATGTTATTTGTGGTTCAAAAGAATGGATAGGAACTACTGAGTGCACTGCTCTTTTGCGTTCCTTTGCTCTTCGGGCAAGAGTAGTGGATTTTGGTCCTAAGGAATCTCAATCCCTCACAGGTTCAAGTGTTGATAACATGAGGGATAAAGCAAGTATTCATAATATAGTAAAAAGAAAAGCTGAAAAGAGTGAGGGTTATCAAGTTCTCATGGATTTTGTGTGGAATTACTTTTCTGATAAAAGCTCAATCCTATTTGGCCAGCAGCATGTTATGGTCAGTGAGAAAACGTGAGTGAGGGCATATTTTAGATAAAAAATTTAACCTCACAAATAATTTTGTTTCTTAAATTGTTTTTTAATTTTTTTTAATGCTTTCTTGGACAGGCCTCTATACTTTCAACATGATGGTCACTCAAGAACAATAGTTGGAATTCAAGTCAACTGTCAACAAAAAGGACATCTTCAATATAATCTTCTAGTTTTGGACCCTGCTCATGTAATTTATCTGGATTCCTAGCTTCATATTTTGTTATTAGTATCTATTTCATAACTTTCATATAGATGATTTGGGGTAATTGCATATTATACAAATATTTGTAGCTCTATCATTGTCAAGAAACTAAAGGAAAAAAAAAGTATAGGATGTTGTAAAATTGGCATTAGCCAGAGAGGTCTTATAAAGAGATATGATCTTTCCATGATCCAAAAATTTAGAGTGATGATTTAAAATTCATGCTATGTAAACAGGGAAGTCAGGGCTCTTACTTATTGTTCTTATTTTCATGGAAAATAAGTGAATATACATAGAATGTCAAGAACAACAGAAAAGATCCAAGGCAGAGAAAGTTGTGAAGTGCAAATAGATTACTTGAATAGAGTTTTTTGTTCTTATTATTGTCTAAAATCTGTTAGAATCCAGAAATTATGTAAGAACCTTGCTCCTTAAATCCTTCATTCTTTTCTCTTACAAACTAAAGCGAAAGTCAATATTTGCTTCTTCTCTTATTATTGTTATTATTATGGAATACAACTGAACTGGTCTAGAGTTTTGGCTTCCATTGGCCTTTTGCTGTTTTCTTATCAAGTATTTTCCAACTTGTTGAAAGAAAATAGTACATTAATTTTGTTGACACTAGGACCAAAATACAAAGCAAAGTATATCAGAATTTGGACATGCATATGATAATCCTCACTTCTATTTATGCTTTGTCTTGTATTATTTGCACTAATATGTTTATGACCTGTATGAGTCACTTATTTTTAAATAGTAGGAAGTATTTATCTTCCTCTCTGTTTAACTAATATGCACAGACACATTAAAATGGTGTTCTGGAAGATGCATGTTGTGTAATGATTATTAACGCTTTCAAGTTTCAAATATTGTAATCTATCATTGTAGAGTACGAATGCTCTTGAAAGATCACTAAGGCAGAAAGTTGGATGGGAGAAACTCATAAAAAGAGGAATGCATACACTGAAGAAGCCACAATACCAGGTCTTAATTCTTTTAACAAATGTTAAAATTTACAATTGCATTGCACCAATAAATGATTAGGATTGATGGTTTTGTTTCTATTTCAGTTGTGTTATGTTGATCCTGGAATCGCTAGTGAGGAGGAGATGGAAAAACTCAAGACAATTGATAGTGTCTTCCTTGAATTTTAAACAAGCATGTAAAGCACTTTGCTACATACAGGCACTATCTTCTAGTTCTGGTCATTGAACTATTTTTCTTGGCATTTATTCTGACTATAATTTTAATACACTGGAGAAGAAATTCAAGAAAAACCTAGTTTTATGACTTGATACAACAGATACTTTTTATAGTTACAGATTCCAGATCTGTACAAAACTGTTGAGTATAAACCTATGAAGTTTCTTCAAAGCTCTGTAACCTGAACATCCTTGAATAAAGTCCTGCCTCTGCTGCTATTAGGGTTGAGTGGGAACCCATCTCTACAACTTTACCTTTATCCATGACAATTATATTATCTGAGTTTATTACTGTGGAAAGCCTATGAGCTACTGTGATCTGGGTGGTTCTTGAATACAAGCCACTGTCTTCCTTCAGTTGTATTGCTTTTAAAGCATTCACTATAATTCTTTCAGACTCACCATCAAGAGCACTTGTTGCTTCGTCAAGGAGTACTATTGCAGGCTTCTTTAGTAATGTTCTGGCAATGGCTATTCTTTGCTTTTGTCCTCCGGAAAGCTGACAGCCTTTCTCTCCAACAACAGTGTTATATCCATTTGGTAGATTACTTACAAATTCATGTATGTTTGCTTCTTTAGCAACCTCCACTATTTCACTTTCAGAAGCCCCATTATTGCCATAGCAAATATTGTCTCTAATCGAGCAATTAAAAAGCAGTGGCTCTTGTTGTACCAGTCCTATCTGTGTCCTTAACCATCTTAGATTATATTTCTGTATGTCTTTCCCATCAATTAATACCTTTCCTGCCTGTGGATCATAAAATCTTAGTAAAAGGGCCAAAACAGAGGATTTTCCAGCTCCACTCGGTCCCACAAAAGCCACCTTCATTCCAGCTTCAATTTGTAAACTAAAATTGTCAAGAACAGTGACTGCGGGTCTTGAAGGGTAGTTGAATTTTACATTTTCAAATTCTACATTTCCTTGGATCCTCTCAGGTTGCGAATCATCTGGTGTGTCTGGTTCAATTTCAGTTGTACGGTCAAGGGTTTTGAATGCTGGGGTTAGTATATTGATAGCAGAGATGACAGTTGGAATCAGTGTGTATAATTCTGTGATAGAAGGAACTGTCAGAGAAAAAATTTGGTATGATCTTATTCCATTTTCAAAGGTGGCTTGACGTCTGTCAATCAGAATTGTTGTGTACCACAAAGCAACAGCATGTGCAATGTTCCACAAGCAAAGGGAGAAGCCTTGAATGATCCCATATTTGATACTTAATTTCCTATACTTTTGTTTTGGAATTTCCAGGCATGTTTTGGCTTTCCTCATCACTTGTTCTTCATGACAAAATGATGCAACTGTCTTTATGTTGGTTGTGGACTCAGATGCAAGAGCAACAAGCTCAGAATGTGCAGCAGAGTAGTCACCTGAAAATCCTTTGCCAGACTTGGCTTGAATGAGACCACCTATGAAGTGGCAGGGCATCACAGCCCAAGCTACCAAACTCATTCTCCAGTTAACAGCCATGCTGACAACTGTTGCTATCAGTATGGAGGAAACACATTGCAGAATTACAGACATTCGATCAGCAATGATGACTTTGACCATGGCAGTGTCACTGATAATGCGTGAAGTCAATGAACCAACAGTATTCTCTGATTTGTCAAACCAGCCTACTTCATTACATAGCACACCTGTAAAACTTGAATGGATTATTGACTGTTGTTTGTTAAATCATTCTGGGAATTTTATGTATGAGATACATCATTTTAGGCATTTTAGCTCATGCCTTAGTTTTTCTTTTCCCAGGAAAGAGAAAGATGAATGTATGGAAATTCTAATAGGGGATATCTGATACCTGAATACAGAGCACGTCTTAGATTTGCCATGGCCTTTTCTCCAACAACTCCAAAGAAGTAATGCTGGAAGGTGTGGCTGAATAATGAAAGCAACCCTATCACAGTGAAGATGGCTGAATAAAATCCAACTTTTTGCTTTGCATCTTCATCAAAGTATGCTACTCCAATGGTGATGATGAAGAACCCAAAAAATGGCTTTGATATTCCAGAAAAGGCTGCTGCAAATGAGCCAATAGCAATCTTCACCAACTCCCCCTTTTTTAAACCAAACCAAATTCTGAAAAATATATGTCTTTCTCTGCTGCTCATTTTGTTCTGTTCCTTTATCACAGAATGGTCAGTGATATTTACTTGGACCTCTCCCTGCACCTCTACTAGTGGTCTAGCTTCATCAGGAAAATCTTCTTGGCGGGCACTTCTATTCTTGGAAACTATAGCTCTATCCATTTAACATTTAAAGCTGGTTAGAGTTCTTCCTCCATAATGTTTGGTCAATAATATACGTCAAAAATGTATATTAAATGGTGAATTACCTAGATTCAGGAACTGGTTGAAGGTTCTGCATGCTGAATAATGTACTATAGAATCTGCTTGTGTCTAACAAACTCTGGTGTTTTCCTGTCTCTGCAACTTGTCCATTCTCTACTACAGCAATCATATCTGCATTTACAACTGTTGAGAGCCTGTGTGCAATCAAGATGACAGTCCTTCCCTGCATAGCTGTCTCAAGTGCTTCTTGAACCAGCTTTTCAGACTCTGAATCAAGGGCACTAGTGGCCTCATCAAGCAAAAGGATTGGAGGATTTTTCAGAACTGCCCTTGCTATTGCAATTCTCTGTTTTTGGCCTCCTGATAATTGGACACCCCTTTCTCCTACCTGGAAATCATCACATGAGTGCATAAATGTTATGAGTGTAAGGAATATATGTAGCCAGAAGACATGTTTTAAAATCTGTCAACTTGTCCCCATCTGCCATAGGTCAGCTGAAAATGGGGCTGATCGGATTAACTTGCTTTTAATTGTTAGCTTGGAAAGACTAATGAAACTCATTTTACAATGAGTTAGCAGGTTAGACAATCAACTCATACAAACTTTTGTTGATATGATTATGAATAGAATCAGAAAGCATATTTTATGGCTATTCTCTTGTGAAGTTTTGTGTAGACGTTCTTAAAATTAATTTTAAGAGTTGGTTTATGAAGAATTGATGTTAAAATGTTTTATTTGTATTTAGGAATGATAATTTAAAAGTGAATTGCGGCGAGGATGTTATTTTGACAGCAAAGTAGAATCACTTTTGAAATAATGTAAATGTTTTTAAAAATTAGTGGGTCCTTGTGCTCATAATCAATTCTATTCACCTTGAAACCTAAACTTTTCCCTTTTCTGTAGTTTAATTCTATGGAGTAGAACTGATTGTACCCTGACAAGTTCCTTAATTTTTAAAGTTAAATTATATTGACTTCCCCTTAGGCTTAACTCAATTACAATTGGCACCCGTCTTGTTTTAAAAGTTGCACTACTCCCTTGAGATTCAATTATTATTACACTTACCTCCCATTTAAGGGAGGTGATTGAAATTATACTGACCTCCCGTAAAGGGAGGTGAGTGTAGCTTTAGGAAAAGCTGCTAATTAAGTCAAATCTTTAGGGAGATTCTTATAACTTTCCCCCAAGTTAAAATATTGTGTAGAAGCATCCTCAATTTTAAGTCAACTGTTAAAATTAAAGATTGAGAGTTTCATTTGCCAAGCCCCAAAATTGGAAGGATCTCTGATCCAATCATAGAGTTAACCTTGAGATTTCACCTTTTTTTTCCTGGTCTCATTTTATTTTGGCTTTATATCTCTATTACTTCCTTATTGTCATCCTTTCTTCCGTATTTCTAGTTATATGACATTAAATAGGAAAAGGATCAGAATATGATTAATGTATGCAAATCATGTAAATTCAATAAAAGGAAAATCAAACAAGACATAGTTAAGCTAATAAAGTGATATACTAGATTAAGTAGCTTACCTCTGTTAGGTACTGATTAGGCAGCTGTGATATGAAAGAGTGTGCATTTGACATTATTGCTGCCTTCTGAATTTCTTGATCATCTGTGTCCATTTTTCCCACTTTCAAGTTATCCTTGATGGTGCCTGCAAAGAGTGATGGTTCTTGGGAAACAACCCCTATATTTCTTCGCAGGAACTTCAGATTGAAATCCTTTATATTGTGATGATCAATAAAAATTTCTCCTGGAATATGTAAGCATTGTCAGGCTACGAAACATTGATTTGCATACACGATCACCACATTCAATTCCTACAATACTATTAATTGGCAATGTAAAGTCTATCTATTTATCATCTAATTTTGTATTTACATCTCATTCAATATGATTAAATTAGAAATTACTTGAGATGTTAAACTCATGCACCTTCTTTGTCTTGTGTAACATCCACACCCTGCTCTTCAGCTTGCCTGTGGCAATAGGTCTAGCCACTACTGGTCCTCCCTAACATTGAACTGGTCTACCTAGATTTTCCTTTAGTTGGCCCAAACAAAAACAACTCGAGTTGTCTCACATAACCAAGCTTTAGACCACTTGGTGGAAGAAACTCCAATACTATGTTATGACAAAGAGTCCTCATCATCCGATGATTCAAATTGTGGGTTTTTAGGAGATTCCCTTCAATATGGTTCAGCTTCTAAGTCCCTTAAGGGTAATACAGCCAACTTAGGCTACTGTATGCAATTATTCCCATCGAGGCGATCTGTTGGATGCAAGACTGACTGGCAAGATTTTGGGAGTGAGAGGAGTTATAGTCATTGATTAAAAAATGAGTGGTTGATTTTGCGATTAATTACATGCATAGGCATTGTTTGAATATCAAACGTTAATTTTTCAATAAGTCCTCACTTTACTCTTTAAAGCAAATCTGTCACTTAAGAAGCGTTAAATTTTGAGATAGAATTATTTAGGCTTTGTTTGGGAGAGGGATTTTAGAGGGGAAGGGAGGGAAGGGAAAGATTTATGTAGAGACATCCCCTTGTTTGAGAGTTTTAATTTTTGAGGGAAAGGATTTGAGGATTTTCAAAACTCCTCCGAAATCCTCCAAAGCCTTAAATTTGTTGTCCCCCCTATTTGGGGGGTTTTAGAAGGAAAAGTAACTAAAATTATTATTATACCAGTCAGTGTTAATAAAATTATTATCCTACCCTAGTCAGTGTAAAATATATAATGTATTAATTTTTTAAATAAGGAAAAAATTGTAAAAATTTCTTATTAACTCTCTATTTCCCTCTCTTGATATATTTTTAACTCCCAAACAAGGAGAAAAGAACTTCCCTTATTTTCCTCCCTTTCCTTCCCCTCCCTTCCCCTTGAATCTCTTTCCTTCCCCTCCCCTCCTAACTCCCAAACAAAGCCTTAGAGGCTGTCAAAGATGGGCTGCTAGTGATTGGACAAAGTAGTGACAGTGAATCCTCCCTGAAGGGCACCTATTGGAGAAGTGAGTAGATGGGTCATGGGTTGCACATGATGGTTAGCTAGATTGTTAATGAAAATTCAGTGTGCAATGAAGGCACAATGAATATAAAGGACTTTGACCCTTTTTGATAAGTTGCTTCATAAACACTTATAGAAGAAGGAAATAAAATAACTAAGTACCCCATATGCCCAGAAACTTCTCGCTATGCGAAAGTAAGGGGGAGGGATATTATACGTAACCTTACCCTTGCATATGCCAAAAGACTGTTTCCAGATTCGAACCCATGACCAATAAGTTACCAAGACACTAATAAAAAAAGGAAATAAGAAGAAAAATAAAATAATTTGTTCTCTTAAGATAAAGTTAGTTTATGCATAATTTAGAATCAATATTTTGGAGAAGCCAAAATCATTCATTTTTCCTTCTTACTTTCTTCTTCTAATGGAGATTCAAACAGAGTTATCTATGACCTCATCAGTGAATAAATGAAATTGTTTTTCTTTCAAACAAAAATAAAAAGATGTAACTGTTAACTGGTAAAATGATAAGCACGTGAACATTAATCATGTGATAAAATAGAGAATTAAAAGAGAAGGTGAAAGACTATATAAACTAACCTCTCGAGGGGTCATAAAATCTGCTAACCAGGGAAATAACAGTGCTCTTTCCACAGCCACTGCTACCAACTAGTGCTATTGTCTTTCCTGCTGGAATTGACAAGGACAGTCCTTGAAGGATTGCTTTCTCTGGCCGTGATGGGTAGGAAAAGTGAACTTCTCGTAATTCAATGTCACCTTTGATTTTGCTAGGCATTATCCCTTCTGATTCATTACTTATTAGAGGCTTTCTTTGGATCACTTGAAAAACTTCGTATCCTGCAGCTTTTGCCTGACTAAATATTTGCATGTCTGGTGCTGCATAAGTGAGAGATCTGCATTTCACAAGGAGAGTTTTGTTACTTAATCATTAAATGTTAACCATTTTCTCCATTCTATACAATCCTGAAGGTGGTTTCTTCCTTACATGGCACCAAAGAGAATACTCATCACTGCAGTTATTATGTCTCCTGGGGTTGCTCTTCGGGCTCTGACGACAACAGCTCCAACCCATACAATGAGAGCCCAAGAACAGAAACTCACTGTTTGCAACATCCCTGTCCCAACTCCCTTCACAAGTGCCTCCCCTTTGCTTATAACATATTGTTTTTCCATGTTCTCTGTAAAGGATTTGGTTGCAGAGCTCTCTCCAACAAAAGCATAAACTGTTTTTATTTGTGATATTGTCTGCAATAACAACATCAGAGCTTGTTAAAACAAAATAAGTTAGGTTTCATGATGCACATTTATGTGACACTAGAAGAACTATTGTAATTGAAAATTAGACTTGTATTGATGTAAATCTAATTATGTAAGCATATACCTGCTCTATCATAGATGTAGCTTCAGAATGGAAAAACATTTTGGTGGTTGATATGCTGTTCATTTTCTTGGTGTAAGTTGCCCCTATTATAAGAATAAGCGGGACAACCACTAAACAGAGAAGCGTCACTTCCCAACAGCATATGGCAGAAATCACAACTCCAGCAATGAAAGTTGCACAGCTTGAGGTGAAGTGACCCAACTGTGAATAAGAAATTCACTTGGGGTTCAGTCATAAAATGTTGTGAAGGAAGAAACGTGAAACTTGTAACCATTGTTATTGATTTGCTGACCTTCTCGCCAATGGCATCTTGAATGACACTCATGTGCTTGCTCATTCCACTGATGACTTTTGCACTAGTTAATTCTGTATCAAAAGCTCCTATCTCTTGGTTGAGGACTGCTCTTAGATATGCTAATCTTAGCCGAAATAACTGTCTTTCACTTGCATACATCCAACAACTAATCTCTGCGCAAGTTTAAAAGTGATCAGAGAGATTAATGCAGCTGGTTTGATTACAAATGTAGCATTTTAAGATGTATATGAATGAATACATTAGCAGTCATGATATTATGATTCCATTCCATGGACTTAAGACAGAAAAGGCCATAATATTATGATTCATTATGCATGTTTATGAGATTGAGAAATGCACTATGCATGTGATGCACCTTCGTCATATTCCTTTCTAGTGGTTGAATTTATTTGGAGTCTACTAAATGAGGTAGAGTCTGCCTTCAATTTAATAGGTCACACTTCTAATTTAGTACATCTCATGAATTTCAACTAATATTCAAGAATGTATTGAGAAAAAAAACTATATTTGAGTATGTTGTTAGCATTTCTTTTTTAAGATTATTTCTTCAAATTA
Source organism: Glycine tomentella (assembly GCA_007407185.1). Classification (NCBI taxonomy): domain Eukaryota; kingdom Viridiplantae; phylum Streptophyta; class Magnoliopsida; order Fabales; family Fabaceae; genus Glycine; species Glycine tomentella. Next base: position 704,047 of record PYAF01000301.1, read on the forward strand.
CATTAAAGTTTCACTATATGGTTATATGAGGTTAGGGGTCTGAAACGTTAACCCCTTAAAATGTCATTGAAAGTTTATGTTTACATCATATAAATCTTTTTAAATGCCCTTCAAGGCTTCAATCCTTTGCCCTGCAGACACTTTTAGCATGTAAGCTCACGGAATATGTTAATTCTTAACCTGTAAATTGTTAACGTGGTGAACCGGCTAATATTTAAGCTGAAACAGGTGAAAATATAAAATTTTGTACATGTAAATCTCATAGTATTTCAACTTAAATCTCCATAAATAAAAAAATCAATGACGAAAGAGTATAACTATTTTTATATGTAATGTAATGATATTTGAACATTTTAATATTTTAGACATCTCATTGATACCTTTTATTCGTCTCAATATATTTTGTTATCACATCAAATGCCGATTACATCATATAAAACAAATCACATCTTCTGCTATCTAAAAATTAATTTTTTGAAAACTATTTTATAAAAGATTTAAAAAAAAAAACTGTCAAACACTCCTTAAATTTTTAATTTTCACTAAAAAATAAGAATTATTATGTACTTTACTCTTTGAAAGAAAATACTCACTTTAAAAGATAAAAAAAAAATAAAACAAAAAATAATCTGTATATAAGCACTTGATTATTTGTTTTGCAAGAAAGGTGAAATTTACCAAGTATCCCTGCAGGAAATGTCGCGATGGCCATATACCACACATATGGAACAACCTGAACCCAACAAGAAAAACCGGTATTAGTGTAGGTATTCAAGTCAAATAATTTCTACTGCTGCTGACCAAATAAAACAATAATAATAATGACAACTCCTAGGCCAATTAAAAAGAATTTCTGCAATTTAAATATCTCTCTACGTGGTACATGGTAACGTGAATTTCCAAGTCATTTTTCAAATATGAATATCTTAGGACGTGGTTGGTTCATTTAATTTTTACTTTCTTAAATTTTCAGTTGATATACTTTTATGTATTGACAATATAAAACATTTATATTATCGATCAATGAAAAATCACCATTAATAAATATAACTTTTAAGATTGTTATTATACAAATAAACAAACTTATCATTTGTTAGTTTGTGATTAGATGACTCTTTACACTGTTATATACACATATTTACTATACTACTTCTATTGAAAATTCCATATCCTGCTTTAACTTTTAAGATTGTCATTATACAAATAAACAAACTTATCATTTGTGAGTTTGTGATTAGATGACTCTTTACACTGTTATATACATATATTTACTATACTACTTCTACTGAAAATTCCATATCCTGCTTTAACTTTTATTTTTAAGAATATAAAAAATAAATAATAAGGATATATTTTTTATTGACTAAAAAATATCGAAATTAAATTGAAAAAGTATAAAATCCCCGATAAGAATTAAAACTAGCCAGTGAGTAACCACATGCATGCACAGAAAATTTTGAGCTAAAACAAAAATATGTGACAGATAATGATGACATCATATATAGTTAATGTTACACATGATAATATTTTTTTCTAGGTAACTTATAATCTCACTTTTTTATAAAGGAATAATTCAATTGATTAAGTAAGAAGACTATAGGAGGATGCATAAGTTATCCTAAATCTTTTAGTACATGTCTTTGATTTTTAAGGATAAAAAAATAATATCAAAATATTCTTTTTTCTTTGTAAATGTAAGCACCAACCTTTTTGAGAGCATGAACCATGGCATCTATGTCGTGGATATTGTTCCCAAAAGCATTAAGAGCTTTTCCCAACAAGAGATACCCAACAGGAAATGCCATGCCATGCACAACCGAACCAAGAGCTCCCAAACCCATCAGCATCCAGTCTAGCACGTCAGCATAGCTCAAGAGCATGAAGAATGACAAAGTTTGAACCACGTTCTTCTTAGGCTCATCATCATCACGGTCACTAGTGTGTACCATTTCTATAACCTTTTGAGGAGCCATTAATGCCAACAGTGGTGCATGAATGATGGTAGGATACGCTGACTGAATATATTTAATATAGTAGCTTATATCTCTGCACGATTCTTGATATTCAATTATGCAAGATACGGATATGGGTTTAGAATATGCCTTCAGGAGATTACTTTAAACTTTATAGAAAAATTGCAATAGCTTGGCTTTGTAATTGGTTGCATTTACTTGTATGCATGGTCGATGTTCACAAAGCTGCTGACGGCTGAATATATGTTCGACACAAAATTACATGCACAAATTTGCCAGAGCGATGTGCCTAGAATTGTTTTCTTATTGCAACTCCTTTTCATTAGACGTATTAGTTAAGGTAGTTAAATAGATTCATGAAATTTCTTCTCTATCATTCTGTTTTATAATATTTCTTTCATTTTGTTTCTTTCCTTTGTTGGACATTTTATGCATGATAGGATGTAATCAAATTACGAAACTAATTAATGTACATTCAAAGATGTTTAGGATATTCTCTTAGTTTCTCAGGAAATGGTAAAAATATTATATATACTTGGACTCGTGTAGAAGGTTAATGTTTATAATTCCCATGTTTCAAAGAAATGTCTTTAGTCTTTGGTTGATAGTTTAAGGTAGAAGTATAATAATATTCTGTTTAGATATGTGATGTGTCCTTTTCACATCCCCTGGCCTTCGTGATATTGCTACATACGTTTTAACTTTTAACTCGATGAAAGATTATAGAGTGGCAATGAAATCATATAGGACACCAAAGGAGGAAAATGAAGTTTGGTATATAATATTATATATAGTGCAGACTGCAGAGTGCAGTTTTAGACAACTTTATAGTTGTTGACGATATGTATAATATTTTATTGCCAAAATTACAATTTTAATTTTTATAATTTTAAGTTCATAATTTTCATTTTTTTTATTTAAAGAAAACAAAATAAAATACTATGACATTTATTTTGTTTAATTAATTTTATATTATTTTATATATTTTATTTGAATAGTTTACATATTTTTATTTTAATTTTATCAATTGATAATTAGATTTCATAAATTAATATATAAATTATTTTCATAAATTATTTTGTAAATTGGTTTAATATACATATTATTTTTACTCTAATTAT
>PYAF01000301.1:707240-723076 GCA_007407185.1 Glycine tomentella
TATATAAATTAATAAAATTTTAATATTTGAATTTTAGGAAACTTACATGTTAATATTTTTTAATACAAATTACATAAATCAGGAAAATTACATAAAGGCATATGTATATTATTTTACGTTATTTATAAAAATTATGTAAGTTTATTTTCATATATAAATATAAAAATTTACTTTAATTATAAAAGTAATAAATTTTTAATTTTTAGATTATTTAAATATTATTTTAAATTTCAATTTTGGACCTATTTTTTAAAATATTTTCTGAAAAAAAATATTTTCTAAATTTCAAGTAAACATATTTTCACTCTTATTTTCTGCTTTCTTTAAAAATGAAAATAAAAAACACTCAAACCTAGCATTACTTAAAAAAATATTCCATTTCCTAAAAATAATCTTTCCTTGACATGTATAACATGAATGAATCTAAGAAAACACGACGAACTAACTAATACAAGATACAGTAGGATGGTTAATAGAAAATGTTGCTTGGAACTATCACAAGCAACCATTCATATATTTTGATTTGGAAGGTTCGTGTTAGGCTAGAAGCAGCAGCAGCAGCTCCAGCTACTATCAAAGATATTCAATAAGACATCCACGCTTGTTTAATTCTTGTTGTGTCTGACAAGGGCATGGTAAGAACATTAACAGATTCTGAGCCACTGATTTTTTCTAGGAGATCCTTAACTAGATCACCTGCTATGTAAGAGATTCCCGAGGTTGCAAGTGCCAAGGTAACATATTGTAACACCGTTTTGACATAAGTTTTGGGTGGCCTACTGGTGTAAACTTTCCCAATAGCAAGCAAAATTATGCATACAACAGAAGTGGCTGCCACAGCTGCATTCTTAACTTCTTCATAGTAGTGCACACGAATCAAAAGGCCATAGACAACAAGAGGGACAGAACCAAAAATTAAGAATGATAAAACAGCTACAACAGCATGGAGTAGAAAGTTTGCTCTGCGGCCAAGTAGTTCTTGATACCGATCTTGCACATTCATTTGAAGTGAATCCCCTCCAGAGTGATCATTTTTCAGATCAATGAGCTGGGAAAAGGAGAAAAAAGAGCTTGACTAAGTAGAAATTTCAAAGCAAGGATATGTGATCATGTTTGGAAATAACATCGCTATGGAAGCTTCAATAATGTGATACACGAATGTGAAAAAAGAAATATTGATGTGTGATATCATTCCCTACTTCCTTTCTGTTACCAAAATGAAACATAATTCAAATTCAAACACATGACCTCAGCTATAACATTAACATCATGCATTCTTGCAGTGATCTTTAAAATACTACACGGTAATCTGGACACATCATATAAGGGGTGATGCAGAGTCAATTAGATTATAAAATAAAAGTAATCTTTAGCTATAATAGAACTGTAACTATGACAATAAGCAACACGTGGAAGGCAACTCACATTATGGCTGATGACAAAAAGTCCACCGATCAGATTCGCCAACCCCAGTGCTATAATATTCACTACAATAATCACAAGATTAGAAAATTAACATTGTTACCAATCTATATATCATTTTAAAAAAATATATAAAATAACAATTCTAGCAATTCAGATACTATCTCATAAAACCTGAAAACAGAAGAGTCCTTTCTGTTTTTGATTTAAATTATGCTTCAAGAACCAAATAAGTTTATGGCAGAAGGTTTAATTAATGAACATATCCAATTTCTTACAAAATTATTAACTTCTAGTCCAGCAAATCCACTTGACATCTTTTGGTTTTACCGTTTATGGTCTGATCATTAGTATGGTGACTTCATGTATACTTCTATAAATAAACTTGCCTCATTTAGCAAGAGCAAATATAAGGACATAATAAGATTCGATAAAAATCTCAATTTGTTTGAACATAAGAAATGAATCTCTATTCATTTATTTCTTGGTACATAACCATCACACACCTCAAATTAAGACTTCTTAAGCATCTTCTACACTAAGAAACAAAATCACATATTGTGATATAACTATATTATCTAATGAATTGACCGTAGTTGCCCCCCCTTCTACCCCCCCAATGGAGAGAGATTAAAAAGAGAGAAGCACTTACACGGAGCAGAATCAGCAGCAGCTGCAGATGACACAACCCCCAGACTAGTGATTGATTCAACTAAACCACCGTATACAATGCATTTAAGTATTTCCCACTCTTGGTGCTCACCAATTTCAGCCCCTGGTTGTTCTCCAATATATATTTCAGTATGTGCTTCAGTCACAATAGTTCCTTCAATTGGAACATCACCTGGTGTCCTAGACATTGATAATTTAAATGCTTCTGCCTCAACAAAAACTTTCACATTACTAACAGCATCGAAATCATAATTATGGTTATTACACGAAAAGAAAGCCTATAACATCTCTTATGAGAACAAAAACTGCAAGAAAAATAAGGCGAGCGAGACTTCTTGTTAATTAATCGTTAACTTCAGTTCTTTCATGTTCATACCTTCCTTTTCTTTTGCAACAGAAGGTTTTATTTCCTCTTCAATATCCTTCTTCACTTTCTTAAAATCTTGAATTATTGGAATCGTAGCATCTACTCTAAAACTTTGTTTGTCACTAGCTACATCATTTGTCACTACTTCACTGCCAAATGGTTGATCTGGTGATTGTGCTTTTTCCATCCAAGAGGAATGTCTATCCTGAGCTATTTCCAGTGTCTTGTCTACATCTTTCCGTGACTTCTCAAAGATTGGAGACCCTTCATACGGTTTTAGAGTGGCATCTTTTAAAGGTTTCCCAGAACTAAAAAGTATTTCAGTAGTAGCAACAGTTGCTACCAAAACACTCTCAGGCTTGGATATATCTGCAACAATATCTGCATGCACAATTCAATAAGCAACTAAGACAAATTTGCAGGTTTTGAAATTTTATAATATTTCATCAGAATATATAGGGACACTGATAAGATCATAACATAATGTGTCATTTATAACTAAGGTCTTCAAAGATTTGAGCCTGTGACAGTGGAACTTGTATAACTAAGGAATTACCTATCCAAACAGATAGCTTACTTATGTTAATTCATCATGAATAGTTGGACAATATGATTTTGTGTTGAAAAGACAAAATTCAAAACAAAATCAAGAAATTGTCATCTTTAAATTTCAAACATACCTGTCTTTATCACCTCCACTGGATCACGGTTTTTCTCTCCCAAATCGGTTCTCACATTTTCAGTGGTAGCAACAGTTGTTAATAAAACACTGTCACGCTTGGATATATCTGCAACAGTATCTGCATGAATAATTCAATAAGACAATTTTGCAGGTTTGGAAATTTTATAACATTTTTACCAAAATATGGAGGGGAATTACTTAAATATCATAACCATAAGTCCATAATGCTTGATTTTTAACTAATAGTCTTCAAAGATCACATGTGACAGTGGAACCTGTATGACTAAGGAAATACCTCTTAAAACAGATAGCTTACTTATGCTGCCAAATTCATCATGCGTAGTTTGACAAAATATGAGTGTGTGTTGCTTTTCCATAAACACTTATAGGGAAAAAAAATAAGGAAAAAATAAATAAATATCTCTGTAAGCTAAAATTAGCTTATATATAAGTTAAAAAAACATCTTTGAATAAGCTAATATAAGAGTGTTTCTATAAATTGGCATATAGATAAGTTAGTTTTAATTTATGGAGAAGCTTATTTCAGTTTTTATTTTTATTTTTTTCTCCTATGAGTGTTTATGGAGAAGTTTATCCAAACAAGTCCAAAAATGAAAACTAAATCAAGAAATTGTCATTTTTAAATTTCAAGCATACCTGTCTTTATCACAACCACTGAATCACGATTTTTGCCTCCCACATCAGTTCTAACATTTTCAGTCAGAAGCTGTTCCTTTGCTGAAAAATCCCAGGAATCATTCCGATCAACCAATGGCTCATTCTGCAATGCCACATTGTATTTCTTGCTTTTTTCTATCCATGATTCAGTCTTTACTACCGACTTAAGTATTGAGGGAATCGAAGAATTTACGCCTCCATGTCCAGGCTTAATATCTGGTGACAGATTCACACTCTGATGTATAGCTGTATTAGCAAGCCGACTTTCTGGATTATCAACTCTAGAATCTTCAATTGAAGCAGGATCTGTTCTAGAATCTTCAATTGAAGCATCAACTACAACTACAACATGTCAAGAACACAGGCTTTTTAGTTGGAGGCTGAAAGATCTCATTACTAATAACTGTCGGTTCACATATCTTCTGATAGAGAAAAAGGGGGAAAAGATCACAAGGAAAGTAGAGAGATAAGAAATTTTAGGATTTATATTTTGTGTCCTGAAAATAACTTTTTCAGTCCTGAATATCACAGTCAAACAAGCATATAAAAAATGAAAATTGGTCTAGGAATTTTACCAATGTTCCACTGTATAAATACCTTTAAAAATGACAATGATAAAAATTGGTAGGAGCCCACTCCCTTGGCGGGTCCTATGTTCATGTGAGCATCATCGTGAAAGTGACTCCACCTAGTAGCAATTATATATTATTTATTACTATTATTATTAATTACCTTGCGCACTAGCTTTTCTTCCCTTGATTGAAGTAAACAGATTGAAGAAACAATTTGCATTGGAAGCTGCTACTACGATTGAAGGATCTTCCACATTGGATGAAGGTGTGACCAAAGGTTTTTGTGAAGTTTCAAGCTCACGGGTACCACCAAAACTGGGGAACAGTTTGATTCCATTTCCTGCCAAAGTAACTAGATATTTTAGCACACAATAGATGATTATATGACATACGCATTTGCAAATATTAGGATGGTAACCTTTATTCCTTAACCATCTCTCAAAACATGTGAATGTTATGTTACAATATTCATAACCAGATATCTTTCAATGGAACATCTTTTAAAGCACAAAGGCAGTTGGAGATATAAGGTGGGTTGGATGGTTAAGGAAGAATGGAAGGGGGAAAAGGATGGGAGTTCAATCCCCTCTCCTAATAAAACAACTAACATTTGCCATAAAAAAAAAAAAAAAAAAAAAGCACAAAAGCAGTAGAATAAAACTGAAAATTTAAGACCAGACTACGTTATTTTGACGAGGAAAGGTAATCAACTTACTCATAGGATTAAAGAAGCTGAAGCATGATAAACATCTGAACACTTCTGGTTCTCTTTCAGGTTCATAATTATCAGCAGGTGTCTCTACTCTACCAACATCAGGTGTTGCAATTGCCTCATCACCTTGGTTGGTTTCGCCTATGGAACCATTAACCACCTCAGTGGCTGACTTGTCACGCTTTGCTTTGGTGTCTAAATTAGGAATAAGAATAGTATTCCTTTTTCTCTTCCTGAGGATAACCCTTTTAGTAATGCAAGATTTGCAATTAGGACAAAACAAGTCATGTGTCTCTTGTTTTGCCAACACTGCCTCAACATCGTAGTCTTTTAGTTGCTGGTCTATTTCTTCTCCCAAGTTAGGATATGCTTTTGCACTGTTTTCATCACCATAATTGTCTACAGTTGCAGCCAGAATTTCAGATGAATTAAGTAAGGGTTCTTTTTCATCAACAGTTTCCATGCATTGATTGTTGACTTCATTGCATGGATTACATTGAATGTCAGAATTTTCAACCCGTATATCAAAGTCTCCCTCCCCAAGACTTTTTGGAAGAACAGACTTCGCACCATCAATATCATTGCCTGCAAGCATGCCACAGACAACCTTTTCATACCAAATTGCCACACGTGAAAGTTCATGCATCGTGGAGGGGGGAAATGCTAGCATTACATGCATTATGCCAAATGAGATAATTATCAATCATGCGATTATGACCATATCATATGTTTAAGCAAATTCCAAAACAAAGTAAAAAGCTGCATTTATAAAACATCAGAACAAAGGTGGAGCGTGGTTCATGCAGACATTCCAACAAGTAGAAGCTTTTTAACCCAACAAATTAAAAATTAAGTGGTATATAAAAAAAAAGTTACTGCAAGGTCTGTCCAAGTCAACATGGAGAGTCCACCCTATTGGAAGACTGTGCAACAAAGCGGATCACAACTAACTGCTAATGTGTCTTAGAAATCTCGGCACCGACAGACCTTTAGTTTCACAAACAAAACATGGTCCTTTTTGAATCATAGTTTTGAGATTCATGAGCAAGTCAGAGTAGTAGCCATTAAGATTCCCACGCGGCACATTCCAAGGACTGTCAAATTTCTTGGTCCATGAGCAATGGTGACATTTCCAAATCCCTTCACGCATAAAAAAGTGAAGAAATGTATGCTTACTATTATTACAAAAACCCGAATGGCAAAAATGAATTCCCAGAAATTTCAGTCCAAGGGGGGTGCCATAAGCATATCATCCTTCATATTGTAATTAACTCTTATATAGGGAAGAATACCCTTGCTCAAAAGTTTGTGGTATTTTTGAGAGACGTACAATTTGAGGTCTCGCAAACATTGTCGTTGTGTAGGATAAAAAGAAGCACAAATGAAATGAAATGTAATAGTATGATACCTTGTTGTTTGTCAAAGTAAACACTCTTCTTATTCTGCGATGCATCAACATTTATGGTAGCACTTCTTTTAGCCTCTCCACTCACTGCATTTTCTACAAACTCATCTTTGACTCCAAGCCCAACTACTTCACTTTCACCGTTCAAGTTATTGTCATTTTCAGCAACAACATTGCTTGTTTCTTCAACTTTCTGAGTAGGTTGTTCTTTCTGTTCTTTTTGAGTATGAAATAATTCCTCCTTCTGAAGAAGAGGTTGTTTTTCCACTGAAAGAAAGGAAGGTGGCACAGCAGTGACAATACTACTATGAACCTTCCCATGTTGCAGGGATTTTCTTCCTTTCAAAGCAGCACTATCTTGCAGTTGTTGTTGTTGTTCTTCCTCCTCCTTCATTACCAAGTGATAGTGCACTTGTTCCATCGAAGCTGGCTTTGTTCAGAAGAAGAAAAAGAAGGAAGAGAAAATAAGACAAAGTTTTTATTTTTGAAAAATGAGAAGGCTGCTTTTAACATGCTCACACACTATCTCTGTAGATAATGCTGAGTTCCCTCCACTCATTGGTCATTTACTCACAAATCTTTCTTTCCTAAACTAAAGATATGCATGCGAGCAAATTGCCAATTTGGCCACATGCAAATTTTGTCTTTTTTAAATTCATATATGATCATTTTAAATATCTCTATATTTCAATAATCAATATTTCTTTTTTTTATTCTTACCTAAAACATTCTCTGATTCGATATATATGTGCGTGTCCATGATACTTAGATATTAAAATGAGGGGTTAAAATTTTATGTACTATTCTCTTCTTTTCAAAAAATATTGATGTTTCACCAGCAAGGTGTTTCGATCCCTTAACAATAGAGATTCGATACATGGTTATGTGAATAGAAAAGTATACATGGAATGAGAAAGATACTTTACTTTAAAGGTCACCAAACAATTATCGCTAATTGTAATATTTTATGGATTAAAAATTGAACAATGACAGTTTCAATTTGACACAAACTTAGTTATGAACAAAATTTGACAGATTTTATAATTTTATAAAGATAAAAAAAAATATACTACAAATTTTATGGGAACAAAAGTTAAATAATTTTAATTTTATGAAGAAGAAAAAATATTTTAACCCTGAAAATATAAAGACTTAAAATACATTTTTTTAAAAAAATAAAATAAAATAGACGCACATACTGCATGCCTAACAAATCCAAAGTACTATCTATCTTCATCTTTTGTCTTTATTTATTTGATTCAGGTGCTATTTTGTCTGGTGCGCGTGTGAAGCCAAAGGCGATTAGCAAGTGGGACTGAAACATTCCGTCTGGGCAGAGAGAGGACAAATGCATTTGGCTTGAAACATGAAAGCATTAAATTAGAATCATGAACTGAACATTCAACACTTTCCGAAGCATAGAAATTATAAGCTTAAATACATTTTTTTCTTAACAATTTAGATTTTTTCCCATCTTTTTGTAAAATTATTTTTTCATTTTTAATCTTTTTAAATTATATTTGTTTTCTTTTTTATCTTTATATCATTTTAGATAATATTTTATTATTGTTCAAAATGTTATCTAAACTATTTTAATGAATTGTTCAAATAAAATTTTATTAACTTCAAAAGAAATCAAACTCCATTCGTAACAAAAGTTTGTACCAATTCCTCAACCATAGTTTAATTTAAATGTATTTACTTTCTTGAAGAAAAAAAAAAGGCTCATGCTAAAACTGAATACTAAATAACACAAATTAACAAGATTTTTTCTCTGGCACGCAAGGTAAAACGACAAATTAATGAGTTTGAATCCTCTACAATCATCTTTCTCTCTTTTGATATCCATGAACGTGGATTTTCTATAATTACCTTGTAACTCCATATATTTGATCGTCTAAAAAAAACTCCATACATTCATCCTAATTTTAAAAAGACATTTGTTTAAAGGTATAAACATTACATTTTTAGGGATCACATTCTTAAGACCATAATGACGTTTTTGTGTACTTTAGGAAAAACATGTTTAGTTAACAATTAATTTTTTACAAGACTTCTCTAATATTTTAATGAATAATACAAGACAATGAGATAATTCAACTATGTAACAAATATGTATTGGGATTTTTACAATATCAGAATTTAACTTTTCCATTGTTCTCATGAGAATGAAAAACTAGTTAAAATATATAAAAGAAAATTAATTTTCTTAATAATAAAATATACTTAAAAATATATTTTCATATCTTTTTTATTTTTAAAAAAAGTTAAGATTTACATATATTAACTAAAAGAGGCTGTGAGAGCCCTAAATCATTATCTACCAAAATATGGACTTGAGAAGGAACATCCTCAATCCATACTAAGTCAAGAGAAGAAAAAGGTATCCTAGCTAGATGGTCCGCAACAATGTTTTTCTTCCTTCTAGTATGAACTAAACAAGTATCAGCTCTATTCCTCAACAAGTAATTACAATCCTGCAAGACACCATCCAGATCATGTACATTGGTTCTTCCCTCTTTTCTTCCAAGCTGAGATGAGCTCAAGGCAATCCGACTCAAACACAATTTGATGAAACAACAATTGGTGGGCAAACTGAAGACTCCATCTAAAAGAAATGGCTTCTGCATTCTTTGGATTGAAACACTTGTTAAGAAAACCAGTAGCAGCAGTCATAGTCTGTCTTTGACAGTCGTGAAAAATGTTGGAGTATAAGTATGAGATGAAGTCTTTGAGTATAAGAAAACCAGTAGCAGCCATATCATGTAAGAATGGGAAGGTTGAGCACCATATAAGGTTTTGAGTTAAAGTGTGGTGTCAAGTTTACTTATATGGTGCTCATGGTCCATTGGTCACTTCTTCACATGAGTGAAGAACATGTGTGACAAATTCTTGCACCAGTCCACATCTTGGACAACTAAGGTCCATTGCCATGACTCTTTTCAACATGTTTCTCTTAACCAAGAAAGCATTGTGACAAGCCCTCACACTATATGTTTGCATTTGGGAAGGGTATGGACCTGCCAAATTTTCTTCCACAAGTTTCCTGGGATTACACTTGAGGAAGTGTGGGTGCTACTATCACTTTGAGCAACCTGCAGCTTGTACCCGAACTTAACCGAGTAGCAGCCATCAGGATTCAACTTCCAAATTAGCTTGTCTCCTCCCCTTTGCAAGTGAAGTGGAATAAAGAGAATGTGGCTTTTCGCTTCTATTGGAAGGATCTGATTAATAAAGCTTTGCTCCTAGCAACCAGTCTCTACATCAATCAACTTAGAGACTAGCATATTTACATCACAACCCCTGTATTAGGCTCCCAGCAAATCTTGTTATCCACAGTACTTGGTAGCCATTTGTCTTGCCATACTTGAACCTATTGGCCATCCCCCAATAAGTCACATCAATCCTTCTTCCATAATGCTATTAGCTGCAAGAATGATGGACCAAGCAAAACTCGGATTGTGGCTCCTAGAAACTGTAAGAGGATGAGAGTTAGGGTAATACTTTGCTTTAAAAACTCTAGCCATAAGAGAATCCTCAAAATGGATGATCCTCCACCACTATTTTGGCAGAAGTGCCTTGTTAAAAGCATGCATCATCCTGAAACCCAAACCACCATCAGCCTTAGCTCAAGTCAATTTCTCCCAACTCATCCAATGCATCTTCTTGGTGTCTGTGGACCCTCCCTAAAAGAATATGATCGTCATGCTCTCAATGTGATTGCAAATGCACACTGGGAGAAGGAAGCATCCCATACTGTAGCCTGTAGGAATGGATTGCCTGGATCACCACTTTAATAAGAACTTCCCTCCAGGCTCGAGACAAGGACTTTTCCTTCCACCTTTCAACTTTTTCCACACTCTTTCCTTCACAAAATTAAACACTTGAGTCTTTGATCTGCCCACATTGGTAGGGAGTCCCAGTTACTTGTAATGACTCTCAACCAGCTTAACATTCAAAAGTTGTACAAAGCTGATTAACTCGGAAAGTCAGTACATTTCGGCTACACGAGAGTTCTGACTAGTGGAAATTAATCCTTTGACTTGAAGCATCCTCATATCTCTTCAGAATAAGAGATATTTCTTTTACCTCCTCCATTGATACACGACCAAACACAATGCTGTCATTTGGAAAGAAAAGATGTGATGGTTCTTAAATACATTCGTATCCTTGTTACATGCATGAAAATAAATATTTGACCTTCGGAGCACATGCTCTTCTCTTCACCGCTTCTTTCTCCACTTCCACCCATTTCACCAGGTAAGAATAAGAATATAAACCTTCTCCATTCCCAACCCACTAAACAAACCAATAATCCCTAATTTCTTCTTCTTCTTCAGATGATCACTGAACTCGCAGATCCAAAGTATGTTCTGTGCGCCAAGAATAAGGACGCTGCGTTGAAATCCAAGCTGTTTGGTAATCAGTGCTTCTCCAACGCAGATTATGCTAAGGCCTTGGACTGCTACACTCAGGCATTGCACGAGGCTCCATTAGACACCGCCAGTGATATTAATGATTAAATAAATTAAATAAATTAGAATAAATATCAAATTTCTTATTATATACTTGTTAAAATATTCATTTTAGAAAACAACTAAATATATATTAACAAATTTCAAAGATTTGTGCGACTTGTATTAAAGAAAATATTTTAGTAAACTACACCAAGTATATTATAAGAAAATTAAATTTATATCTTATTTTTACTTAAAAAAAAGGTTAATGCATTAACAAATTCATATATATATATATATATATATAATGAATGCACAAGCTTACAGAAGTGAATTTGAGACTTCTAGTTAAACACTTAAGTGATTAGATTAATTTTATTACACCCGACTCAGTTTAGCTTGGCTTGGTTATTGGGTTGATCTTTGTTTTTTGGTCAAATTTAATCAAGTTGAATTTAATATTCTTCCTATATGGTCTTACAATAATATTTTAATATAATGATCACCTTTTTAAAAGATCGTTAAAAACCCATTCGGCTAAATTCATTTTAAAAAATGTAAATTATCAAGCTGGGTGGTGGTATAAGTTTGAGTTGACAAAAGAATATAAATCTATCATGTTGGGATTTTTATTTAAAAAAATAATTCAATCCAATTTTGACCCATTGTGTTCAGTTTCAGTATTAGTGATTTTCGACGAATTTTTACTTTTGGTGTCTACTTTGCAATGATTAGATGTTGAAAACAATGCATGTTATTTTAGATTATATAAATATATGATATAGTACTGTTTTAATATATTGAAGCATTCGTCATTCTTGACTACCCTAACGGCTAGCAAGGGTCACGGATAAATGAGAGAGAGAACTATAATTCAGTTATCTACAATGATCAATATTTCGAAGTAACAGCACCATGACGATGAAATGAACGATGGGGACAATATTACAACAAAGAATCCAGCTATAGGAAAATTTCCTAGGGAAAAGCCAGATGATATGAATTATAATTTTCGGGTAATGTATTGTAATAGCGAGACACAATTTTAATGAATTTACAGCCTTCCACCAAAGACCCCACTTTGCCATATAATTTATAACATGAACGCACTGAAATTATTTCTGATTTAGCTTTAGTTGATGCAATAGGGAGAAGTCCATATTAAACCTGCAAAAACCATGTCTGGGGATGATGGCAAAATTAATGGTAGTTTCCAATAGCACTAATGAAACTTTGACTCGGAGGGCTTGCTTCCCCTAAAAGCTGAAAGAGAAAAGAATGACCTTGACGCTGTAACATGAAGATGCAAAAGAAAACAGGAAGGAATTAATAAGGATCAGCATTGGTGAAAAAGGAAATGCACGCGATTCCATGGCATAAAGGAGCCTAAAATCACATAGACAAGTCTTGGGGTCATGGAGTGAAAGACTGACCTCTTGTGGTTGAACCAGCACCTGCATCACGTCCGTCTTGCATCTTGTGAGAACCCTTGCCATCATCTCTGCCTGCAGCATGGCAAAAATCTATAGATGATGAGAATATCATTAACATGAGGAATTAGAAAGAAAAAAAGACAGCTTACTGACTCTCGACCAGTCAAGAGTAACATAAACAACAGCATGTAGAAACAAGCATTAAAATAATCATAGCATTATCTTTTCGAGTTGACTTACAATCCCTGTTAAGCTCCTAGTTCCCAAGGGTGCTATAGTTCATTTTCATAAGTTTAACCAAGATGTACCCCATATAACTGAACCAGAGACTTCAAGATAATATTAAGCAGCAACTAAGGGTATCGCTAATTAACTATGTTGCAAGCAGGATTGCAGGCAAGAGTTTCACCACAAGACAGATAGGGATGAGCACAAGGAAAGCATTTAATGTTTTGAGCTTTTCTAGAATATGTTAGGAGAAGAAATAAAAGAAAACGGGGAACAACATTGATGGACTCCAAACTTTATTGCAATGCCATCAGATTCGGATCAGAACAAAGCAAAGGGGGGAAACGTATTACCTAAATTTCTTTCATATCCTTCATGTACTGAATTTTTTGGTTGTCCATAGCTTTTCACATTGAGTGCCGCCTTTCTCAATAGATTGTCAGCATTCCTTTTATTAGAATTTTTGAATTCCTCAGCATCATCCTCTCCTTCAGAAAAAACAGACGGGCTAGACCAGCCAGTGGAACCTGTATCGCCCTTGCTCTTCCGAGCAAATTTCAAGAGTCTTTTAAAACCTTTGGGTGCATCTTTTTGGTATATCATGGCAGGAGGATTCTCAGCATTTCCCCACTCACATGTGTCAGGTTCACTACTTTCTTCTTGCAGCATCTGTGACAGAGAATGACGAACACGAGGACTAGCTGATCCCATTGGGGCAGCATTGGCTAGAGATGCAGATTGAAATGTGTCATCCTCACATGGCTTGGGCATTTCCAGATCCTCTTCTGTCTCCACCCAGGCAGAAGGTGATATGGTTGATTCTTCTTCATTCCTTATATCTAAGGAAGACTCTTCTGTGTATGTTAAGACCTCACCATCTGTTGGATTTTGGTCTAAGTTTTCTGTCTCACCGCATTGCAATTGGTTATGTATCTGTGGGTCTGGTTCCGTAGCAGCATTCTGATGAATAGGTGTCACTGTGTCCCCATCTGAATGCTGACTGACCAATTCCGAAGCATTGACAACCAGCTCATTTTCTAGATCTTCAATAAGATCTGCACACTCTCTCTGAGATTTTTCCATCTTAGGAGGACCTTTTTTCTTGTTAAGATCAGCAGTTCCATGCCCCATTCGAGAACCCTTGCGTAGAAATGGTTTTGATTCCAATGGCACCATACTGCTTTTCTTGGTTCCCTTGTTACCAATGTTAGTCTTTGAAGAAACAGCGGCTTCTTCAGAAGCTTTCGTAACTTTTGCTTTGACTGCCTTGTTCTTGTTTGGGACAGCTGGCCGCCGCTTCTCATTCATGCTTTTGAGGCTCCTGGCATTATTGGTCTGAGTTTCTTTCTCATTTCTGTTCCAGGGCAGAGATTTTTCCCTTTGGGCGGTTGGTTGGGGAACAGATGTTGTTGACACTGGCTTACGACGTGTTGGGGTGCTGTTAGCTGATGAAATTCCACCACGCACTTTGGCAGGGGATGTCCCAGCTGCCCTTGGTGAAAATGTTGCTGACCAAGACTTACGTGTAGCAGGCATGGGTGACATTCTAGATGATGTTTTTTCCGTAGTTGAAGGTTTAGAGGTTTCCTTTGGGGAATTTGCAGGTGGAGTTGATTTTCTAAGAGAATTTTGGGGCAACCTTGGAGAACTTTTTTTACTTGCACTCACACTTTTGGACATTTCAACCTTCCTCTTATCGAGTAGTTGCTGCATTTGTCGAAATTGTGCTTCTTTTTCTACTTGTTTTCCAGCCTTTGCTCCTCGAAGTTTTGCATCACGTTTTTCCTTATAATTATCATAAGAACCTCCTCTCTGCTCAAATGAAATATTCTGGTTTCTGCTGGGCTGGGACTTCCTAAATAAAACAGGTTTGCTTTCGACCATTTTTTTAAGAATTTGGTTGAACTCTTCTTGCTTTCGTTGATTCCACTCTTCTGATGCTGCTAACTTTTTGTTAGTTTCCCCTTTTACTGTTGGGTTGGTTTCATCTGGATTATCTACAGCAAAAGAACCTATATTTTCCTGTCTTTCTGGTTTTACATCGTGATCAGTGTTATCATTATTATTGTGACTTTCGGTAATAAAATCAGACACCACTCTTACTTCTGAATTTGTAGGAGCCTCAGCATGTACCACATCATTAGAAGTCACTGGAACAGGATCTTCAGGAACATGTTCTGGCTGGTCTTGAACAGAGGTTTCCCCCATACCGGCACTCCATCTTCTCAATACAGATTTATTTGTATTAACAGAAACATCTACTAATGACTTCCTCTTCTGAACATCTGTAGTTTGATCCCGCTGTTTGCTTTCAAAAAGACTAATCGCATCTTGTACAGTTATCCTCCTGACATCAATTTCTGACTTTTTATTGGGTAGTTCAGATACTTCCCCTTCAAAGTCATTTTCAGCAGCATCTCTAAATGATATTGGCCTCTCTCTGCCAGGAAAATAATTGAGGCTCTTGATAGTTAATGCAGCAGCTCTGCGGGGTCCAGCTCTTCCTATTTGAACCCTTCGCATTGGGGAAGCTGACCTTCTGGGTGTTGCAGATCTTACTAGAGAACGACTTCTCTCGGCAGATCTTTGATCCTCATCACTAGATTTATAAGATTCCTCACTTTCTGTTGAACTGTGTCTCTCAACTTGGGCCGCTTTTGCTGGTGAAACACCATACTTAACTGGTGTATCTGAAGGTAATGGTTTGGAAATCTGCAGGGTTTTGACGGCCTTGTTTGCATCATCTTTGGTCACATCACATGAGTGCAAGGTTGTTTCTTTGCTCAGGGGACCGACATCCTGGCTCTTTTGGGTAAGTTCCATAAACTTGCATAAAGAATGCCTGAGAACATAGACAACGTGCTTAGCAGCTTAGCAATGTTTAAAAAAATATATACAAGTGCAATCCAGAACTTGCAATTATACATTCTTAGGGGCAATGAACATATTATATAAATCAGTCTGAAACTTACTCTATATTAGTGGCATCAAAATGTTGAGAAAATTTTACTAAATAAGTCAGATCTTCAGGGGAGCATGTAGCACCAGTGGCCTTGTTAAAAGTTTCAGCTAACTTCTCGCTCAAAGCTGTTAGTCTTAGATCCATTGCTCGTAACAATTCATTCCTGGCAGCATATTTTCAGAAAGCTTAATAGTGGGTGCAGCCAATCTATATCTGCTAAATGTAATGTAACAGTCACAAGAACAT
>PYAF01000301.1:723176-739584 GCA_007407185.1 Glycine tomentella
CTTAGATCCATTGCTCGTAACAATTCATTCCTGGCAGCATATTTTCAGAAAGCTTAATAGTGGGTGCAGCCAATCTATATCTGCTAAATGTAATGTAACAGTCACAAGAACATACTTTGAAGCATCGGATGACACAATGTTAACTTCAGGCTGTTCATATGCAATAAATTGTTAGTGGAAACACGATGTAAAATGAAGTAAAAACCTGACAATTAAATAAGTTGCTTTTTTTATAATAGACTAATAGTGTGAATGAATTTGCAAAATGAACCCACTCTAAAGCATTGGAGAAAAGGAATTACTTTGGAGGTTGGTGCTTCACCATGAGAGCTATAAGTACCATCTGTCAAAATTGGGAAATACAATTAAAATCAACAGAAACTACAGAGAACGATGATAAAGCTATTTATGGCAAATAGAACATTATCATATAAAAGATATCAGAAACCTGACACCTAGTCCCATTGGTTGGTGGTAACAAACAAGAATCAAGAACCAAACTATATAGAATTTAGTGAAAATTACCTTTTTCCCCACTTTCAAGATGTTCCTGATTGCCCTAATTTCAGAAGAAAAACATTAATCAGAAACTTAAAACATCCAATTTTCCAGTATTGATTTAATAAAAGACAGTGTATCACCTTCCCATATAAAGAAACATGAAATTTCTTTGAATCCTCCAACTGAGACATCTCATCCAGGATACTGCTGATGACATGTATCAAATCCGGTGAACTAACAAAATGAAGGAACCTAAGAGGCAAAATAATATTACAGCTAGTAAGGTTTTCCTACAAGTAAACGCAAAGGAAAAACAAATAAACCACTCTTTGATAGAAACCTTTGAACAGTTGCTTTGGAAAACCATTCAGCACCATGCAGATTTTCTGGTAATTTAAGATCAAAGTTTGTATCAAATCCTTCAGCATACAAATCATTTATCGCAGGTAAATGAGGCAACAAATGTTCCAAATATCCAGATGCCACTTTATCAGATTGTTTCCCCTTACAGACAAATGCCTCATACCTATCCCACCACCACAGAGAGAAATATGTAAATATCTGGTAAAAAAACAAAATGTATAACATTTGCATAAGGAGCAGATTAAGCATAAAGCCATAAACTATTCAATGCACAATAAGGAAGAACTACCTAGCAAAGGGAACCATAATAACTCTTCTAACAGATTACATACATACAATGGCGAGTCTGTGATATATTAGAAGAACAATCCTGCTTCTAAGTTGTAAGGACATGTTGCGTCAGACAACAACTACACTAGTATTAAGAAAAAATCAGATTTCATAACCTTTCTTTAGGAGAAAAAAAAATTGCATTAGAAAATTAAGAAAAAACAGTACAAAATGATGCCAGGATAACTAATGATATAATGTACTCCCTCCGTCCCTAATTATAAGACTCTTTTCAGTTTTATTTGTCCCTTTTTATAAGACTCTTTACAAGTTGTCTTTTGCATTAATTATTTTTTCACCCAAATACCCTTTATTACAAAAAATGCTATATATTTAAAAGATAAATACATTATCTCTATTATAAGGATTGGATAAGAAGACTAGCACTTAATTAGGTGTGAAAGCAATTAAGTGGAACGAGAGAGATCACGAGTCCCAATAAACTTAAGGGTAATTTTGACAAAATAATACAAATTGTTAACAAATTTAATGTTATTAACTATATTAACCAACTTTCTTAAAGTGTGTGAATTAGTTAAAAGAGTCTTATATTTAGGCACAGATGGAGTAATATTGATTTGAAAGTGAAAATTATTCACATTTTATTTTACAGGTCTCCTTTAACCTCAATGAAAATTGATAGAATCCTTTTAAATGATGGGTTGGAGCTAGAGGTGGAACTGAACAACAACGACAACAAAGTCTTATCCCACTAAATGAGACCAGCTACATGGATCACACAACGCGGCAATTAAAAACCAATGTTTCATAAATATTATTTAAGTCTAAGATCTCTCTTGATGATTTCCCCTAATGTCTTTTTCGGTCTCCCTCTTCTCCTTTTCCCTGGCTAAAAAATATGCAATCTACACTTCTAACTAGCACCTCTTGTGGCCTTCTTTGTACATGCCCAAACCACCTTAACCAATTTTCTGTCATCTTTTCCTCAATGGATGCTACACCAATCTTCTCTCATATAATGTCATTTCATATTCTATCTTTTCTCATATGATCACACATCCATCTTAACATTCTCATTTCTACTACCATTTTTCTCACATGCCTTTAAAGCCCAGCATTGACTACCATATAGTATAGCTGGGATATTTCATTTCATTTTATGATTAGGTTTCGGTTTGGAATTCAGCCACAGAATATATTCCATTTTGAAATTCTTGAAAGGATATCATAGACATCATCTTTTACGATTAGAGGAAAATCATGCCCTTTGTTCCTTCATTTCTGTTTTCTACTATTAAACAATAGAAATACACATATAGACTACTATTTCCACAAAAATATGAAATTTTTTGAAGTTTTCAATTCAGCAATATCACATTTTGCAATTAAAGTCAAATACTGAGAACCGTTTTTTTTTCTCTGGATATAAGAGTAAAACTATTACCAAGAAGAGAAGGGGAAAAGAACATCAAAAAGAGAGGAAAAGAACATCTAAAAGGAGGATAAGACATCCTTGAACAACTTCAAAATCAAAATATAATACTAAAATAAGTTCCCACGAGATTGCTACAAAATGAAAAAAGCATGTGAGGCCCCACATTCTAACTCCACGAAGCATTAAAGCTAACCTGTTTTGGCTAGGAAAAATCTGAATTGAAGCATAATCCAAAGTTGCAGTAGCATCTACCGCGTCCTCCATTTCCAAAATTTTAGATGAAAAACAAAGGAACGTGAACCTGAAAGGAAAATAGCAAGTAGACAAAATACAAGCTCAATTCCATTCTGAATTTATTCAATACTCTGACCATTAAACAAATGAAACCAGAGTTAGAGAACTAATAAACAGCCACCATAACCAAGCAACCAAATCACACTTCACTATCTTAAAATATAAAATTTTAAACCATCCTTAACAGTAACACAGAAATTACGCTACAATTAAAGTAAACATAATATAGAACAAAGGTCGATAAAGACACAATGTAAATAAAAACTGCTTAAAAAAATTGCGAAACGTTTTCTTTTCAAATATGACAGTCTGATTATCAGCAAACTCTTGTATTTCACATCATTACCGCGAACAAAAAAAAAACAAAAACAAAACACTAAACCCAGAAAATTCTCATTTCCGAAAAACGAAAAAAAAAAAGAAAAGAATAATGAACAGCGCAAGGAAACAAACAAAGGAAAACAAAAAAAAGAAAAAAGGTTCCGAAACACAATAAACGACGCGCGGTTACAATAAAAAAGCGGCATCCGGATCAAGAGAGAAAACGAAACAGCTAGATATGCGTGCGATTAAGTTAGATCTAGCACGACACCTACAATCTCTATGAAAAAAACAAAAACAAAAAGATAAGATAAATCGCAGAAAGTGTAAATTGCAGCGAAGCGGTTCAGCGAGAAAATTTTGGATTCTTCAAAAATGACCAAAGCAAGGGAGCGAAATACCAATGGCAATAGAACAATAAGATGATGGAGCAAAAGAAAGGTGTTTGAAACTCTCACCTCTCACCTCGCCTCGTCTAACTACCACCGTTTGAGATCTGAAAACGAGTTTTGCTGTCTATAATATCAGAGACAGAGAGTTAAAGAGAAAGAGAAAGAGATTTTCGAAACTGAGAGAGAACGAGCGAGAGTGAGTGAAGCGAATTTGAATCTGCGAGATGAGCAATGAGTGATGAGCGAGGAATGTAAGAAGAAAGACAAAGTGATGTGTGTTGTGGTCCGCGAAGTTAACTACATTACCAATGCTCAACACGCTACTCCATGGTGTCAAATGTGCTTTCTGCTTCCCGCGCGTGCTCTCACGCTCTCTACCTCTTCTCTTCTCTCCATTTTTCCTTTTCCTCCTTACAATAAAATAAAATAAATGATAAAATTAATAACATGAATCAACTGATATAAAATTATTTTAATTTAATTAATATAATTTTAAATTTGAACTATGTTATACAAATATTTTAAATATTTAAGAAAAGAGTTTGTCAAGGATAATGATACTATTCGAGTTAAACAAGATTAATTCTCATAGGATTAAATTTCATCTTTATTGTAGTTACTAAAAAAAAGGAACTCCAATAAAATAACTTTACTTTTATTTTTCTATTTAATTATGTTTGTGGGGGTTTTCGGGGTTGGGTGTATTATATTTGCATTGATGGATGAGAATGAGATGGGATGAATACATTAGTGGGAGTAATAATTTAAGTATGTGTGTGCGCGTTAATTTGCAACGGGTAGGTGGACAAATCAAGAGTGACAAAGATTGGGTTTGAGAAATGAGAATAAGCCTAAACGACAATTGTTACCGCCACAAAATGCACAACACGCTTGCATTTGGGGTTTCCAGATCCACACATATACACGTTCCTCGTCAAATTTGAAATTTGTATCTACTCTCATAAGATAACTTGTCCATTGTCGGTAATTTACGTGTGTGCTGTGCATCATGCATGCCCCTCAAATTCAACAAAATATATGTCTCTATAATATATTATAGACCTCATTTTTGGTACAAATCCGTCTAATTTATTTTTATTTAAAATACGGATATATAGGGACAACATATCCAAATCCATCTATTTATCTTGTCCCTCTCCCGTCTTCTCGTCACTCGTCAGAAAAAATAAAGTACGCGCTCTACGAAGTAGACAAATAGCGAAAGGTTTTCCCATATTTATTTATCTAGAATAAACACCTAATCTACTCTTTTAAAAAAATCACTTGATTTAATTTAGGTTTTTGGAGAAATTTTTTCTAAATAACCATTTAATATTACAAGCGTAAAATATTTTAGCTTTTTGATTATTTTCTATTTTTAATACATGTTTAATTTCTAAAAGTTAAATGAGTATTAATTTAGTCTTTGAGATAATTATTTAGTCTTTGATTGGAGTACCAGAAACTTGAGAAGGAAAGTTTGGCAAATCGTAAAGCTACCACTCTACTGATTATTGATTGCTTTTGGACCTTTACCTCTTATTTGGCATTGCGGCCCTTACAATCCATGTGATGTGTGCAAAGGAATTATGAATCAATCCACTATGCCACGAGGGACAAAAGGAGAAAAATAAAGAGAACAGATTTAGCATAATTCACATGCTACATTCCATCGAAGCCGCTCCATTAATGTAAAATATAGATTACAGCAGAAGCAACATCCGGTGAGTTACCGGCATATTTTCATACACCTCTTACAACTACAGAACAAACTCGCCTAATGCGTAAATGACAAGGGAAAAAAAATGAATGATTCGAAGCCACTTATAGTTACATCCCCCAAAAGTTTTCAATAGCAGATCAGAATAATCAATGTACCCACTATGAAAATCCAATAAGAATAACACAGGGCAACAGTAAATTCAATAATACATTCATCAGTTAGACCAGACATGAACTAGTCCATGCCTGTTGCCTGTATAGATTTCATTGCGCTCTTCATCATAGAAGAGAGCAGTAATGTCTTCCAAAGCTTCTGCAACTGTGCTCCTCATCTTGGAGCCAAGTTTTCTCTTCTTTGAATTACAACAATAGCAACCTGAAGGGTTGTCACTGCAACTGCAATTGTTATCCACTGGAAAGCTGTTGCTTGCTCTTATTTTCGCCAGACACTTGCCAGTTAAGATGTTACTGACGTTGATGGAACCTGCTGCATAAAAGAAACAAAGCCCATCAGTAATGCACCTTTAGTTGCTACTTATCAAAATATATAGAATGATCACAGACACATTGAAAACTATATTCATTTAATTTGATTTGCTATCATGTTTTACATTTTAACTTATTAAGTCAAAATGTGAAACATTTAGCTAAGT
The DNA here is from genome assembly GCA_007407185.1 of Glycine tomentella. Lineage (NCBI taxonomy): Eukaryota > Viridiplantae > Streptophyta > Magnoliopsida > Fabales > Fabaceae > Glycine > Glycine tomentella. Next base: position 729,149 of record PYAF01000301.1, read on the forward strand.
TAACTCTTAGGTCTGGTGCTCAAGCCATAACTATCAAAAAATATATCTCCCTTTGTACCTTCCATCACAAGGCACATTACAAAGAATTACGACGTGAGCAGACAGGAAAAAAAAAATACAGAAAGTACCATTTCCTTCAGACAATGAATCATCAGAATCAGCTTTACAGTAGGATATGATAAGATCCTGGTCACTGGTTATATATATATTGTTGGTGTTGCAGTCAGGATGCCACAAGAGGTGATCCTCAAAAGAAGTTACCAGCTCTCCACGGAAGTTCCACACAGCCACAGTACGATTTCGAAATGTCAGGAACAATTGGTTCTCATATAGAAAAATAAATGCAGATGGTGTCATAAATTCACTTCTGCAAACTTCTGTGTGTTCAAAAGTCCGAACCTAAAATTAATTACAAGTCAGATGACTGGATGTAGAATCATGTATACACAATGCACGTAAAGGAGAAAATTACTTACATCAAGAATCTGGAGATTCTCATTTTCTTGCTTTACAAGTAGCTTTTCGTTGAACTGTTCAATAAAATCTACCTTCTTATTCCGATAAAGGAGATGGTTGAATGACTTCAAAACAGTACCATCTTCTATTGAAAGGATTTTAAGCGGGACATGGCTACTTGCTTTAGCATAAATCAACAACATGATTCCCGGGCTAAAATAAAATCATCAAACAAGAGCAAAGGAGTGTGTAAAGAAACTATAAATGTAGAAAAAACTAATATATTCTTAAAAATTTAATAGTTAATGTGATATAATTTCAGAAATTTGTGCGTGACCAATTGACCATAGACCATCACATCTACGGATGGAAGTGTTTTGTAAAAGTGAAAGTAATACAAGCACGTCAAGAAAAATTACCTGATCTTAATCTCTTGGACATTTTTATCAGAAATAGAGTACAGCATTGTATAGTTTTTTAGGTCAAATACCTTGTATATGCTACAGGATTAAAAAGAAAGACAAGTATCACTATCAAGAAGCCTTGACATATTGCATAATTATATCCCCAGCAAAAATATCGTACCTGTCTTGAGCAGAGTATGTTAATACCTTCCCGTTTACATCATCAAATTCTACAAAACCTGGCCACTTCAGAGACTCAGATTCAAAAAGAGCAAAGCCAGCATCTGGTGTACCCCTCCTTATATATCTGACAATGACACAAAATCTTAGCATAGAACACAATTCAAACCTGGGCATACAACTAATGCCATTAACTGCTTTTCTTTTAGTTATTATGCAACTTAAGCAAATTTGTTTTCTCTATCCTTCTCTTTTGAGAGTGGGGAGCAGGGCTTAAATAACATGTTATTGTGCGTAGCAGTGCAGAGTGGCCCCTGAACACTGAAGCAGAGCAGTTTAGAGTAGCCACAGACCAAATAGCAGGCTGAATAGCAGCTGCAGTGAACAGGATAACAGCTTTGTGTTTGTTCCAAAAAGTCCCTCTGAACAGAGAGATTAGGGCTTTTGGGGGGGCTACTTTTGGGATTTCAATTTCCAAAAACAAAGCCTACAATAGTGGTGAAAATGATAAAGAAGACTTGGATTTAGAAGATCCTGAATGACAATTCCTATCTACAAAAGAAAGGAGAGAAGAAAAAAAGCAAGCATAAGAAGAGAATGAAGAAGGAAAATGGGTTTCAGCCTGCAGGAGTGGAAGAGAGGGAGGAAAAAAGAAGTAGGTTGCTGGAAAACGGAGAGGATTGCTGGGAAACAAAGTGGGTCACTGGAAACAGAGGCTACATCACACGTGCAGGAGACTAGGAGGGAGAAATAACTTGTCGAAGCTATTTTCCCCTTTGAAGGCTCGTGCACAACTAAAATTCCTAAAATACCACCATTCACCGTTACGAAATAAGGGCATTTTTTGGATTTCTTTCAACTTTTGGAGCTGTTCCCACTCCACCACTGCAATTGTCCCCACTATTCCACTCTGGGATAGGCGGATAGCAGCTACATTGCCACACCAGTAAACCAATACACTACATTCTTATTGTAGCAACTAGGGGGCACTCCAGCACTATAGCACTATTTGCTGCTATTGACAACCTATACATTATATAAACTATATAAAAGATTTCAGAATAGCAGCTATCCCACTCTAGCATTTTTGCAGCCCACTGCTATCCCGGATTACTGGGAGTAACATTAAATGTTACAAAAAACAAAGAACAATACATACTCAATCCTTGTGCTTCTGCATTTCAAAGAACTGTAACCGTCTGAAGCATATACAGAAACTGTGATAAGTGAGTCGTTATTTTTGTTATAAAACAGACTTCTTATAACTTCATCAGGACTGACATTTAAAAAGCATATCCGTTGATTGGTCTCTGCATCAAACAGTTGAAAAACGTCAGTGACATCACATATACAACATGTCCATTTTAAAGTCACAAATAGAATTAAAAAAAACATACAATTAGCAGATACTAATACTACCTCGGCTAAATGCCGCACAAACACCCGATTGGGCAAGAGCAAAAACAATATCGCGTGCTGCTACAATCTCAATAATCTTTGATCTTTTTCTCAGAAACGGCAACACCATAGATGAAGGACCTTTTGGATCATGTGTATCATATTCTTCCTGTAAACAGAACTATCAGACATATACAAGTGCAGGGAAATGGGCATACGTACGTACAGTAAAGTACACATCTCACTATCATAAAAGAGGAACAGAAGACTCTTCAACATCAATGATTTAAAATAGAACAAGCAATGCAGGATTGTTATACCAGTAGAAACAATAGTTTAAAATGTAATACCGCACACAAGCATAGGGGGATTGATACAAACAAAAAAGCCACACCATTTTTCTATCCCAATTATCCCATGTTGTTTCAGGCTGGAATATCGAAAACACAAGCAAGCGGCAGGGTCAGTGGTCTAGTCCTTACCACCTGTTAAATCACCAAATACAAATAGAGTACACACCAAAAGAGTTACTGAAACCAAACACAAACTTTATGTCAACTACAGTCGACAGAGTCATTCTGTATCAAAGAAACAATGCTTCAATCCATCAATAATCTGCGGGCCCTGAACTATCACAAATTACCAACAAAAAACAAGATTCTGCTAATTTGTTTAAAAACTGTAGCTTCGAAGTTAGGGTAAAGGTATCACAGAACACAAACACACGACTTCCAAGTCCGATCCAACCAGAAATTTTTTACAGCCCTAACCAAATATTCCATTCACAGTCGGAGGATTCGAATACAAACTTTTTTAAAAAGTGAATTAAAAAAAAGGGTTAGGAGAATGGGACCTGCAAGCGAATATTCCGGAATCTCTCCTGAGAATCGCTCATGGTGAAAGCGCGATCACGCTTGGAGCTGATTTCGCGTCTCTGGAGTTTCTTGACGCTGTTAACGAAGCCATCGTTCGCACGCGGTCTCTTCTTCGCGGCAACGATTCTGCGGCCGCAGCAAGGTCGAGGACTCACCGTAATTCTCCTGCCACCTTCCATTTTTCTCAGAGGAGATGCTGCCGCATCTGCCACCTCAGCTCAATCTAACCCTAAATCTTCGCTCCCCGGAAGACGAACCAAAAAAATTTAGGGTTTCGTGAGTCGGTGGGGAGAAACGATGGAAAGGAGTGTGTGAGTGTGTGTGACAGTGAAGAAGAGGAAATGGAGTCGATCCCGTTTCAAACATCCGAATTTGGACTCTCTCAAGTCTCACTTCTTTGCGAGCGCTTATAAATAGGTAAATTAAAATAAAAAGAAATCATCCTGCCCATTGAATATCTTACAGGTCTTGTGTTTTTTCTTTTTATTTTAATCAAGTAATCATCGTTTTCTTCTTTATGTTTATTATCTTGATTTATTTTTATATTTTTGTTGATTTCATTGGTGAATGATGGAATTTTATATATTTGAATCTAGACATTTTATGATATGGAAGAATTTGTGTTTTCTCACGAAATGGCGCGAGTCGTGATTTTATTCAAAGGAGACGATGCAAAAGTCCGTTAAGCAAAGTCCATCAAAATAAGCAAAGTTCACTCGTGCTAGTTTTTCTTTTTGCTCAAAAGATGGTTGCATGGGACACAAGGGAAGAGATCAATTGTTGCTTAAGGTATTATTGGATAATCGAGTTTTAAGGAGTTGTGTAACCTCTGATAAAATCCATCTGTGATTAAAGTTAAAGTCTTGTGAAAGATTGTTGGTTTTAATACAATGAATGATAGATTGAAAAATTATGGCACTTACAAGGTTTTTAATATCATGCATGTGGATAATGGTTTTTATGTGATAGAGTTTGATAAAGGAGAGGGCAAAAAAATGGAGATACATAAAGGTCCATGAATGATATTTGATCATTACTTAACAATCACAAACTAGAGTCCATATTTCGTGTGTTCTATAGTGAAGGTTGACTATTCCATGGTGTGAATCAAATTCCATGGTCTAAATCTCATGTAGAATGATGAAATTTTTTACTAGTCGTGGCATTAGCAACGAGGAAGTTGATAAAGGTGGAAACGAGGAGATTTAGTAGGGTTTGTATTGAAATAAACTTGACACATTTAGTTGCGAGCAAGGTGTAGTTGAATAGGCATTGGTATAAGGTTGAATGTGAAGGAATGCACATCAATAATACTGGTTGTGATTATTATGATGACGTGGCTTACAAATGTGTGGTGAAGGCAGTGGCAACTTCGGTAAATGTCCACCATCAACATGAAAAGACAACACAAAATCATAATAAGACAGTAAAGTAGGCAACAATACTTACTAAACAAATTAATGATATATTCATAATTAATGCATGTGCCAATAATAAGAAGGGAGATTTGCATGGTGATTGGCTAGCTACATATAAAAAAAAAAACATTCATTCATTGGCAAGGATGGAATTAAAAATAGGAAAGAAAGCTCAAATTATAAACTATTTCAATGGGATTGATTATGCCAATAATTAGGATACAAGTGATTCAATAATTAAACGAAACAATCCAAGCATTAATTCAAGAGTAAAACAATTTGGTCAAGGGCCCACAACTACACCATGTAAACCAATGGTGTGGGCTAAGAAAAAAATAAAAATAAAATAGTTTAATTCTACAAAGTTGAAGGACATGGTGCCCACACATCAGGGCCCACATATATTAATATTGTTGTGGTTGATGTGAGCATGAAAAGGATTGCATGACTCCTTAAACTATTTCATACAATGATGCACTTGATACAAACTACTTACATCCTACATCAAAAGTCAATCTCCCATCTCAAATATTTTGAAATGATGAATGTTGAACATGTTGAAGGTAACCACTTTCTTTTACTAATAAATCACCACCACCAATTTTTCAATGAGAGGATGAGATTGTAACACCCCGTGTGCACCCGGCGTATCAACATTATATAATATCAGAGTAACGCAACAAGCATAAATATAAAAATAAAGGAAGCCTGAATCCAGTATAGAATACATATTTACACATATATGGTGAATTATATGTTCTATACAAGGTCCATCTTTCTCAAAACTATACAAATAACCCCTAAGGGTATCAAAATACAGACAAAATAAACAAAAGTGAGCTATCAAGCTCAGTCTTCTAAGCCTAGGGTTTTGTACCACACTATCCCAACTCAGTTCTTTTGCCTTGGGATCTCTCAGTAACTTCTGTCTCAGGTCCTGCAACATGAGCCCCAACAGGGGTGAGATAATCATCCCAGTAAACTCAGGATTCTCAGAGGTTCCCCTCTCCCTGATTCACTTCCCAGCACATAAACATATAGATATACATATATAACATAACATTATAGAAATCATATCAAATAGTCCTCTCATATAGATTTCATCATACAATCAGCCTTCACGGCTCATATGAACAGGCTACATGCACACAGCAGCCAAAATAAGCATATACAACCAACACACATTGCCTGAGAGAGATCATCCACTGAAGGGCACATTCCCTCAGGACTTTCCACTGAGTACCTGAATAGGATCATCTACTTAAAGGCACGTCTATTCAGGACTCACTCAATACATGCCTGAGGAAGCTCATCCACTTAAGGGCACATTCCCTCAAGACTTGCCGCCCAATACCTGAATAGGATCATCTACTTAAAGGCACATCTATTCAGGGTTTACATGGACACCTATGGATTATCTCAAGGGAGATCATCCACTTAAGGACACATTCCCAAGGGGTCCATAGTTCCCTTATTCTACTGGCCAGTAAAATTTCATACAATCACATCACAATCATCTCATGACACAATCCATACAAGCATACACTATACTAGTGTAATCAATACCATCATACCCTATCTCAGGGTTTAGCTAGCAATTCAATTTCCAATAAGCTATCAAGAGATTTCATCAACATCTGATCAATATATCAGTATAACGGCATTATACAACATCAGCATACAAGGTACATCCAACAATCACCCATCTAGGGTATAATGAACACAAGCAGGGGAAACATTCCCTAAGAACACTGAGCTTACCTGGTCTCAACTCGGAATCAGCTCTCCTAATCTCGTGGTGACCTTCACTAGTGCTATGCGTCTCACGCCCTCAATAGGCATGAAATAGACAATCAGAAACGGTGTTCAACAGTTTATATGGAAGGTAACACCCTTCCTTTCATAATCAGTTTCTGTCTTCTAACTTAAGGTTTATCTTAATCCAACTCCCACTAGGCATCCCATAGACCCTCAGTGGTCTATCTCAGTTCAGCCAAGGCATCAGAGTCACCATAGACTCAAAGCAAGCCAGACACAGAGAGCTCTAAGCTCTTTACAGCCCCACCACTCAGAAATCACATAGGGCTTGAACGGTCTATATCACACACAAGACATCGTTCATATGGCCTCTCAAGCACATCAAAACCATTAACAAGGCTCTTGCATGTCATATAAGCATTAAGTGACTCAAAACACAAGCCACACGTGCATAACCATAGAGCCAAAATTCAAAGTCCACCAAACTAGAATCTGAGAGCTAATCCTTCATCCTCACAACATTCTAAACACATTTTTCTAAAGGACCCAAGGCTAAAACAAGCCCTATCACAAGTGGGTCACTATTCATCCAAACCCCAAATCATAAATCAATCGAGAAATCTCAAGTTTCTTATCTCAGAAATGGTGAGGAAGGCCTCTGGACCTCTTCTCTTAGCCCGGGTGTCCGTGAAAAGTCCTTATTCCTAGCCAAGCTCGAGTTCTCTAACCTTCCGTTGAGAAAAGGTACTCTAACATTAAGGGGTTTTCAAAGGTAATGGATGAAGGATTATGGCTCACTAAAGGTCTCTCACAAGTTTGGTGATTAAAGGGAAGTGTTTAGGCCAAGGAATGAGCATCTAGGAAGCTTAGAAGCTCTCCCATGGAGTCTGGACGCTTAGAGGAAGAAGAAGAATGAGTTTGGGCCCAAAATTTTGTAATTTGGCCCTTAAATACTGGGTCTGACCAACATGTCGCGCCATCCGCGCCACTCTGGCGCTGATGGCGCCAAAATCCACTGGCGCCACTTTGGCGCTACCAGCTCCAATTTCCAGCATCTGTGGCGCTCCTGGTGCCAGACTCCATCTGTCGCTAATCCTGTCGTTAAATCCATCACTAAGGCTTTTGCGACAGAATTTTATAAATTTAAATTTTTATTTCTTTTATTCCTTTTTTATAAACCTAAGTTATTATAGAGATGGTCAATGCCTTGCCAAAAAATGGTGGTAGAGATACCATCAATATGAGAAATAAACTACTTATTGGGCCTTTCTTTTATTGTTAATTTCTGATGAAGGAATTGAAATAAGCATTTATCTTTTTTGGAATGTCATATGAGCAAATAATGGTTGAGCAAATAGGCATATGTTGGAAACTATACGAGGAACAAAATCATTTTTCTCAGTCATCATGGAAACCGTATTCCTTATAAGAGAACAATAACTTTTTGGAATAAAGTTAATCATAGCCCAATCTCTAATATGGAGGCACGCCAACATATTTGTGGGTTTTGGAGAAAATGGGGGATAATTTTATGGTTTTAATTATCGATATAGGGCCTTACTCAATTACATCCATTGTTACATTGAGGGAAAAGTAATGAATATGTATTAATTTATATCCAAGCTATATCATCCTATTGTACCCATATTTGGAGTCACATAAATAATCTTAACTAATGTCTACAATTACCTTGGATCCTAATTTCTCTCATATAAAGGTTGAGACGCTAATGTGAGTCATAAATCAATACGATTGTATGGATTTGAACACAGTGGGGGAGGTTCACGTGGCAAAGAAATTGTGGAGATGATTATTATTGTGCCAATAACTTGGAGGAATGGCAAACCTACAATGCCACATAGCAAACCCTAGGCCATATGGTTTTCCTATAAAAATTTTAAGCAATATTTGTACCTAATTAGTGATTACATCTTAGAGCTTATTCATGAACCCTTTTCCATGAATTTACTTCCTCCCTATTAGTTAATACTCAAAGTACTCTAATGCCTAAGGTAAATATAAAAAAAATCAAGAATTTTATTACTACGATCATGGACTCATGGTAAATAAATCACAATCTTTGCTAAATGGCATTATTTGTTCCTTCCAAACTAGTTTTTTTTTCTATAAAGAGGAACCCTTAACAATGGCATAACTCTCCAAGGGATCATTCATGGCATGCACAAAATTTAGTAGGAGAAAATAGGACGTGGCCCTCAAAATTGACTTAAAGAATGCATATGATAACATTGATCAGATGTTCCTTAAAAAATGCTTAATTGATTTTAGTCCCCCCTTATTACAATGAAGTTAGTAATGCATTGTGTAATTTCACTATCTTTATCTATCATATTAAATGGTCAAAGTTTACCTTAATTTGCTACAAGAGGTTTACGTCAAGGTGACCCTTTTCTTTCCACATATGTTTGTAAGGGTTATCAACAAAATCAAACCCACCTAAATCAAGCAACCCAAGGGGAAAATGGACAAAATGATCAATTTATTACATTTCACCAAGTGAATAAAAAAGTTTGATTTAAATAAATATAGTCATGTTGGAGTCTATTTTTTTCAACTATTAGTGCTCAAACCAAATTCAGTGTACTAGTATCAAGAGAAAAATAATCGTGATCTAAAATAAAATATTCTTTTTTTTTCTCATTTTAACCTTAACCTAATTACAACTATTTGCCTTCAATTTTCTTTTGACTTTTGAGTGTTGTCTCCCTAAAGCAAAAGTCATTGTCGAGTAAGTTTCACCCCCTCATTCCTTAGAGTTTCAACTTCACATCTTGTTCCTCTAAGGCTTTAATTGTTTGTTCCTTTGCATCCTTCTCATTTGTTCCTTTCCATCTTTCCACTTCATTCTTAGTTGGTAACTAATAAGTATATTGGAGTCTTCATCTTATCTCTTTCTCATTGTATTTATGAGCATCGATTTTTTGTGGATTTTTTTTAGGGTTTTCATTTTTACATATACATTCCCATAAACCAATTCTTAGTGTTTAACCGATGTTGCCTAAAAGGTCAAAATGGTCAAGTGGAGGTCTAAACTCCTAGTTTGCTTGCTCAATGTCTGTAGTGTAGGTTTGTAGGTGTTGTGTAAGTTTATAATTCTTAGTAATGTTATTTGCTATCTCAATCATTTAAAATCATAGATGTCAGTTCAAAAACCTATTTACCCTTTATGATGAATTTTTTCCTTTGAGACTAATTGCATGATAGGCAATATAATTGTGTTTTGTGTGGTTGTTTCACCTTGTATGTCTTTGGAATCCAAAGGTCTATTTGATGAAATGAAATGAAATTCTATTTTATTTTGTTATTCATACATTTGAAGTAGATTTTCTGGTTTTTTTTAGGTTTTTCATTCTTTTATGAGACTTTGTAATGATCAAAGTGTAAATCTTATTCTTCTTCTTATGTTCTTAATGTTGTGTTAATTTTCCATAAAAATATTTTATTAAGATAACATTTTTTTTTATTGATATTGGTACAAAACCATGTCTATGAAGCATTTTTACTCATGAAAGATCTCCATGTTAGTGATTTTTTAACCTATTCACTAATTATGATGTTGTATTGTATGATTAACTTTTGCATGGGATACAAAGGTTTTGCAAAACATTTTTGAAAGTATGATAATATAATATTAAATAATATTAAAATAATATATTATATTTAATAATTATAATAATTAATGTTGTATAGAAAAAAATAGTTTTTTATGCATTTATATAAATATTACATTAATAACATTAATTAATACTTGTGTCTTCATGAGAGAAACTTCAGCAATTTTTTTAATAATTATGTTTAATTTTAATCTACTTATATATCTATCTTTTTTTAATTTGATTATTTTAAAAAATTTTAAAATTACTAATTAAAAGTATAAATTAAGAGATATATTATTATTGTTATTATTACTATTATTATTATACATT